>CAUYUJ010014405.1:232630-267630 GCA_963575745.1 Prorocentrum cordatum | reverse complement strand
AATTGATTTCCAGCTTTCTTGAGGCCTCTTCGGGGGCTATCTTGAGCCATGCTCGGCTATTGGCTGTCGGAGGCGATCTTGAGCCATGCTCGGCCATCTTGGGCCACCTTGAGGCTGTCGCGAGGTTTCTTGGAGGTCTGTCGGAGGCTATCTTGGGCGATGCCTGGTTATATTAAGCCATTGTGAATACATAGTTGCCTATACATGGCCCTCTTGGGGCCACATTGGGCCACGCAGGGCGGGGCGGGGGTCGTCGGGGAGAGGCTGGGGGGGCATCTTGGGGCCATATTGTGCCCCATGGCTCAAAACAATGGGGCCCCTCAATTAGCATCGCCCCCGTCGGGGGCTCTCAAACAGCATCTTGGGGCCATCTTGGAGCGCTCGTGAGCGCCTCTTGGGCGACCTCGGGGCTGTCATCGGCCGTTTTGTGCCCCTCTTGGGCATAGTTTGGGCAATCGTGGGGCCATCTTGCGGCTTCCAAGGCCCATCGGGCGCGAAACTGCGATAATGCCAAACACTGCGATGGCTCCTAGGCGTTTGAATGGTTTAGGCATCTTGGAGGGCGCCGTGGAGGGCTCGGAGGACACTTGGAGGGCGCCGTGGGGCTGTCTCGGGGCCTCGTGGGGGGCATGTCGGAGGCTATATTGGCCCATCGTGAAGTGGCATGGGCCATATTGGAGGCCACCTTGCGAATTCGAAGCCCTCTTGGGGCCTTATTGGACCATCTTGGGCGCCGCGGTGCCCCCGCTCCCCTCCCCCCCCCGCCCGCCCGCCCCCCGCCCCCCTCCCCGGCCCAGGTGAGGGGGTAGGGGGAGGGGTAGAGATAAGAAACAAACGCGTTATAACACCTAAGCCCAGAGGGCTGGTGGGATTGCACTCCCAGTTGCTGTTTGGGCGCAAACTTGCTTGGCGCGCCATCCGACCAGTCGCCCCGCGCCGCGCCCGTCGAGATGTCCGCCCAGCTCCAGTCGTGGATCCCGCCCGCTGGCGTGTTCGCGACGAGCATCAACAAGCCGATGCTCCTCGACGGCCACGGTGGCATTTTTTCGGAGGCAGCCGACATGGTCTCGCGCTGGTCCGTGCCCAGGTGCTTGCTGGCCGCGACTGCGCAGGTCGCGGGCAAGCACGAGGGCGACGACGACAAGGCGCCCACGGAGGCGGCGCCCGCGGAGGCGGCGCCCGCGGAGGCGGCGCCAACGGAGGCGGCGGAGCAGCTGGCGGAGGAGATGGCGGAGGAGATGGCGCAGCAGCTCCTGGGCGAGACCCCAGCCGCCGCCGAGCCCGCGACGCCGCCCGAGATCGGGTCCAGGCCGCCGCCGCGCTCGTGCAAGCGGGTGGAGCCCACGCCGACGACGTCGCCAGGCTCGTCGTCGGCGTGCACTCCGCCGTCGAAGCGGTCCAGGATCCAGCTCAAGACGTGCAGCGAGCAGTGCTCGCCCATCTACACGCCGAACCCGCTGTGCGACGACATCCTGATTGCGCCCGTGCAACCCGCCACTGTGGTCTCGGCCCCTGCTGCCGAAGATGACGTCGAGGTTGTGACGCACCCGCCCGTGCCGTTCCCCGACGTGGTGGTCAGTTCGCCCCCGCGCGTGGTCAACGTCGCCATGCGCAGTTCAGGTTCGAGCGGTTCGATCGACTCTGGGCGCACAGCTGCTACGACCCCTCGGATGAGGAGCCCAAAGGCGGACGTGCAGCCGAGCTCGCCGTCGGACGACAGTGCGGGCGTGGACCTCGGCGACGTCGAGTACATGATGCTCGCGCAATGGATCAAGCATGGCGACGATGCGACCGACATGATGGCAACGGTGGTTGCTAGCGAGATTTTCAATCGCGCGAATTAGGATGGGGTGGCTATCGCAGCGGTACGCAGTAGCCAGTTAGTAGCATTGCCATACATTGGGGTTCAATGGTGGGTTGGTAAGATACGTGTCTATCATTTTGGTGCGTGCTGTCATTAGCATGCGCGCCGTCATCTAGTTTCCAGCACACCTGGCAATTCGAGGTGCTACGCGTACGCGACGGGGCCAGCGTCGACAGCACCCGTGCGATTTCTAGTGTGATCGGCGCTTGCGTTTGCCCATGCTCACCCATTTGCAGCCAGCAGTTTCGGGCTAGCTCTGAAAAGTGCGGTCACTGTCCGAAACGGGTGGTCTCAGGCTTACAAATGCACAGGCGCGTTATGTCCACTAGAGCAAGGTGGATCCAGTCGTGGCCACGAGGGGTCAGCTATGTAGGTATCACGCGTCCCGAAATCTAACATCAACATCTCATCATTGCATCCTCGTCACCTCCAATCGTGCACCTCTTCTCAGCACCCCCTCACCCACCTCGTCTTTTTTTAGCGGCAGAGGCGGAACAGGGAGATGAGATGGAATATTGTAGCGCTGATGGGGAGGAGGATGACGAGGAGGAGGGGGGGGCCGATGAGGAGGGGGAGCGATGCGATATGGATGAGGAGGGGATGGCAGGAGGAGTGACAACCTCAACCTCATCCTTCTCGTCCTAGAGGCTGGGAGGCGGACGACGCGGCGAGGGGGCAAGGGGAGCGAGGTGAGGAGGATGAGGATGAGTATGAGGATGATGAGGATGAGTAGGAGGGTGTGGAGGCCGAGTAGTATGATGATGATTGGTGTCAAGGAGAGACGTGCCCTTCTCCGCCACCCAAAGTTCAGCCCGTCACCCCCCCTCGCGCCTGGCCCCGCTGTCCCCGCGCCGCCCAGGAGCTGGCGAAGTGGATGAAGGGCGACGACGTACACGACGTGTCGGAGGACGAAGCCGACCTGCTGACGAAGGCCATCCACTCGGTGCCCGTCAATCCCAAGAAGCGGGAGCTGAAGGCGGCGCGGGGGGGGGGGGGGTCGCGATCGTTGTCAGAGGGGATTGGTTTTCTGGGAGGATATGGAGGGAGTATGACAGCGTCGATTCACGTGGAGGACAAGGTTGGAGTGGCATAGGTGGATGTGGATGATGATGATGAGGATTATGAGGGTGAGGGTGATGATGATGATGATGAGGGTGGCGATGGTGATGAGGATGGAGATGATGAGTGTGGCGCCGATGGTGAGGAGAAGGATGAGGACTGCAACGGCGCAAAACGAATTGCTCTCCGCAGGCGGAGGTCAAGGAGCGGAAGAAGGGCAAGGCCGTCGCGACCCCGAAGGCCAAGCCCAAGGACGTGATGGCCGCGTCGGGCGAGAAGGACAAGAGGCCGTCGCTGGGCGACGGGCTCATCCGCTCGCTCGGCCATCCCACCATCGGGGAGCTCAAGGTGGCCTACGCCTCGAAGAAGAGCTACATATGCTCTCGCGGCTCCGAGGGGAGGCCCCGTCTGTTCGTGGAGGTCACCGAGGGTAAGTTCGGTGACCGCCATGCTTCGATTTGCGAGGAGATTTTAGTGGCGAGCTGCAGGAAGGGACCCAGTAAAGCTGATGCAGTGAGTCTTCGCACGAAGCTCTGCCAGAGTTGAGCACGGTTTTCCGTGCGACCAGCGACCTGGGAGGATCTGGAGTCAGGGGTGATTAGGATAGCGGTGGTGAAGAGACGATACGGGAAGAGGAGGACGGAACAGGGATGAGTAGAGGAGGAGGGAGGAGCAGAGGAGAAAGAGCAGAGGAGGAGGGACGGGGTCGCGTTTGCTCAGAGCTGAGAGACGCGCTGCAGGGGCACATCGTTGCCGCGCCTCTGCCAGCGCCGCCAGCAATGCACGCACCGTGCCGCCCATGGGGTGTTGAGCGTCATCCGCGCGGGCCGCAGGTGAAAGAGTCGACGTCTCGCAGCGGCTGCGCGTCGGATCCCTCGAATCGAGCAGCCGTCCACCCAGCCATCCCATCCCAACCCACACTGCCCGCCTTCCCCCATCCGATGTGGTGCATAACGAACGCACAGGGTGTCTAAGTACTCCAGGATCGCGCCACCATGGAGGTCGAATTTCAGGGCTCGTAGGTCGGTCGTTCAGGTTGCTGGCGCCCAGGTTGGTGGCGCAGTGCTTTGTATTCCCACCATTGATGATGGACTGTCCCCGTTGTCCTGCCCTCCGAAATGTGATATCGACCTGCCGATCTGCGCTGAACACATCTGCCAACCGACTTCCCAACACCAGGGGCACACTGCTCCTCGTATTCCTCCTCATCCTCATAGTCCGCATCAGCCTTATCTCCCTCCGCATCATCAACACCAATCCCCTCAATCAGCATCCGTGTCACAGGTATCATCCATTTCACTGTTCATAGGTCAATGTCGTAAGCATCGTCTCATGTGACGATCGGCGTCACCGTCGTCGTGACACGTGGCCCGTGATGATCACATCAGTTCAGTGTTGTAGTGCACCACATGATGGTAAAGTGTAACTAACGTTATGTCGATATGATGTAGTCGCATCGTTAGATGTCATGGTCAATTTGAAACACGTGATAATATAATTCAACACCCACGAAAACATACAGTGTAAGCACACATATAGTGTGATTCGTACATAACAAGTATACAATTATTGTTTGAAGGCGCATACATGTTTCAATTAGTACGTATCATATATATATATATATATATATATGAATGCATGGTTTTCGATGTGACACCCACACGATGGCATGTACAGTGATCTGACAATGATCTGACGTCAGACTGTTGTCAGATCAACGTGTCTGACGTCAGACTTGTCAGATCTGACAAGTCTGACGTCAGATCGCTCAATCTGACAATGATCTGACGTCAGAACATTGTCAGACCAATAGATCTGACAATGATCTGACGTCAGATCGTTGTCATATTGCAGTAGTATTACACATATGTACGCGTAGTGTCGATATCTTAATATTGTGCAATTGTTCATATGAGTTCGCACACATATGTGACATATTGTATGTACATGCGCATATATTTATATTATTACTGACCAGAGCAAGAGCATCTACTCACCTGTTATTTCTAGAATCGCAAACTGTTGTATACAATCTGGCACATCCATGCATTAAGTCATACACTATGTCACTAAACTGGATACGATAATAACTGGCACGATCACCATTCAATGACATGTATGGTTCATGCGCGCACGCACGTGCATTCGTCTGACCACACGGTGTCCAGTTATGTTCACGTGACTGATGTGTGATCGTCGCATCGCGATTGCGATCTTGGCTCTGTTTAGTTGGGGGCGCGCGCGAAGCGCAACGAGCCTGGGCTGCGGTCGCACCAGGACTCTGGCAGACCCAGGGGCCGAGGGGTGCAATGGCGCCGAAGGGGAAGGCTCCAACGCGCGGCAAGCCTGCAATGCAAGTGATCAAGAAGGACCCCGATATAATCAACGTGATTGTGTTGTTACCCCCTCCCCCCCCATTACCAGGCATGTGGTAATGTCGCCCCCCTCTAAAGACGATGTGGACAATGTGCAATGGGGGGCGATGTCCGATCGAGTTGGATCGATCGAGTTCTGAGGACAAGCTGAAGGCTGACACCTCTGCCAAGACGGCGCTTGGCTATCCAGTGTGGATGGGGCAATCGAGATGCCCGATTCATGTCCCCATGTCCGACCAGAGTGTACATTCGGAGTTAGTCGTCGTAGTTGGTTTTGCCACAAGCGCTGTGGCGTCAAACGTGGTCACTGACCCCCCGTGCCCCGCTTGCCCCCGAGGTGGTCCGACGAGAAGATATTGCACGAGGCGAAGGGCAAGACCACCGAAGAGAAGAATACGCTCTTTCGGACGCAATTGTCTTTGCTTGCAGGTAGCTCGCGCGCGCGTGTACGTGCGTACGTGGGCGCTCAGAATGGGGGCCACGGCGCGGGGCGGGTATTGTGGTGGGCGCGGTGGCACGGAGCGGCACGGCACGGTGTTAGGTTGGCACGGGTGCGATTGATCGCGCGTTGCGTTCGCGCTGTTGGGTTCGCGCTGTTTTGTGCATTGGCAGCGCCCTCTTTGCGTCTAGTTGCATGCGTGAACCTTCGGTGGTGTTGCCAGGCGTGGACGGGCGGGGCTGGTGTTTGAAGGTGTCTGCAGGCATGCATCTCGCGCTGCAAATGATTGCCGCCACTAGCTTGCACTCCAAGGCGGACAACATCGGCTTGCTGAAGCAGTTGTTCAGTCCCGCAGAAGTGAGGACGAGTTTGATTTCATGCGTTGATCAGAGCACGCGTTTGCTCAGGAGATGCATGAATTACGAGGACATGGTGGAGGGTGGCGGGCGGTTGTGAGAGAGCGATGACGGGGAAGATTGGGGGAGGGAGGGAGGAGGGGCGCGTTTGAGGAGGGCAGAGCAGATTGGGGGATCCTTCCACCTCCTCCCACCTCAATTCTTTTCCTTCCTCCCACCTCCGCCCTCCATCCTCCATTCTTTTCCTTCCACCTCCTCCCACCTCCATCGTTCATCCCCATCCGTTGTCGGGCAGACCTGGCTGTGTGCATCATTGCCGTGTGCCCCCTTCCCCTCCGCTGCGCACGCGCAAAACCATCATCCAGGGCGCTCTGCGGCAGGTTCGCCACCGCGCGCACCCACGGCGAGGAGGCCACCAAGCAGTGGGAGCAGGTCGCACATTTGATGTTTGCGGTTGGTATGCATTGCGGGTGCATGTGCATGCGTGTACGTGTGCGTGCGCGCGTGCATTTGTGATCGGATGTGTCATGCGCGTGCGGGCGCGCGCGTGTGTGCATGTGGCTTTGAGCGATTTTTGCATTGACTGTTGGGTTCTGTGAGTCGCATGTGGTCGAGCTTTTTCGTTGGGCGCAGCTGACGCATCGCTGGGTGTTCGCTCGTGACATGGGGAAGCGGACCAGCCCCCATCGCCCCATCCCTTCTTGGGGCGACGCCGCCAGGTGGAGTCGGGCGGCGCCAAGGACACGAAGTACAACACGAAGGCGAAGATGCTGGCCGCCTACATCGTGGACCCGACGCTGAACGACTTGCACCAGCAGGTGACCACCAGCATCCAGTGGAGCGAGACCATGACTCGCGAGTCGGAGTGGATGAGCAAGAAGCAGCTCTACGACACGTACGGGGAGTCCGAGGCCGAGGAGATGATCGCGGAGAACTTGGTGACGGATCGTGGCTTTTTTTTGCGGGTGGGAGGGGTAGGGCGTGCTAGACATATGTTGGACGAGGCCGGATTAGGTGCGATGAGGAGGTCAGTTGATGTAGGATGGTGATGGGGCGAGATGATGGGGTTCGGATGAGGTAGGATCACGCGCCATGTCACGACCGTTGTTCTCCATAATTTGCTCGGTGTGCTGATGTGCGCGTCGGCGTCGGTGTAGTGTTGGTCGGTGTCAGTGCGCTCGATGTGCTGCGCAGTGACGTGCGTGTCGGGATCACTCGGCGCGCGTATGCGCGGGCGTTTGCCATATCATCTTGCCATGCCGTATTCAACCATTTCTCCAGACTCGCAAGAACCCGCAGAACCCGCGCAGGAAGCAGTACATGAAGGCGACGGACAAGCACAGCAAGTCGTTCGGCCGTGGCAAGCAGCAGATGACAACGGGCGGGAGGAAGATGGCCCGCGACGAGTACGACGAGATGTCTGGCGCCATGGACCGCATGCAGATGGTGCACGACAGGGCCGCGTACGGTGGCGCGGGTCCAATGTGTTCGGCCGTGGCCCTTATCCTTTGCATTGCGCAGTCTGTCGCCGTCACGCATTATGCAATTCTTGACGCTTCGCGTATCCCCACCAGCTCATCCAGAATTGAGTGCAAGTTTTCTCTAGGCCTCTGTGAGGGCTATCTTGAGCCATATTCGGCTATTGGCTGTCGGAGGTTATCTTGAGTCATTATCGGCTGTCTTGGGTCATCGTGATGTTGTCGTGAGGTTTCTTGGAGGTCTGTCGGAGGCTATATTGAGCGATACTTGGATATACTAGGCCAGTTTGAATACCATATTTGCTTATCGAGGGCTCTCTTGGAGCCATACTGGGCAAACCAGGGCGGGGTGGAGGGTCTTTGGGAAGATGCTGGGATGACTCTTGGGGTCATCTTGAGCCCCATGGATCAACACGAGGATGTCCCCCAATTCGCATCGCCCCCTCGGAGGCTCTCAAACGGCATCGTGGGGCCCTCTTGGGGCGCTCCTGGGCGCCTCCTTGGGCGATCTTGGGGCCGTCGTCGGCCTTCTTGGGCGCCTCTTGGGCCTCGTTTGGGCCATCATGGGGCCATCTTGAGGCCCCCAGCGCCCATCGGAAGCGAAATGCGATAATGCCAAGCACCGTGATGATCCGTATGATCTTAAAAGGTTTTTGGCATCTTGGAAGGCGCCGTGGAAGGCTCGGGGTGCACTTGGATCCGTCTTGGGGCTGCCCTTGGTGCCCCCTGGGGGTAGGTCGGAGGCTGCGTTGGCCCATCTTGAGGTGGCATGGGCCATCTTGGAGGCCATCTTGCGACGTTGAAGCCCTATTGGAGCGTTCGTGGGCCATCTTGGACGCTGCGGCGCCTCCGCCCCCCCCCCCTTCCCCAGGCCCAGGGGAGGGGGCAGGGGGAGGGGCAAAGAGAGAATACCAAAACGCGTTATACCGCCTAGGCCCATAGGGCTGGTGAGGTTAGGGTGCAGGCGTATCGAGGGGTGTGCTTGGTCATGTCTGTTCACGAGATAGATAGCTCCATGACGAGTGATGAGGGTTGTTGCAGGAGTGATGATGGTGAGGGGAGCGGACGGGATGAGCACGGATTGGGGAGCGGACTGATGCGGTTGAGGATGGGATTGGTGCGAGATGTTGAGGAGGTTGATGATGGGGAGCGGGGTGGCGCGGGGGTGGGCGTGCGTTTCCACTCGCGCCCCGCAGGCGGGATGCACGACATGGGCTTGGCGCTGTGCGACGACGACGACGACCACGGTGCTGCTGGCCGTGGCGACGGAGCAGGGCGGGGCCGCGGCGCTGGTCGCGGCCGCGGTCGCGGCGCCAAAGCTGCCAAGACGGCGGGGGGCGGGGCGGCTGCACATTCGCGGGGGAAAGGAGTTGGAGAGGATTGGTGTGAGCGGTGGTATGGAAGGGGGGAGGGGAGGGTGGGGAAGGGAATTGCAGGCAGGCATGGGGATGGAAGGGCACGTGTGCGCAGGAACTCTCACCTCTCGATTCTCTCCACGCCGCTCCCACCCATGAGCGGAGCTTCGGTATCGTCCTATGCGCGCGGACCCCCCCCCACCCTCGACGCGTCCGATGCCGTCGGTGCCCATATTGAATTGCAGACTTGCGTGAGATGGCTGCGACGACGGAGGCGATGGGGGCGCCCCCCCCCCCGATATGCCCGATCCCCCCAAGGGCCCGATCGAGAAGCTCAAGCGCAAGAACGCGGAGATCCAGACCATCGACACGAAGCAGCTGAGGACCGACGACGAGATCAGCGACGCCGTGTGCTGCGTGGGCGAGGGGCTCGCGGACAGCGTTTTTTTTTCTGCTTTGCATTGCAGGGGCAGGACATGATGATGATCGGGGCGTGGAGGATGAGGGGGCAATGAAGATGAGGCGGGGGATGAGGATGAGGAGGAATGCGAAACGCTGGAGGGTAGGCATAGCGGGGGGAACGCTGTTATGCAATACGAGCGATGACGATAGTGAGGAGGTGGATGTGGAGGAAAATGAGGAGGGCGGGTAGGAGGAGAATGATGAGGCAGATCGGGAAATCAACGGGCGGCTTGATATCGAGATGGCGAGGTCGAGGATCGTAGCGTGGACATGCATGCTGTTCTGGCGACGCAGGCATATCGCAATTCCGAAGCGTTTGATCTGAGGTGTTTGAGGCGAAGCGTCGATATGCTTCCTGGGAGTTTGACCCATTCACCCAAGTCAGGGCGGGCGTAGACTCATATAAAAACAGCATGCACTGCTCAGCTGGCCAACGACGTCCTGCAGTGCTTCCTGACGAAGAAGGAGTGGTGCAACAAGCACCCCGCGTCGTCCAACAAGGCCAAGAAGGCGACGCGTTTCCTACGGGCAATCAGTTGGGGGTTTCTAGGTAACTTGAGGCTTCCAGGAGACTTGAGGTTTTCAGGAGACTTGAGTATACTATGTTTGGGGTTTCAATGTTCGCGAGACGTGAGGTTTCTATGATACTTGATAGAGAGAGGATGCGTGATTGTTCCAGGCGCTTCGGTGAGGTCTGACACGAGCTGCGTTCTATGCGCATCGCCCTTCCCCTTTCCTCCTTTGCCCCGCCTCGTGTTATCTCCCATGTCGGTCACCTCTTCGTGCTCATTTGCCCACCCTTTCCGATGTGAGTCGCAGCCCCGTCGCCATGGACCTCCTCGCCATGCTGTCCAGAGCTTCCCCCCATTGCCGCCCAGGTGATCGGCACCCTCCGCAAGCTCGGCGACATCATCGCGTGCTGGCAGACTGACCAGAAGCCGAACGCCGCGAAGGTGAAGAAGCACATCCCCCTCTTCCAGGTCGCCTTGGTCGAGCTGCTGGGCATCGACAAGATTGCGGAGCAGGAGGAGGATTAGAGTTGTAGCGCGCAGCGGCGACCTCTCCCCAGCAGCGAGGGCAGCAGAGACGTTGAGTACGGTGAATCGGCAGCCATTAGCAGCATCGACGTGCACTAGCGATGATCACTAGCGAGGAGAACTAGCGAGGCGCACTAGCGAAGTGCACTAGCGGGGATGGCTGGCGATGAGCACTAGCGAGGAGCACCAGCGAGGATCACTAGCGATGAGCAGCAACGGCGATCACTAGTGAGGAGCAGCAGCGACAAGCAACGATCGCCAGACCGATTTACTCGTCAGTGCTCGTGTCTGTGTGTGTGTGTTCACGTGTGCCGTCGTCTATGTCGCGCGTGCCGTCGTCTAGGGGTAACTGCGACATAACAGCTTCGAATGGGCACGTGGAGTGGTCGATATGGCAACGACGCGACGCCATGCCATTGTCAGATCTGACAACGATGTGACGTCAGACCATTGTCATATAGGACATTTCTGACGTTGCACGATTGTCAGATCTGATAATGGTCATGTGACGCGTCGTTGTCAGGTCGGTGGCCATCCAACAGCGATGGCGGCGCGATTGTAGCTCGACGGTGGGGTTTGCATGAAGCAGGCGACGGTGGGATCGGATAGCAGGTGTTGCAGCTGGATGGGTCGCAGGGCACGCAGAGAGGAGGCCTCGCTCCTGTGCAGTAGCCCGCGTGCGGCAAGCACGTTTTTTTACTGCACGCGCGATCGGTGCTCGATCGTGGCATGGAGGCGCTCTGCCTTGGGCGCACGTTGCGCCTGCGTGCGGTTACCAGGGGGAACACCGCGGACAGGGAGCGGCTTGGTTTACGTTCTTCGTTTGGGTGCCCCCCCTGTCGTCCTCCTACTCGACACGCTCATCGCATCACATGCGTCTTTTCCGCGTCGCCCGCCCCCCCCGCCCCCTCGCTTTCACGATTCCCGCCCGACCTGCGTCTGGCAGCGTCTTCCCCCCGCCCCCGCCTCAACAATTTAAGGGCACGTTCCCCCCCCCACCCACCCACCACCACCCCGCCCCCCACCCCAGTTGCCGCAATCCCTGTTGGCGTTGTTGCCCCACAGCTAGCGCTGTTCGCGAGGCGTGCGACTAGGCATTTGGGCTCGAGGGCCCACCAGGTTTCTGGAAACATGCCACCAAAACAACACAACCGTCGACGCCTCAACCCTGTGGGGGCCGATGGTGATGTCGAGGCGCCGCCCCCACTGAACCCGCCAGCACCCCAGTATTCACAGTTGGGCACAAAGTTGCTGAGCTCATGGGCATGGGGGTGTATGCCAGCAACCGAGGTGCAGCGCACGGCCCATGCTGCGCACCTCGATGGCTTAACGCACCCCGAGATCACGACGCTGGCGAGCCTGGGAACTTTCGGGACGCACCCTGGGAATGTACACGCAGAGCTCATGAGGAAACACGGCGATACCCCATTGCCGACACCGTACACCTTCAGCATCCCTGCCTGGGACAACAAGGCGGCTGCCGTTTCAAGATCGACTTGCAGTGTACTACTGCCTCATGAATGGTTCGCTACCCTCTACCACAACTTTCGGGACGATTTCGAGGAGCTCTTCGGAGCCGACAAAATCTCCTACTACTGGGCCAACGCACGCAGGTGAGCGCTTTCAATTGTTTCACGCGCCGTCGAAACATTCGAATCAATGGGGGAAAACCAGCCCGCCCAACAACCAACTATGTCGCGTGTACCCCACCCCCCATCCCCGCAACCCAGCACTAGGCACCCGCATCCCCAACCCCCCCCGTACAACACCACAAAAACATTGCCGCCAGCGCTGCAGGTGTATAAACATATCTCAGGGACGAACGACGTTTACGTCGACATCCTGTATGGGGGATTTCACGTACCGCCAGGGAAGAATACACTGTGCCACTTCGCGTGCACGGGGACGGTGCAGAATTCCTGTGCCGTGATTCCTTGACGTCGATATCAATGACTGGATTGTTAGCAGTAGGTAAAACTAAACAGTTGACGCTGCACTTAGTGTCGTTCCCGTTAAGCATTTCAGCGAAACAACGGCAACATGGGGAAGACACCTGGACAGAGATATGGAAAATCCTTCGGTGGTCCTTCGATGCCCTGGCATCGGGCAGGCATCCTAGGCGCGATTAAGAGGCTACGCCATGCTCCCAAACTACCCAACCCAGACTGCTGCGCGTTTCCTTATTATTCCCTGCTCCACCCATCCCCTCTCCCATCCGCGCCCTTCCGCACCCCTCCCACCGACCCCGTCCCTCTGACCGATCCCTCCGATCCCTCCCTCCGTCCCCCTCCCACCGAACCCTCTGAGGGCCCTAGGACATGGCCCAAGTGGGCCTCAAGACGGCTCCCAGATGCCCCCATCAGGAGTGCGCCAAAGGCGCCCCCAAGGGTCAGTCGAACACCCGCCCTTGCTGTTGGGCCACATTGGTGGCCTCTTGGAGCCGTATTGGGGCCCTCTTGGGTTTCCGTTTGTGCCCCCGTTCCATCCTCCCACTCCCTGTCCATATCCCAATTTGTTCGTGCCCACGCTCGCGATCGCCGCCTCCGTGCCCGTTGGTTGTCGCCGCCTCCGTGCCCGTCGGCTGTCGCATGCGATGCGAACGAGACATGGGAGGTGCCGCGCGTGGGGGCGAGGCAGGGAGGCATGAGAGGTCGGCGTGGCTTGATGTATTGATGTGGCGGGTTGGGGGCAGAAGTGCGTTGGTGAACGTCGGTGCGGTCGGCGGCCACGGGCTCGCGGCCTGGGTTGCCCCCAACGGAGGGGGTTCTCTTAGCGGGAAGAGTGGTGGACTTGCATCTCCTCACATGAGGGGAAGCGGATTGGAATGACAATGCCTTGGACCCAGACCGCGCTGCTCTCGCAGGCACTTACCTTTGCGAGTCGTCCCGCCCCTTTCGCGCGTTCATTCACTCAGTTTTGGGTGATCTCGAATTCTTTTCGTCATTGGGAATGCCAGCCCCTGGGTCCGACGAGTTTTGCTGGATCTGCACCGCCAACAAGTCTACGAATCCGTGGAATGACTTTTCGAATGGAGCCGCGGACCCCAACCACTGGAGCAGACACGAGAAAGCCTACGCGTGCGACCACCCCTTGTTTAAAATATGGGGCGTTACGACTGACACGTTGGCGATCGACGCCATGCATACGGTCGATCTGGGAGTCTGTGGGTATGCGGTTGCCAGTTTATTCTATGAGACTATTTATGAACACATGCATGGTCGCATCGCCGACAGGGTATCCAGACTGTGGGCCCGCATACAAGAAATATACGACGAGCAGAACTTACCACATAGACTATCAAACTTTAAGTTATCGATGTTCCTTAAGGACAAGGACTCTCCCCACGGGGACTACCCAGCATTGGCCCACAGTATCAAGGCCGCGGAGGCCAGAACCTTAGGGCGGGTAGGATTGTTTTTGGCGAAGGACTGGGAGATTGCAGGAGATGTGCGCACCAGGACCAGGAGTTTGTTATTCAAGAACCTGGTCCGCTTTTACGACGTCGTATCTCAGGGAGAGATGTTCCTGTCGCAGGACGAGCGCGACCGATTGACGCGCGCAGTCGACGGATTCTTGGCGTGCTACCAGTCTCTTGCCAGAGGGGCTGTCGATAGGGTGCCCCCCAGACTGACGTGGAGCTGCGTGAACAAGCATCATTTGTTCCAGCGCATGGCACGCCAGACTCCTGTTAACCCGAGGTTCGTCTGGTGTTATCAGCCAGAAGACTGGCAGCGCTTCATCACTACGTGCGCGGCTGGCTGTGCAATGGGGACCAGCATATACTCGGTGTCGTTAAAAGTTTGCGAGCGCGTTCGGCTCGGTCGACAGTTATAGACTGGTGTCACACCCACCTAATTCCACCTAGTAAAAACAATAATACATATGATGATAATAGTGATGATGATGATACATGATGATGATGATGATGATGATGATGAGGAGGAGGAGGAGGAGGAGGAGGAGGCTGGTGATGAGTATGACGAACCTGATGGCGGTGGTGATGGCCATGATGATGCTGGTGATGATGGTGATGAGGATGAGGGCGATGATGAGGAGGGGGATGAGGAGGGGGGGGAGGAGGAGGAGGGGAGGGGGGGGATGTGGGGGAGGAGGAGGAGGAGGAGGAGGAGGAGGAGGAGGGGGAGGAGGAGGAGGAGGAGGAGGAGGAGGAGGGGCAAGAGGAGAGGGCGGAGGATGGGGGGAGGGCAACGATCGGGTCGCGGCATGGTTGCCCCCCGACGGGGTTGCGGATTTGCAGTATTGCCGCGGGTGCGTCGAGTAGCAGGGGGCCCAGGCCCAACCACTCGTGCAGGCGCGGTCCAGCCTCTCCCTCCCCCTCCCAGGTACCTACCCTTCGAGGTCGACCACGCTGTTTCCACCCATAGCCCTCTTTGTCATCATTGTATCCGCTCTCTCCCCCTCCTCCCCCTACCCTTCCACACTCCCCCCCTTCCTCCCACCTCGCTCCCCATGCAAATCCCTCCCTCATCGTTCGCCTCCTTCTCCATCTAGTACGTGTCTGCGCGAGTGTTTGGGCCTGGGCTGGGCGTATCAGCCCGTTCCCCCCCCCGTCTCCCATGCTCTAGAATCGAGTCATCAGCCCTCCCGCTTAACCCAACCCACTCCTTCCAGAATTCTCTATCTCTGACCACGATCTGACAATGGTCTGACGTCAGACTATTGTCATATATCTGACAATGCCCTGACGTCATACCATTGTCAGACATTGCCAGATCTGACAATGGTCTGACGTCAGACTATTGTCATATATCTGACAATGCTCTGACGTCATATCATTGTCAGACATTGCCAGATCTGACAATGGTCTGACGTCAGACCTTTGTCAGATCGTGTGCTTCTCATGAAGCGTCCCAACAAGCTGATTGAGGTTGTCTCTCTTTCCATGTTCATATATAGAGATCTCTCTCTCTCACTCTCTCTCTCTCTCGTGCCCGTTCTTGCTCGCCCACTTCTGCCGCTGCTGCCCGCCCAGCTGCCGCCGAGAGCGAAACAGCGTTCCCGCTGCGCGGGAGGCCTCGAAAAAGGCCGCCCCCGTCGCGCAATGGCTGGGAGGATGATGATAAGGATGGGGAGAGGATGGTGATGATGCTGATGATAATGACGATGATGATGATGATGATGAGGATGAGGATGAGGATGATGATGGTGATGATAACGATCAGGATAACGATCATGATAATGATGATGAGGAGGAGGAGGAGGTGGAGGAACACGATGAGGAGGATGATAAAAAGGAACGGGAGAATATAGGAGAAATGAGGATGAGGAATATGACGAGGAGGGTGTGTTGCAGCATTTCGTATATATTGTTGCAGCGATCGTATTCGTCATTATCGTCCTCGTCCTTTGCATTTTCGTGAAAAAAATCGATCTGACAATGATCTGACGTCAGATCATTGTCAGATCGCGGTCGGTCGCGGTCGGTAACGGTTCGGTCGCGGGTCGGTCGCGGAGCGGTCGCGGGTCGGTCGCGGGGTCGGTAACGGTTACCGATTTTGGGGACCCATCGGTCGCGACCGTTCGTACCTGGAAAAAGTCGGGAATCAATGATCTGGGTTCCAGGGTCAGCTGGCGCCGCGCCTCAGCCGCTTGGCGGAGGCCCGGTGGGAGTCCGGCCGCGCCGGTGTCGAATGTCCGCCGTCAGCGCCGGCGCGCGCTCTCTCGCAGCATCGGCAGGCAGTCCGCCCAAGACGCCCACCACGCCGCGGGCGCCATGCGGGCAGCGCAGCGCAGGCCCAGCCCTCCGAGGCAGAGCGGGAGCTGCGCGACCTCCCTGGCCGTCTGTCCTGCGGCCAGCTGGTCCGCAGGGGCCCCCAGGAGGTCTGCGACCGCCGCCGCCATGTGCTCGTCGCGGGCCGTCGCGAACTCAAGCGTGTCCTCCGGTGCCATTGTGCGCAAGTAGAAATTGGCCCGCGGGTTGGCGCACATGCTCAGGAGCAGCCAGGCCGTCTGGAGGTCTCCGACTTGGCACAGCCGGTGCAGGAGAACGCGGTGGTCTGCCAGCAGGGAGCGCATGTGGTGGCGGACGAATTCCGCGTGCCCGATGGGCGTGCCGAGGACCACCAGGCCCTGCTCGTGTGGCGGCGCTGCGGTGTCTCCGGCCCGCACCTGGTCTTGCTCGGTGCCTAACTCCCTGACTCACGGTGGTTCCGTTCCTGCTGCGTTCCAGACCTTCGTCTTGCCCATGTTGGCGCCGATGCCGCAGTGCCTCTGGAGCGCGCTGCGGACCAGTTCGAAGACGTCGCGGGGGCGCGCTGGGGCAGACACCACGTAGATGTCGTCCAGGAATGCAAAGAGGTGCTCCCCTGACAGCAGGCGGGCTTGCACTTCTTGTAAGGCAGGGTGTTGGCCCAGGGCGAACAGCGCGGGCATCAGGGGATCACCCTGCTCGCCGCCTTCCGCCTGCTCCACAACGTGGGCGTCCCCGTGCTGGTCGGTCCAGAGGTATTGCGAGCGGGGCCCGTGGAACATCCTGTAGAATGGTAACGCTGAGCTCGCGGCTGGGAGGCCCGCCAATCCGTGGAGCATGGCGTTGCGCGACATGAGGTCGAACGCGCCAATGCCGTCTATGGAGAGCACCGTGGCCTCTGGGTTGGCCTGCGTCAAGCTCTGGATGAGGCGTGCCACACATTCTGTGCCCGCTCTTGTGGACAGAGCGAACTGAAATGGCGCTGTGGCTGCCTCTACCTCCTCGTTGATCTGTTGGGCCACGCATCGGGCCACCAGTCTCCTCAGCACGTCTCCTGTCACGATGCCCCTCACCCTCCCGTTTGGCTTGGTTAGCGCCGTGAGCTGCCCCAGGCGCAAAGCTTCCGCCACTGGTCCGGGCAGCCTTGCCTGCGCCATCCTCGTGGCCGCGTGGTGTAGTAAGCTGCAGGCATGCTCGTCTTCCAGGAGTGTCTGCAAGTGCTCGCCGGTCAAACCAGACGGGCCTGGGGCGGCGCCCCTGCGGCAGCCGCGGAGGTTGCGCAGGAGCTTGTCGGACTCGAGCAAGATAGGCTCCGGAGCTAAGGCTGCCAGGTCCCCCCTCAGCGGCTCCCGCGGTTGGGCGAGCCTTCGCGCCGGGTCCCGCAGCTCCGCCAACGTGGCCTCGGTCCCCGGCGCGAGAGGGCTGGCCGTGAGGGCCTGGCGCGCCGCCGAGACCTCTCCCTGCTGAACCAAGGCGTGCGCCCTCGCGCAGCGCTGGGAAAGCTCCTCGTCGTTCCCTGCCGGCGGCCGCCCGCGGCCCCCTCCGCTTCGCATTCTGGCTGGGGGGGCTAGCAGGGGCGCCCAGTCGCCCGCCTCGAACCGGGCGAATCGTTCCAGCAGCTGTTATTTTGGGCACCGTGCGGGCGCCGGGGTCCTTGCTTAGCAGCATGCGCGGGATCAGAAACAGGAGCTTCCAGCCTCGGAGCTGTCGTGCCTCGTTGCCCCCCCCTGCGTGGATCTCCCTCGGCGCTTTGCGCAGCGCGTTGCGCAGGGGTCCACGGAGGAAAGCGGGGGCGCTCCGCATGGTGGCCACCCGTTGCCGCAGGGTTGCTTGCAGGTCCACCCCGTCGAGTGCCTCTCTCTCTGCCCTGCGAAGCGCTTCCCTCTGAGGGCGTCGTCCTCGTGGCCCCTGCGCTGCTCCTCCGCCGCCTCCATATTCCTCCTCCTCCTCCTCCTCCTCCTCCTCCTCCTCCTCCTCCTCCTCCTCCTCCGCCTCGTCTCCTGCCCCTTGGGCCCTGGCCGCTTCCGGAGCCGGCGCCTGGAGCTGCGGGCTTCTCTGGCTCTCGCTGCCTTCGTCCCCGTCGTCGTTGCCGCTGCTCGCTCCTCCTCCTCCTCCTCCTCCTCCTCCTCCTCCTCCTCCTCCTCCTCCTCCCCCTCCTCCTCCTCCGCCTCGTCTCCCTCTCCCTCCGGCACGTATTCCTCTTCTGCCTCCTGTGGCGCCTCTTGCTCCTCCGCCCCCTCTGGCGCCGTTCCTGTCTCCGCTTTCTCCAGGGCCTCTTCCGCCGCTGGCGCCGTCGTTCGGCCCTGGGCCTGGGGGCTCCAGCGGCGGCGGGGGCGGCGGGGGCGGCCCGGCCGCCGCCCACCTCTCGGGGTCGCGCAACTCGTCTGCGCGCCGGTCTACCCCTCTCGCCAAAACAGCGCCGCCGAACATCTCCAGCAAGAGGTCCTGCGCCTGCGGCTCCACGTGGCCGGCGCTGTCTGCCAAGGCCCGGACGAGGGGCGACAGGTATACGTGTCCCGGGCGTTCTCCGCCTCCGGCTGCTATCGCAGCGTACACCGTCCTGGGGCGGGCCCCTGCGAACTCGAGCCCCTGGGCGATCTGCTCGGCGGGGACCGGCTCCGAGTGTCGCAGCGCCTCGACCGTCGGTTGCCACCATTCCTGCGTGAGGCGGTGCGCTCCCCACTGCGCCGCCTCCGTCGGATCGAGCAGGCCGGCCGCCGCGAGCAGCAACGCCATGTAGACGTCCGAATTGGTACGTGCCCGCAGCGGGGCCTCCAGCGGAGGCCACCCTGAGAAGACGCTGCTTTGGTGTGGTGTTGCGGCGACCTGCGCCTGCCTCCCGGGCGTTGGTTCGGGGATCCCGCCGCCTCCTCCTGGCTCTGGCGGCCTCTCTGGTTCCGCGTCCGCTGGCGGCTCCAGGAGCGCTGTCTCGGCACAGTCCTGGCAGAGCCACTCCCCGTGCCATCGCCGCGGCCCTCCCGCGCCCACGCTTGCCCGGGGGACCCACTCGACCTGTCCCGCCCGGCCGCAGGAGCAGTGCGGCGGCCTCGCGCCCTGTGACGGCGGGACGTCACTCCCTCGTGGGGCGACATCGCAGGCGAGGCACTCCCAGCTTCCCGCCAGCCCGCCCGGCCCGCGCGAGTGTCGCCAGCGCATGGGTTGGCCTGGGTGGCGCGGGCACCTGACGATCGCGTGTGGCGCGGGCCCCTCTGGGAGCACGAGGGGTCCGCCTGCGTACGGGTCGTCGTTCTCGTCGCTGCTCGGCGCGCCTCCGTGGTTCCGGCAGACCGCGCACCGGCACCCCCGGGAGGGGAGCCCGTCACCGCGCTCGAGGCAACTCACGAGCTCCGCCAGCCGCGCGGCGGCGCTCGGCCCGTCGCCCCACTTGTGGTTGCAGAGCGGGCACTGCGCCTCCTCGGCCCGGCTGGCGTCGCCGCCCGTGTGGCGCAGGTGAGCTAGCCCCCGGCGCAGCGGCCAGTGCCTGGCGAGGCATGCCGCGTGGAAGCTGTGTGGCACGTGGCCGCAGTCGGGCCATTGCACTCCCGCGTTGTCGAGCGGCTCCTGGCACATCGCGCAGGCAGGAGCAGCAACCTCTGGCCGCGGCCCCCGCCCAAACGCGGCGTGGAAGTGACTGTCCTCTGCTGGCAGGGGCGAGAGGGAGCGGCGCGGCGACCTGAATCCCTCGCTGGGCGGTGTCTCTGGCCCTGCGGGCGCGGAGCGGCGCGAAGCGGAGCGCCCCTGGCTTGCCGGTAGGTCGCCATCGATATTTTTATATCGTCCTCGCCCTCCGCCAGTGCTGCGGTGGTCTCCGCGCGGTGCCGCCCCTGGGCAGTCGTCGGGTGGCCCTGGGTGGCTCGCCTCCCCGATCCGTTGGCCCCGCAACCCCCAGCGCGAGTCCCTGTGTGAACGGGATGGGCTTCGTTGCTCGTGGTAGTCGTTGTGCTGCTGCTCGTTGCGTTGGCGCTGCTGCACTTGGCGCCGCGGGTCGAAGCCGAGGTCCAGTTCGCAGTGCTGCCGCATTGCTCTGCTGCCGCCGTCGCCTCCTCGCCCCCCTCGTCCGCCTCGTCGTCATTCTCCTCCTCCTTGGGATTCGGGCCGGCGTAGGCGTTGGCGTCCGAGCTGGCGTCGGCGGTCCTAGCAGTGCTGGCGTCGGCGCTGGCGTTGGAGGCGCGGTCCTCCTCGGTCTCCTGACCCTCCTCCTCTGCTGCTGCCGTCGTCGCCTCCTCGTCCTGGTTGTCCTCCTCGTCGTCGTCGCCCTCCTCCGCCTTGGCGTCGGGGCTGACGTAGGTGTAGGCACTGGCGTCCGAGCTGGCGTCGGAGGTCCTGGCAGTGTTGCCGTCGGAGGTGGCGCTGGTGCTGGCGTAGGCGTTGACGTTGGCGCCAGCGCAGGCGCATTCCTCCTCTGCCTCCTGAACCTCCTCCTCCTCCTCCTTCTCCTCCGCTGCTGCTGACGTCGCCTCCTCCTTCTGTGCGTCGTCCAAAGCCTTGGCGTTGGGGCTGGCGTAGGCGTAGGCGCTGGCGTCCGAGCTGGCGTCGGAGGTCCCGGCGGTGTTGGCGTCGGAGATGGCGCCAGTGCTGGCGTAGGCGCTGGCGTCGGTGCCAGCGCAGGCGCCGTACTTCTCGGCCTCCTGGGCCTTGGCGTTGGAGCTGGCGTAGGCGTCGGCGCTGGCGTCCGAGCTGGCGTCGGAGGTCCCGGCGGTGCTGGCGTCGGAGATGGCGCCGGTGCTGGCGTAGGCGCTGGCGCCGGTGCCGGCGCAGGCGCCATACTTCTCGGCCTCCGTCTCCGCTGTTGCCGTCGTCGCCTCCTCGTCCTGCTCTTCCTCCTCCTCCTCCTCCTCCTCCTCCTCCTCCTCCTCCTCTCCTCCGCGGCCTTGGCGTTGGAGCTGGCGTGGGCGTAGGCGCTGACGTCCGAGCTGGCGTCGGAGGTCCCGGCAGTGTTGGCGTCGGAGATGGCGCCAGTGCTGGCGTAGGCGCTGGCGTCGGTGCCGGCGCAGGCGCCATACTTCTCGGCCTCCTGGGCCTTGGCGCTGGAGCTGGCGTAGGCGTAGGCGTTGGCGTCCGAGCTGGCGTCGGAGGTCCCGGCGGTGCTGGCTTCGTAGCTGGCGTTGGAGCTGGCGTAGGCGCTGGCGTTGGTGCCGGTGTGGGCGCCATCCTTCGCGTCCTCCGCGCCCTTGGCGTTGGAGCTGGCGTAGGCGTGGGCGCTGGCGTCCGAGCTGGCGTCGGAGGTCCCGGCGGTGCTGGCCTCGGGGATGGCGCCGGTGCTGGCGTAGGCGCTGGCGCCGGTGCCGGCGCAGGCGCCGAACTTCTCGGCCTCCTGTGCCTTGGCGTTGGAGCTGGCGTGGGCGTAGGCGCTGGCGTCCGAGCTGGCGTCGGAGGTCCCGGCGGTGTTGGCGTCGGAGATGGCGCCAGTGCTGGCGTAGGCGCTGGCGTCGGTGCCGGCGCAGGCGCCGTACTTCTCGGCCTCCTGGGCCTTGGCGTTGGAGCTGGCGTAGGCGTAGGCGTTGGCGTCCGAGCTGGTGTCGGAGGTCCCGGCGGTGCTGGCTTCGTAGCTGGCGTTGGAGCTGGCGTAGGCGCTGGCGTTGGTGCCGGTGTGGGCGCATTCTTCCTCGGCCTCCGCAGCCTCCTCGACCACTGCTTCCGTCTTCGCCTCCGCGTCCTCCTCGTTCTCCTCCAGGTAGGCGCCGGTGCTGGCGTCCGAGCTGGCGTCGGCGGTCGTGGCAGTGCTGGCGTCGAAGCTGGCGTTGGTGCTGTCGTGGGCGCTGGCGTAGTTGCCGGCGTAGGCGCGTTCCTCCGCGGCCTCCTCCTCTGCTGCCGTCGTCGCCTGCTCGACCTCCTCGTCCTTCCGAGCCTTGGCGTTGGGGCTGGCGTAGGTGCTTGCGCTGGCGTCTGGTCTGACGTCCGAGCTGTCGTCGGTGGTCGAAGCAGTCCTGGCGTCGGAGGTGGCGCTGGTGCTGGCGTATGCGCTGGCGTTGGTGCCGGCGTAGGCGCTTTCCGCCTCAGCCTCCTTAGCTTCCTCGTCCGCTGCCGTCGTCGTCGCCTCCTCGTCCTCCGCGTCCTCGTCCGCCTTGGCCGTGGGGCTGGCGTAGGCGTAGATGCTGGCGTCCGAGCTGGCGTCGAAAGTAACCTCCGTGCCGGCGTCTGGGCTGGCGTTGGTGCTGGCGCTAGTGCCTGCGTAGGCGCATTCCTCCTCGGCCGCCTCAGCCTCCTCCTCCCCTGCTGCCGTCGCCGCCTCCTTGTCCTCCTCGCCCTCAGCCTCGGTGTTGGGGCTGGCGTAGGCGTAGGCGCTGGGGCCCGGGGCTGGCGTCGGGGGTCGTGGCCGTGCTGGCGTCTGGTCTGGCGTTAGTACTGTCGTCGTCGCTGGTGTTGGTGTCGGCGTAGGCGCATTTTTCCTCGGCCTCCTGAGCCTCCTCCTGCTCCTCTTCCGCTGCTGCCGCCGTCTCCTCCCCGTCCTCTGGGCTGCCGTCGTGGTGGTGCTCGCCGTGTACGCCGGGTGCTCCGTGTGGTGCCGCTGGCTGAGTCTGCGTTGTTGTGCGTAGTGCTGCTGGTCGCCGTCGTAGCGGTTCTGGTGGCGCTGCGGCTAGCTGCGGTCGCTGTGCTCGCTGTGGTGTTGGTCGTTGGGCGTTTGCTGTGGCGGCGTGCGGTGCTGCTGGTCGCCAGCGCGGTGCACCTCGTCGTGGCCGGCACGGTGCTCGCCGCCGTGGCGTTGGTGGCCCCTGTCGTTCTGCTGGTGGTCTCTGTGGTGCCGCTCTCCGGGCTGGCGTTGCTGCTCGTGGCGCAAGGCCGGGGCCGACGTGCTCCCCGCGCAGGCCGGCTCGCGCCATTTCTTTGTCTGCCTCTGGCCTTCTGTGTGGTCTCTGCGGTGGCTGGCCGGAGCGCGTCCGCCAGCCGGTGGGCGAGAGCTGGGCGCGGTGCTGCTCGCCTGGCTGTGCGCTCCTCCCGTGGCTCTCTACTGCCTCCTCCGCCTCCTCAGCTGCCTTGGCTGTTGGGGCGTGCTGCGGCCGCGTCTGGCGGTGCTGTTGCGGCCGCGGTGGCGTCTGCTGCGGCTGTGCTGGCGCCCTCTCGCTCTCTTCAGCCTCCCGCGCCCTCCTCTGGAGCGCGGCCTGCAGCCGGCGCTCCGCGAACCTGTCAGCCAGGAAGCTCTGCCGCTGCTGGAAGGCCTCCTCGCGCGCCACCAGTGCACCATGCTCGGCCAGCGCCATCTCCCAGGCTGCCTTCGCCAGCCGCCGCGCGGCCCTCTGGCGGCGTCGGCGCGGGCCCCGGCGAGCGGAGGGTGGCCCGAGCGGCGCCCTACCCTTCTCGCCTGCGCCTTGCCGCGTCTCCTGTCGTCGCTGCTGTGTCTCCTCTGCCTCTTCCTCCTCCCTCGCCTCCTCGTCCTCTGCCTCTTCGTCTCCCTTTGTCTTCCTGGGCTCCCTTGCCCCCTTCGGCCCTCTCGCTGCTGGCGGCCTCTGCCTGGTAAGCCGTCTAAGCCGCTGCTGCAGCTCCTGCTCCCGTCGCCGCTCCTGGCCTTCTCGCGCGCTCCTCTTGCGCCTGCGCTGCGCGATTGTCCAGAGGCCCGGAGGCGGCCCTGGGTCCTGCGGCAGCGCGCGCCAGCGGCCCGCCGTGGCCTGCCTCTCTCTGCGGGCTCTGCGGCTCCTGTGCGGCCTCCGCGTCATCTCGTCCTCCTTCTCCTCCTCAGCCTCCTCAGCCTCCTCAGCCTCCTCAGCCTTGTCGTCTTCCTCGCGGCGCCTTGCCTCCTCTGCCTCGTGTGCCTCCTCGGGCGCTCCCTTACACCTCCTGCCGCAAGCCTCCTTGCCTTCCTCTGGTCCTGCCTCTCTCCTGTTGCGCCCTCCAGTGCGTCTCTTTCTGCTCCACCTTGGGCGCCTGCTCCTCTCGTCGCGCCTGGCCCCCTCTGTCTCCTGAGCCGGCTTTGCGTCGCTCGGCTGCGCGGCCTCGTCCTGCGCTTCGGCCCGGCGTGTTGTCGGCTCCTGCTGCGCCGCCTCCGCCTCCTGCTGCTCGTGCTTCGGTCGCCTCCCTTCGCCCTGGGCACCCCTTGTGCCCCTGGCGTCGGCGCAGAAGCCCGAGCCTCCTGGCGAAGGCGCCATGCCGGCGCGCGCGCGCGCCCAGCGCCTCGAGCCTCGAGCCTCGCGCCCAGCGCCTCGAGCCTCGACCCTCGTAATTCCGTCTTGGGAGTTCATTGGCGTCGCTTAGCGTGTGGTAATCAGTGAGATTGCGCCGCTTTAGCGTCGATCAGCGCCGATTCGCGTTAATTGGCGTCGGTTAGCTTCGAATCTTCGATTCGATTCGCAAGAGCCAACAAGATGGTATGGGAGGCTTCCATGACTTGCCGCTGAATGCTCATTTCGGCCTCCGGGGGCCCTCGCCGGGCCACAGAATCGTCATAAAAAAGCGGCCTGGGATGAGAAATTGGCCCTGGGGAAAGTGAGGGACCCAAGGGGGCCCTTCTATCGACCAGACCTATACATCGCATGTCTGCTGATTGAGATCCTGGCGTTTCATCCTTTTTCGAGCGGGGCGTTTTCGCCCTGTTTCGGGCCCCAAGGTTCTGGCCAACGGCCCGTCTCGAAAATTGACGCAGGAAGAAGACTGCATCCACAGGAGTTTGGCCGTGACTGTTTTGTTTCACGATGCCGCAATTCTTCGCTACGTCGGATCTCAGGGGAGGGAGATGGGAGTTCCCCGAGGTTGCCGGATAGTTTCCAGTGTCCGCGGGGCTTGTCGGGGCTCAGGATGATTTCATCAGCTGCGCGAGTCGTGTGCAGGGGCGTTCTTGGGATGCGAGGATCGTTTCGAACGGCCGCCCGAGGCCAGGTCTGAGGCGTTCCAGGAAGGTCAGCCACGCGCAGAGGGGAGGTTGGAAAAGGGGGGTGGGCGTCTCGGAGTCACCCCCTGCTTCTCAGAAGGCGCGGGCCGTTTCCAGAAGTGTAAGGCTGGCGACTTCTGAAACGTAGCCCCCTTATAAGAAGCCCTCCCCCCCTCCCTCAGCCCCCCGTGTGCGCGCGCCGCCAGCCAGGGCTGAAGCGTTCCTGAAAAGGGGCTCGCCCTCGAGGGTCGAAGGGGAGTTTTCGCCCTCTGACCTCGGCGGAGGGCGGCGGGAGGACCGCGGAGGGCCGCGGAGGCCGCCTCCGCTGGCGGGAGGCCCGCGGGAGGCCGGCGGACGTAGAACATGGGCCCCCAAGAGGAGCCCCCCCCCCCCCCTCGAGGCCCCTCCCGAGGGCTCCTCCCGAGGGCCCCTCCCGAGGGCCCCTCCCGAGGGCCCCTCCCGAGGGCCCCTCCCGAGGGCCCCTCCCGAGGGCCCGCCGAGAGGCCCCCCGAGAGGGCCCCCCGGGGGCCCTCGGGGGCGGGGGCCACCGGGGGCAGGGTTCCCAGACCACCTCGAGTCATGAAAGAAAACGACATCGGGTTGTTGTTATTTTCAGCTTCTGGGAGCCCTTACAGGCCTCGGGGCCGTTCAAAACGGCTGAAGAGATTAAGACCCGGTCCCAGAGAGTGGGTCGAGACTTCTGGGGGTCGACGTTGTGAAAAGTCATGATGTCGGGGGCTTGGGATTCAAGAATCGGCCACTGATCGCCCGAAAAGCGTCGCTGGTGTCGGGGGCGGCAAAGAGGGGGGTGATGACTGGGGCAGGGTGGATACCATGGCGGGGGCCATGATATCTCCCCAGATTTCATGGCGCCTCCTCTTCTTTCAATGCGTCCCCGGCCCATCCCTGGGCCGCGCACATGCCGTTTTCCATGATTTGCGCCCCCCCCTCCTCTTGGACGCCCCCCTCTTGGACGCCCCTTCCGGTGGGAGCCCGCCGAGGAGGCGGAGCAGCTCTTTCGAAAGATGCTGAGGGACGACGAGCGCAGCGCCCAGGAGGACGCTCGCGGCACGGAGGGCGCCGGCGCCTGACGCAGGCGCCTTGCGGCACGAGAAAGCCCTACGGTCGTATCGAGGTATAAGATCCAGGTCGGCTCGGGGAGAGTTCCCTAATGCTCTTCGTGCTTGTTGGATGTTCCTGTGTATCCTGGGAGGGGGTCCCTCGAATGTTCGTCAGTTTGGCTGGGGGAGGGTCTCATGTTCTTGGAGGATGTTATTACGTTCTAGGCCCGGCTGTAGTTCGGGGGTCACCGAAACCAGAACCCCCTCGGGTCATGGAAACAGCACGGCGGGACCTTTTTTGGGAGCGCGTTCTTCATTGAGCTCAAGCAAGTTAGTTTGCACTGGATTTTGGCCATTCTGCCTCCCACTCCTCCTCCTCCTCCTCCTCCTCCTCCTCCTCCTCCTGCTCCTCCTCCTTCTCCTCTTCCTCCTCCTCCTCCTCCTCCTCCTCCTCCTCCTCCTCCTCCTCCTCCTCCTCCTCCTCTCCCCCCCCTCCGCTGATGAAATCATCAAGCGCGTTTCACGATGCGTAAAGTGCCTAACCTCGCAAACGCTCGAACAACACATGATTGCCTCGATGTCGTGGATCGTAAAGCGGATTCAGGACATTTGCGAGTAGATAGTTTTGGGAGTAGTGGAGCGCTCTCGTCTATGAAACAAACTGCTGCAAGGCCGAACCGGAGTGCAATTGAGTTCCGACCTGCGCGAACTCCAGAGGCCCTCGTCACGACCCCCTCCTCCAACGTCGTGCAGGGAAACTTGCCAGAGCCTAAACATAGACTGCCTCTGGCCATTTTCGGCCCGTGGTGGCCATCGCTGGACGTCTGGGGTCTGTGGAGGTTCAGCGGAGGAAGGAAACAGCATAAGCATGGACTTTCGGAGCTCTGCGCGCGTTTCTTGGATCGGCGCTGAACCTCCCTGGCGGCGCCTCTGGCGCCGCCCCCGACGCGCTCGAGCGTACAGCGCCAGCTCTGAAAGTGCACATCTGCTTCCACAGTTTTTTCGTCCCCCTGGCCGAGGTGGACGATCGCCCCGAGTGACGTGGTCGTGAGAGCTTCCGCGGCGGCGATGTGCGGCCGCGGGCGCCGTCAGAATTGAAGGACGCCGTCGTCGCCTGGCGGCGGCCTTCCCGACTCGGCGTGAGCTTGGCTGCGGGCCGCTCCTCCGCTCGCGTGCGGCAGCGGCAAGCGCACCCGTGTCCATGGGCGGGCGGGCCGGGCCACTGGGCCACGACCTCCCGCGGCCACGGAGCGCGTTGTTCGCGGATGCCCCGCATGGAACGCATCAGTGCGACCTCGTACCCACGGGATCGCGCTCGGGAATCTCGACCGCGAGGGCGTGGATATGAGGAGGAGGAGGAGGAGGAGGAGGAGGAGGAGGAGGAGGAGGAGGGGGAGGAGGGGGAGGGAGGAGGAGGAGGAGGAGGAGGAGGAGGAGGAGGAGGAGGAGGAGGAGGAGGAGGGGGATGGACACGTTCGCCGCTCGTGATCCACGGGTGCGTGGGCTTCTTCTCGAGGGCCGGGGTGCCCTGTTGCGAGGGGGAGCAGTCGGAGGAGAGGGCTTCAGGCGCTCACGCGCTGCCCTGCGAGCACGTCGCTTCTCCGAAGCCGCCCCGCGTCGCGACGCACGACCACGCCGAATGCACTGGTGGCCCCCAGCTCCTCATCCTCCTGCTCATTCTCTCTGGATGTGTTCTCGGCCACCGATCTTCGATCATCCTTGATCTCCCCTCCCTCGGCCTTTCCATCCTCATCCAGGATCGCTATCGCGGTCGACAGAGCAGGCGAGTACTGAAAAGGCACCGGGCGGATCGCCCTGCTGAGGAAGAGGGCGTCCTGCCCATCGCCATGCTCAGACCCCGATGCCCCAGGCATCTCGACCACCTCCTGGAGACCGCTAGTTCGTCCCAGAGCGCTTATCCCACGGCCCAAGCAGCGCGAGGCTGGAAACCTGAGGCGCCGAAGACGACGAAACACCTCTGTCCTGATGTTGTCTAGGTTGTGGGAGGTCTGGGATTCCAGGGAAGATACGCGCTGACCAGGACCAGGATGTCACGGAATCTTGGCGACGCCGATCTGGGTCATAGTCCATGCCGGCGGCTGCCGATTCGCGAGGATGATCCACGAATGGACGATGACCCAGAAGGGCGCTGGCCAAGGTGGACACCGCCGCTTCCGCGCTGAGTCTTGGGCATGGCCCTCGCCTTCCCTCCCTCCATGGGGTCTCTCGACCGCGCAGGCGCGCCCCTGCAGGATCACCCCTTCGGGAAATCACCGAGCGCGCGCTCCACGAACGCGCTCCACGTCCGAACAACGTAAACACATGCTTGCTCCGATGTGATACATCGTAACCCCCCCCGCGGCGGATCCAGGCCACTTGCGAGCAGCTGCGTCGCGAGTCGTGGAGCACGCCCGTCTGGGAGCGGGGGCGGGGGCGCCACGGGCAGCCTATGCCTCGGAGGGCCAAGCGCCCGCACCTCGGCGCCGCTGGCGCGGCGGCCCCACCACGGGGGCGTCGGCCGCGGCGTCCTGGGCGCCGGGGCGGTGTGGAGGTCGACATCTCGGTTGGTGGGCGAAGAACTCAAGCAGTGGCGAGGCGTCCTGGGGTGCCTGTAGGCCTACCAAGCAATGCTCTAAGAGCCTTGTGTGGTTTCCACGACATGTTCTCAGAACATGTCTGGCTTGGCCTGTCTTGTTTCAACACATCGGGGTTATGTTCTAAGAACACATTATTGGGTTCTACGAACATGTCGTGGTAGGCCTATAGGAATGCTGGGACGGTCGGTTCCTGCTGAAATCTCAGTTGGCGAGCGAAGAACGGGATGCGCCGTCGGGGACGCTCGTCCCTGGGCGGCTTGAAAGTTTAATGTATACCCCTACGGTGGCGCGTCATGGTATAAATTTTCCAGGCGGCCTTGGACAGGCGCTCCCGGTGACGGACAAATCTTATATTACACTGTTTTTCGCCCGCTAACGTAGGGCTTCAGCTGTCCTGATATGCACGTGTTCGAACTCAGAGGAGGAAACGGTACCCATGCCGCTACCCTTGCCTCGTTTTGGTTCTTGTTGGGCATCCTGTCTGGGAGGCCCTCGTCGCCACCGCTGGATTCGCCTCGAAATTCTGGTCAGAACGCACCCCCGGAGAGGTCCGGGGTTTAGCGGTATCGGTACCTTTGGGTTTCCCCATTCTTTGTCTTGATACGCACGCGTTGGAACCCAAGACGTACCGTGTTCAAAGCGTACGTGTTAACACGTTGCGTGTTGGCTCGGCACGTGTTGGGTCACGTTCCGGCAAAGCTCTATCGTTCGAGACCTACGTTTTCAATCCATGCGTTGAGCTCCGTGTCAACACGCTGCGGCTTTCCGTGCTGCGTATCGGGGCAGCTAAACTCAGGGCCCCGCAAACGGGGACAGTCATGAGCAAGGCCATTGGCACGCCAGAGAAAGTTGCAGCCGCAGGTCCAAGCCTTCTCCCTGCCTCGTTTTCTCCAGGCGGTATCTTCAACGGCCAGGTCGGCAACCCTGGCCTCAGGGGGGCCCCGAGCACTGTTGGGGGGACGGAAGGCATCAGCGGAGGGAGGGAGGGCGGCGCAGACTTCGGCGGGGCGCCGCCCTGCTTTTCCCTGGCTCCGCCCGCTGTGCGAGGGGGCGCGCAGCGGGACAGCCGCGAGTGTACCAGTTTTCCTTTCCATCGCCGCCCTTTTTGTCAACTAGCGGAGGGCGTAGCTGCGGGCGCGTGCTGGGGGCTCACGAACAGGAGAAACAGCGACCAGCGGTGCGCGTGCGTGTTTCTGTATGCCGTGGCGTGCACGCATAGTGTGTGTAGTGTGTGTGTGTGTGCGTGTGTGTATATAGGGTTCGTGGGTGGATGGCTGGGCGGGTGGGTGGGTGGGTGGATATGTTGTGTATGTGCGTGTGTTTGTTTGTTTGTGTGTGTGAGCTGGCCGGGCCGTCCCCTCCCGCTGGGCATTCTCAACGGCACTCCGTCTCCGCCTCCCGCGCCTGCCGATGTCTTCGGCAGCGTGGAGGCTGCGCCGAGATCTGCGAGGCGCGGTTGGTCTCGTCCCCTCTCGCGTGGTCCTCCGCAGGGTTGCGTCGAGGCTACTTGCGGGGCATGCGGCATGCCCCGTCGGGGCTATCTCCGACTTGCTATGTTGGAACGATCCCGCCCTTCTTGTCTCTCTTTCTTGTCTTCGTCCCAGCTGTTGCTGCCCTTGGTGGCCATGTGTCTGATCCTAGGGTTTCGCGTCGACGCTGCGCAGGGCGCCCCCGAGGGAACGGTGCGTGCGCGTGCCTGTTCGTCTCGTGCGCGCGTTTGTGCGTGAGGGGAGAGGGGGAGAGAGAGAGAGGGATGGAGAGGCTCAGAGGGAGGGGAAGGTCGGCCATCGACGCCCCCAGGCCGCTGGGGCGGAAGGCGGTCTAGAACACGCCTACTTCAACATCGGGCTTGGTGCTCCCTTGAGGCGTCTGGCGGCCGAGGTGCCCGGAGGGCTCCACGCAACTCTGGAGGCCCAGAGGCGTCGAACCCAGACTCGACCCTCGTTCTTCGGTGCGATGGCAAGAGCACCTGGCACAGTTGGGCGACGTAATCTGACACCCTTGCGGCAGAAGACCCTAAACAGTTATCCACAGCTCCGGTTGGGGTCACGACGGGAGGGCACGATGGAGGGTCACGATGGGAGGCCACGATGGGGGATCGGGACAGAGATTGGTGGGGTAGAAATATGGACAGGGAGATAGGGATAGGGATGCAAGGATAGGGAAGTGGGCATAGGGATAAGTATCGGGATGGGAATGGGATATAGATAGTGACGGCGATCGGAGACCGCGGGAGGCAACGGGACGCCGCGGGAAGCAACGGGAGGCAATGGGAGGCAACGGGAGGCCACGGGAAGCCCAACCTATTCCGCATCCGGCAACGCATTCGCTCTTAGTTTCTCAGAACAGATTTGCAGTTGCCTGCGGTAAGTCTCGCCACCGTGCCGGCCCGGCATTCTGGGTGGCGACTGTCACCTGTGGCATTTCGTGTCTCCAGGCTTGGAAGACCCGTGTCGTTGTTGATGATGATGATGCTGATGCTGATGCTGATGCTGATGCTGATGCTGAAATTGATGCTTATGATGATGTTGATGATGATGGTGGTGATAATGACGACGGTGATAGCGGTGGTGGTAGTGGTGATGATGATGATGTTGATGACGACAATGTTGCTGATGATGCTTATGCTGATGATGATGATTACGACGTGGTTGCTGTCAATGTTGATAGTGATGATGGCCGTGGTGACGATGCTGATGCTGATGATGATGGTGATGAGATGATGCTGACGATGCTGGCGATGATGACGATGCTGATGACGATGATGACGGTGATAATGCTACTGATGATGATGGTGATCATGATGACGGTGATGGTTGTGGTGGTGGTGATGGTGGCAGCGGTAGTGATAATGTTGATGACATTGATGATGGTAACGTTGTTGATGATGTTCATGCTGATGATGATGCTGCTGCTACTGATTACGATGTGGTTGCTGCTATTAGTGATGATGGTGGCTCTGGTGGCAATGATAATGGTGATGATGATCTGATGCTGGCGATGCTGATGATTCTGATGACGATGATGATGCTGATGCTGATGCTGATAATGCTGATGTGATGGTGGTGATGCTGATGCTGATGATGCTGCTGATGATGATGATGATTACGGTGCTGTCGTTGTCGATGATGAAGAAGAATATGTCTGTGATGGTGATGCTGATGACGCTGCTGAGGATGTTGGTGATCATGATTGTGATGGTGATGCTGATTATGATGATGACGACGGTGATGACGATGCTGATGATGACGATGATGATGATGACGATCACGACGACGATAATAATGATGATGATGTTGCTGATGCTGATGATGATGGTGATGATGATGCTGAGGATGATGATGACGATGATCATCATGATGACGATGACGATGATGTCGACGCTGATGATGATAATGATGTTGATGATGCTCCTGCTGATGACGATGGTTATGGTGTTGTTGAGGATGAGCAGGAGGAGGAGGAGGAGGAGGAGAAGGAGGAGGACAAATAGGAAGGCAGTCGCATGTGTCACTGTACGCCTGAACTATGTGAAGATCTGCCATGGAACTCGTTTGTGCCGTCTTCGGGCTGTTTTGGCCTCCTGTGACGCAGCCTTGGGGGGAGCCTCGGGGCCGTCTTGGCCCTCGTACGTCGTCTTAGGGTCTTCGGGGTCTCTTGGGCCGTCTTGAGGCCCACTGGGTCGTATGGTGGGTGTCTCGGGGCCATCGTGGGGCCGTCTTGGTGCTATCTTCGGCCGTCTCGGGGCCTTCTAAGGCCGTCTTGGGTCCCATGGGAGGTGCGGTTAGGGTATTCACAAGAACCAAGCGGGCCTTTAAAAACATCGAGAGGCTCGTGTTGCGGAAGGCAAGGGTTGTTTTTAAAGGCCCAGCCGTCGTGTTGCGGAAGGCTCGGACGGTTTGGGAAGGCGGGGCCGCGTGTTGCGGAAGGCCCGGACGGTTTGGGAAGGCCAGTTCCCGTGTGGCGGAAGGCCCGGCTAAATTGTTAAGGCCCGCCTTCGTGTTGCGGAAGGCCTGGACGGCTTGGGAAGGCCCGGCCGTCGTGTTGCGGAGGGCCCGGACGGTTTGGGAAGACGGGGCCGCGTGTTGCGGAAGACCCAGATGGTTTGCCAAGGTTGGCCGTCGTGTTGCTGAAGGCTCGGACGGTTTGGGAAGGCCCGGCCGCGTGTTGCGGAAGGCCCGGACGGTTTGGGAAGGTCTGGTTCCCGTGTTGCGGAAGGCCCAGTTGGTTGCGGAAGGCCCGTTGTCGTGTTGCGGAAGGCCCGTAGTGTTGGGGAAGGCCCGCGCGCGTGTTGCGGGAGGTCCTGCTTGTTTGTGAAGGCCCGGTTGCGTGTGTGCGAAGGCCCGGACAGTTTGGGAAGACCCGTCCCCAATCTTGACGAGGACGCGACAAGCCCAGACCTCCGATGTTTTGGAATGTCCAAGACTTGGTCGAGCTTTTCCCAAGGACGAGATTTGCATACTGAATCGTTTTTTGCCGGTCCCCGAACCCGTGGAGGGCCCCTGGGGGCGGGAAACAAATAAGGAAAACCAAGAACCGTTCCCGTGTTGCGGATGGCCCGGTCGGTCGCGGAAGGTCCGTTCCTGCGTTGCGGAAGGCCCGGACGGATTGCGAAGGCCCGGCCGCGTGATGCGGAAGGCCTGGACGGTTTGGGAAGGCCAGGCCCGCCCCGCGTTGCGGAAGGTCCGGCCTTTTTGTTGCAAGCCCGGATCAGTGTTGCGGAGGGCACGGATGTTTTGGGAGCGGCTACGTGTTGCGGAAGGCCTGGATGCTAAATGTTCAATCCCGCACGTTAAACCCTAAGTTCCACACCTTATGCCTAAAGACCCATTCTGACACCCTAAGATCCTAAGACCCTCAGACCCTAAGACCCTAAGACTCTCAGCCCTTAAGACTCTAAGGCCCTTAGACCCTAAGACCTTTAGACCCTAAGACCCTACGAACCTACGACCCAGAGACCCTACGACCCTGCGACCCTACGACCCTACGACACTATGACCCTAAGACCATAAGACCAAAAGACCCGAAGATTTTTCCCTACCTAGGCTCTGCCTAGAAGGGTTCTTACTCTCTAGCTTAAAGGGGCCGGGCAATGGAAACCGCCCCGGGCGGTTCCCCCAGTCCCCGCCCCGCGGTTCCCCCAGTCCCCTGGGAGCTTTAGCCTTAGCTTTAGCTTTAGTTTAGCTTTAGCCTTAGCCTTAGCTTTAGCTTAGTGTTAGCTTAGCTTCAGCTTAGTGTTAGCTTAGCTTTAGCTTAGCTTCAGCTTAGTGTTAGCTTAGCTTCAGCTTAGCTTCAGCTTAGCTTCAGCTTAGCTTTAGCTTAGCTTCAGCTTAGCTTTAGCTTAGCCTTAGCTTAGCTTTGGCTTAGCTTTAGCTTAGCTTTAGTTTAGCTTTAGCTCAGCGTTAGCTTAGCTTTAGCTTAGCTTTAGCTTACTGTTAGCTTAGCTTTAGCTTAGCTTTAGCTTAGCTGTAGCTTAGCTTCAGCTTCTTGTTAGCTTAGCTTTAGCTTAGTGTTAGCTTAGCTTCAGCTTAGCTTTAGCTCAGCTGTAGCTTAGCTTTAGCTTAGCTTTAGCTTAGCTGTAGCTGAGCTTTAGCTTAGCTTCAGCTGAGCTTTAGCTTAGCTTTAGCTTAGCTTTAGCTTAGATTTAGCTTAGATTTAGCTCAGCGTTAGCTTAGATTCAGCTTAGCTTTAGCTTAGCGTTAGCTTAGCTTTAGCTTAGCTTCAGCTTAGCTTTAGCTTAGCTTTAGCTTAGCTTTAGCTTAGCTTTAGCTTAGCCTTAGCTTAGCTTTAGCTTAGCTTTCGCGTAGCTTCAGCTTAGCTTTAGCTTAGCGTTAGCTCAGCTTTAGCTTAGCTTTAGCTTAGCTTTAGCTTAGCTTTAGCTTAGCTTTAGCTTAGCTTTAGCTTAGCTTTAGCTTAGCTTTAGCTTAGCTTTAGCTTATATTTAGCTTTAGCTCTAGCTTTGCTTTAGCTTAGCTGTAGCTTAGCTTTAGCTTTGCTTTAGCTTAGCTTCAGCTTAACGTTAGCTTAGCTTTAGCTTAGTGTTAGCTTAGCCTTAGCTTAGCTTTAGCTTAGCTTTAGCTTAGCTTCAGCTTAGCTTTAGCTTAGCTAGTTTAGCTTTACTGTTACTACTAATACTGCTTTCCTAGGGGCTCCAACTCCTAGGTAGGGTCGCACTGGGATAATTTTAACTCTAAGACCCGAAGTCCCTAAGGCCCGAAGACCCGAGGACCCGTGTTGCGGAAGGCCTGGCGAAAAAAATGTTACGTTGGGGAGCCACCATGTGCGAAAGCCTGGCGAGGGGAACCACCATGTTGCGGAAATCCCGGCGAAAAGCCTCCCTTTGCGGTGGGATGCTACCATGTTGCGGAAGGCCCGGCGAAAAGCCTCCTACGTTGGAGACCCACCAT
>CAUYUJ010014405.1:212630-227630 GCA_963575745.1 Prorocentrum cordatum | reverse complement strand
AGGCCTCCGAAATCATATGCTTATGCCTTTTTCCGGTTCCTCTACACTGGCCATCACATCAGGAGCAAATGTTGCATCACCATGTCCGCGGCGTCACGCAGTGGGTATGGATAAAAACCAGGACTCGCCAGAGGCCAGACTTTATCAGCATCCATTGCGCTTCGGGCTTCCAAGGAATGCGCTCCGGACATCCGAAACGCGGTGTGCATCCATATGAATATTGACCGCGGCAGTGAGTCAGATGAGAAAAACATCATGCCTGTTGTTCGCGGCCTCCAGGAAGGGAGGGAGGAAAAGACGAAAGAGAGGAAGAGGAGGGGGGAAGAGGAGGGAGAGGACAGCGAGGACGTGAAGGAGGGGTTTGGAGATTGGCCCTCTTTCTGCCAGCGGCCCAGTCCCTCGGCGTCCTGGTTTGTTCAGTGCGCTCGCCAGAGTGGCCTGCGGTGCAGGCCCATAGGGGTCCCCCAGCATTGGCATGTGCGCTTGGATTTGGCCTCCCCGAGCCGCGCGCCAAATGTCAGTCTTGCCTAAGTTGGGTCGCTCTTCTGTGCACTTGGTAGGCTTGCCGACAACGGCGAACACCGCCCTCCGAGGATGGACAGGTGCGCCCCCGAAAGCCGCTCGACGCGTTCTCGCACCAAAGTTGTCAGTCGTCTCCATCTGCGGCATTGGAAGCGCGGCGGAGCGGAAGGCCCAGACAAACGCACAACAGAAAGCATCCGCCCCTCCCTGAGGCCCGACGTCACGAAACAGGTGCAACATCGCAGGAATTCTCGGCCAGGGCCCTGCACCCCATCTTCCTGCGGCCTTCCTAAAATTCAAGCCGGATCGATCTGCGATGGTCCTGGGGCTGGGCAGCGGGCGAATAGGTCGGGTGTGAACACCGGGGGGACCCAAACGGTGCGGTGACCACACCGCGTGGTGAGTCAGTGGGAATTCAGGCTGGCCGCAGGATTTTGGGACTTGGGTCGTTCTCCGAGGACGTCTCGGGCGACTGGGGCCTCCAGGCTCCCAAGACCGTGCGGTGACAGGCCGTGCGGTGAGGTCTTTGAGGAATTCTGAGGTCACCGCACGGTCTATCACCGCACGGCTTTGGGGCACCCAAGTGAAATGCTGGATCACTATCCCAGCAGAGCGCCCTAACAGCAACAGGGTGAAGCCATGTGCACCTTAGTGCATCTTTGACCAGGGATCGTGGCCATCCAGACCAAGCATGTAGCGGGCATTGGAGCGAGAGCCCGCTTCCATGTAGCCTGCGCAGTGCACCGCGAAGTCCAGGCGGGGCGGCCAAGATAGGGGCCCTGCGGGAAGCACGCTCTGCGCTCAGCACGGCGCCTAGATCTCAGGGCTCCTCCGCTCGCGGGCGGGCCTCACGGTTCCTCCCCCGATCTCGCCCAGGGTGTTCTTCTGACCAGGACTTCGAGGCGACTCCAGCCTCAGCGACGAGGGCCTCTCAGGAGGCCCAGACGGGCGAAAATGTGGGAGAGGTAGCCACACTGGTACCTTTTCCTCCTCTCTTTCCTTGTCCTCCTCCTCGCTCTCCCCTCTGCGGCCGAGGCGGGCGCCGCCGGTCATCTCGAGGAGGGGCCCCGCCGGGTGTAGGTCGCGAACGGGTCCCCGCCCGGTGCGCGAGAGAGGCGTGGAGCGCCGGAGGTCGGCGCACGAGGTGGATCATCGGCCACGGATCGGCCACGCGCGGAGGTGGGCAGAGGGAGGAGGAGAAGGGGGAGGAGGAGGAGGAGGAGAAGGGGGAGGAGGAGGAGGAGGAGGAGGGGGAGGGGGGAGGAGGAGGAGGAGGAGGAGGAGGAGGAGGAAGGAGGAGGAGGAGGAGGAGGAGGAGGAGGAGGAGGAGGAGGAGGAGGAGGAGGAGGAGGAGGACAAGCTCGGTGCGCTTGCGTCATATCTGACATCCTACCCCTCCCTCCCATCCCTTACCATGGCGCAGATCCCCTCTCTACTCGCACAGTCGGATGTCAAGCAGGGCGATGATCCCGAAACGGTAATTACGCGATGCATTGTTGAGCACGGTATGGCATGGCGTAGAAGAGCACCGCGAAGCGTAGTATCAACCTGGCATTGCATTGCATGCCGTGGCATGGCACGGGAAATGACGCCAGCGCTGCAGCGGGAGCACGAGTCGAAACGAGCGGAAGCGCGGAAATGAGGCCAGCGCTGCAGCGGGAGCACGATTCGGAACGAGCGGAAGCACGGAAATGAGGCCAGCGCTGCAGCGAGAGCACGATTCGGAACGAGCGGGGCCCGAAATGAGGCCGGCGCTTCAGCGAGAGCAGCATTTTGGAAAAATTGCAGGCGAAAGCCTAACTCCGGGGAAGGCTTCCCGGGCGCCAGAAGCAGAAATTCAACATTTTCAAAAGAAAAAAATTGTATTGGAATGGCCTTTTTTCGGCGCCGCCTCGGAACTCGATTTTCCGGCGCCGGCCGGAACCCGGGCGCCGGCTCGGGCGTCCGGCCCGGGCGCCGGTTCGGGCGCCGGCCTGGGCGTCGGAATCGGCCTGGGAGGCCTCCCGGGCGCCGGAAGAAGAAATCTAGCATTTTCAGAAGAAAAATGTGTATTAGAATGTCCTTTTTTCGGCGCCGCCTCGGAACTCGATTTTCCAGCGCCGGCCGGAACCGGCTCCGGACCCGGCCCGGGCGCCGGCCCGGGCGCCGGCGCCGGCGGAAATGATGATTCGGAACGAGCGGGGCCCGAAAATGAGGCCGGCGCTTCAGCGAGAGCAGCATTTTGGAAAAAATGCAGGCGAAAACCCAACTCCGGGGAAACCTGTGTGTAAAAAACCAGTACGCGGGGGGGGGGTGGGGGGGGGCGAATATTCCCAAGACGTCATCAGGGGAAGAGGGAGAGTAGTAAAATTTGAATAATTGTTGTGGAGGAGGAGGAGGAGGAGGAGGAGGACGAGGAGGGCGGAGGAGGAGGAGGAGGAGGAGGAGGAGGAGCGAGGAGGAGGAGGAGGAGGAGGAGGAGGAGGAGGAGGGAGGAGGAGGAGGAGGAGGAGGGAGGAGGAGGAGGAGGAGGAGGAGGAGGAGGAGGAGGAGGGAGGAGGAGGAGGAGGAGGAGGAGGAGGAGGAGGAGGAGGAAGATGAAGAAGAAGAAGAAGAGAAGAAAAGAAGAAGAAGAAGAAGAAGAAGAAGAGGAGGAGGAGGAGGAGGAGGAGGGGGGGGGCAGGGTTCTTCGAAGCACCCTCTGCTGCCTAGAAGGCGCGGGCCCTGCCTGCAGGTGTGGAGTTGGCACCTTCTAAGAAGCAGCCTCCTTCTCGGAAGCCTCCCGCCCCCCCCCCCCCCCTCCCCTTTCCCCCTCCTCCTCCTCCGCCTCCTCCTCCCCCTCCTCCTCCTCCTCCTCCTCCTCCGCCTCCTCCTCCTCGTCCTCGCTCTGCGCTCCGAGGGGGGCCGGCCCTGCCCAGGAGATGTTCCGGCTCGCCAAGGAGAGGCGGCAGCGGGCGGGCGCCATGGAGGGCCACGTGCCCGGCGCCGCGGCGGCCGCCGCCGCCGCTGGCGGCGACGTGCGCGGGCAGGCGCTGGGGCGTCGGTGCGAGGTCGTGGATCGAGGATGGGCGCTGGCTGGCCAGAGGAGGGCATCCCGGAGCCGCTGGCGCTGGTTCTCTTCTCGCCCTCGGGCCGTCGCCCCGTTTCGGGCTCGTCCCAGCAGCATACCAGACAGCCCCGGGTCGACGGCTGCAGAAGAAAGACGGGGTCCATGGCTCTGGCCGTATGTTTTTTCGGCTTCGCTTTCGCATAATGAGGCCCTCGTCGCGATGGCTGGAGTCCCCTCGAAGTCCTGGTCAGAGCACACCCCAGGAAAGGTCTTCGGAGTAGTGGTATCGGTACTCGTTGGTTCCCCCGATTGGAGGATCGCAGGTTCGAGGGCTGGGTTTCGAGGATGGAGATTCGAGGACCGAGTTGCCCGTGCGCTTCTGGGCCCGTCCGGGCCTCCGGCGGCCTTTGAGATGGGGGTGGGGGGCGAGACGATTGGCCGAAAAGGAGGATCGGGGATCCAATTTTTTGGGCGTTTCGGCGGTGGGCGGGCGACATCGAGGTCAGCGTGTGTGGCGGAGCGGCCGCGGTCTGGGGCGACGACTTGCGCGGGGATGTGCTGAGCGTGGGTGCAAGGGAGGGGTGGAGAGTTCACCTACCAAAAGGGAGGATCGAGAATCCCAGACCCCCTCGCGCAGCGAAAAAAGTTGCGACGAACGGCTTTTGGTGGTCACTCTCAGTTCCTCAGGACCGCTCACTGGGCTCATGGGCCGGCAGAAGCCTTTAAAGGGGAGGAGAGACGATCCTGAGAAAAGGGTCAAGACCTCTTGGGGGAGTGGACACATTGTGACGGGGTCGCGACGTCATCACGACGTCGGGCGTCAGGGAAGGTAGGACGGAGGGTCCCGGTTTGGAGGGTTTTCCTGGACGCGTATGGAGACGTCCTTTTCGAGGTTTCCAGGGAACTCCAGGGCAGTCTGGAGCCAGTTTGGGAAAGCGAACGCACCGCGCATGGCGGTTTTGGGACGAGGCTTTGGCCTTTCCAAGCTCGTTCGAGACATCGTGTAGGTGGGAGTGAGGGGGCAGGTTCGATCGGCTGCTGGAGCGAAGCGAAGGACATGTTATCAGAGCGTGAATTACCTACCCCGCTTTCGCTTCCAGGCAAAACCAAGTCATACCACGCGCCTCCTCGTCAAGCGGCCTGACCAGTACAGGCCGTAGTTTGGCATCGTTTGGGATCTCTTGGAAGCGAGGGTGGTCAAAAGCGAGGTAGGTTTGTTTTCCCTGTACGTTGCTTGCATGCAGTTTGCTTTTGGCCTGCTCACATGCTCGCGAATCGGAAGAGAGAGTGTGAAAGGGAGGGGTGACGAGAGGGGGGAGGCGCTGCCATGGGCGGGCCTCCTTTCCCTTGCCCTCCCTTTTCCTGCCTGTTCTGGCTCTCTCTTTTTTTTGTTGTTCTCTCCCTCTCTCTATATATATGTATCGTTTTCTCGTTATCTTTTTGTTTTCTCTCCCTCTCTCTCTCTCTCTCTCCAGGCGCTCTCTTCAAAAGCATTAAACCTGTACAACAGCACGGCGCTTGCCGCCATATGGCTTAAAGGAGGATGATTGATCCCGCAATGGGCCCTCTTCGGTCTCGTTGTTCCTAGGCATGCTGTCGCGCTTGGTTCCATCACGCAAAAGGGAAGCCTTGCTTGGGCTGAGAAGGCAAGTGCTGCGAGACGCTTGCCTCAACGCCAAAGCCGAAGAGCTGCACGATCATGCGCAATGTGTGCAACGAGGGGACAGCCGTGGCAGCCGCCACTTCTTCTCTGCTTCCTCTTGCAGTGCACAAGTTTGCTGCTCAGGTTTGCCCTGTGCCTGTCCGACCGATCATGCGCGAGCGCCAGGTCCGCGACACACACACACAGAAGTCTTCAAGCCGCCACGGTGCCGCAATTCTTTCCCAGGCCTCGGCTGGATGGCACGGCCAAGCCGCCGAAACAAGGACCACTCTGGGCCAGGAGGGGCCCTGGCTTTCAGGCCAATCCTTGGCCCCGGGTCTGGGAACTTATCCGTGTCCGAGGCTCGTCGTGGCCAGCCGAGCTCAGGCGTTCCTTACTTCTTGGCCTTCGTTACGGCAGCACGATGGCCTTGAACCCTAGGCTGCCTTGATGCGCCTGTCTTGCAACGCAGTGAGCACCGCGTCCAAAATGTCTGTCCTGAACACGGCGCGTGTTGGCTCGGCACGCATTGACCCACGGTTTGGCGAACGTGTCGCGCCAGATCTTCGTTTTCAATCTGCGTGCCCAGGCCCCCGACGTCATTTGTTTCACAACGTCGACCCCCGGAGGTGTCGACCCATGGCCCTGGACCGGTTTTTCAGCCTGGATCGTTTTCCGACGGTTCCGAGGCCGGGTAAAGGCTCCCAGAGGCAGGCCGCAAATAGAGAAAAAACCCTCCGTCGTGTTTTTGTCCATGCCCCGAGGGGATCTGGGTGTTGAGCTCCGTGTCAAGACGCCACGGGCTGCGTCTTGCGCATCGGGGCAGCTAAGCTGCACCTCTCTCCTCCCTCAAGCGACGCGCGCCTTCCCCGGGCCGCTTCGTGGCCCGAGACCTCGTGCGCCAACCGCTGGCGCTCCAGGCCTCTCTCGCGCACCGGGCGGGCACCCGCCCGCATACACCCGGTGGGGACCCCTCGACTGGCGGCGCCCGCCTCAGCCGCAGAGGGGGGAACAGGGAGGAGGAGGACGAAGCACCGATGCCGCTGTACCCGAGCCCTCGCTTTCGCCTCTCTGAGCCTCCTGGGGCTCCCTCGTCGCCACGGCCGGAGGAGCCCCGGAGTCCTGGTCAGAGGGCGCCACGGGGAGGGGTTCCCGGAGGAGCCCCGAGATCAGTGGGCTCCTCCGCCTCCGCCGCAGGCTCAGATCTGGGACGGCCTGCCGATGTCCTCAGTGCGAGCGGTGCTCCTCCGGGGCCGCCACGGGGGCCCCAGAGGACCATCCAAGACTGATCCGTGGCGAGGGGCTCCCCCGGGGGGCAGGGGTTGAGGCCCCTGTGGCCGTGTGTTGAGAGAATCAACAATCGCTCCTCCTCCTCCCCCTCCTCCCCCTCCTCCTCCTCCTCCTCCTCCTCCTCCTCCTCCTCCTCCTCCTCCTCCTCCTCCTCCTCTCGAGTCACCCTGAGATCCTGGTGTCGCATTTTTGAACATCGGTCGGTCTCGCCCCAGCCCCTGGACCCTTGCCCATCGATCTGGCTCGAAAGGTGCTGCAGAAAGATTGGGTCTAGGGCTCCTGCCGAGTTCTTGTTCCGTGACGTTGGAGCTCGGCGGAGGCATGCCGATCGAGTCAAGGCAATCAGGCAGGTTGATGAGAGTTAGTCGATGCAGTTTTTAATTTCGGGGGTTCGTACCCAGACAGGCTCGCGTCCTGAAAACATCCAGACGTGAGGTTCTTGGCCGTTTTCGGCTTCCGCCAGATCAGACTGAATCAATGAAGAACCAGCTCTGGATGAAGAACCAGTTCTGGGGAAGAGGTCCAGACCTCCGGGGAGCCACGTTTGACAAAATCACGACGCCGGATGTCTGGGGAGGGGAGATGCATACCGATCGAGTCCAGGCAATCAGGCCGGTCGATGGAAGCACGTCGGTGCAGTTCTCTCTCTCGGGGATTCGTGAAAAAAATGTTCGAAAAGAGGGGGTCGGGGATCGAACCCAGCTGGGTGTTCATGAATCCTTCGTTCAGGGGCCACTCGGAGCGGTTTCCCTCTCACCCCACCTCTGTCCCTACCCCACCCTTCGTCCCCACCAAATGTTTGTTGGTACTTTTTGGGCCAATGTGCCGTCCCTTGCGGGATTCTTCTGATCCAAACTGGCGAGTGACGATGTGCACAAAGAAGAAAGACAGATGAGCGACACAAAACAACGGGGTCGTTTGCGCTGGCATTGGTGCGTAAGCTGCCCGCGTAAGTTCGCGCGTGAGCGCCTTCTTCTCCAAAGGGGCGTACCGCGCTGGCGGCCCGCGTAAGCCAGCGCGTAAGGTCGCTACGTCATCTTGCGTAAGACCCGTTTTCGATCGTCGCTCACATCGACGCCAGTCGATGACCCAGACCCCCAACGCGAGATTGCTCGTTGCTTTCGGCGTCTGGAGGCCCCCCCGGTCAGGTTTCCAGGGCCGCCAGGGCTTTATCGGGAGCGACAGATCGGCCTCCAGGGGGAGCTGTCGAGAGGTCCGTGGACCCCGCAGGGAACAAGCATCTGAGGCCTGGGGATCTCCCTCCCTCCCCTGTGCGCCCTCTGAGGCCTTTGGGGCGTGTGTGTGGGGGGGGGGGCGTCTCCGCGCCTCGATGCGCTCCAGGATCCCGGCCTTGGAGTCCACTGCCCCTCTGTTATGAGGCCGTTGTATAGGAGAGGGAACAGAGGACAGAGTGTTTACACAGTTTGAAGTGCCTCGAAGAAAGCGCGCGCACCCGAATCGCAGACATATGGCTATACTGGCCTGGACTCCAGGCCACCTCCAGGGGCCGCAGGGGGTACGAGCGCACCTTCGCGCGCCGTGGCCCGGGCAGGAGCGCTGCCCGTCTCTCCGAGGCGGCCCCGCGAGGGTGCGAGGAGACTCCTGCGCGTCCACGAAGCCGGGAGAGCCCTCCTCCTCCTCCTCCTCCTCCTCCTCCTCCTCCTCCTCCTCCTCCTCCTCCTCCTCCTCTATCCTGCAAACTTGCCGAGCGCGGGCCCGGGAGCCAGGGCACCCGCGGGGGCGCACAAAGTGCTCGCGCCCTGCGCGTCGCGGCCCTGGGCCGGAGCACACCCCTGGAGAGGCCCCCCGGAGTACGGCAGGGGCGTTGGTTCAGGGATCTATGGGGGGATTCCTGATCCGAGGAAGGCGGCGGTGATATCTACGGTGGGGGCATCGGGGCCCCCACCGTAGACTTGTGGCCCCTCTGGGGCCTTGGTGGGGCTCCCCGCGCGCAATGAGTGCCTTCAATGTGTTTGGGCATTCTTTTCTGCAGGGCAAGCGGGAATGTTCACTGAAAGGAACAGGCTGCCTTCAGTGAACCATGTAAGCCTCCAATTTTTTCGCCGTGGGTTTGCGGTCCTGACTCCCCGCCTCCACACTGACAGCCTCGAGTACGGAACGCGAGCCCCCCTCTGGAACATCCCCCCGTGAGCTCGAGCGACTGCCAGACCCAGCTCGCCGCGGATCCCAAAGTGCCTTCACTTCGATGGCCCTGCGTTGAATTGTGTGTCTGCGTGGGTGCCCTCCGTGACCTCCTCTTTACCCGGGGGTGGACAGACCTCCTACCCTGACACGTCGATTGGCGAATTGGCCGCTTTCGGTCCACGAGAGGGCGTCGCGGCCGTCACCTCTGCGGGTCCAGTTCCGTCGGTGTCGGCCCCAGGCCGTTTTCACTAAAGGGCGGTTTGCTGAAGGGAGGTTTGTCCACCGCCGATTTCATCTTCCTCCTTCTTCTTCCCTCCGTCCGCTCGGCACGCATTTGGCGCGTCCAGGCCAGGTTGGCACGCGTTTGGCATGCCGCTCTAGTTTTCCTTGCCCACGCGCTTTTGGCGTATGGCTGCTTCGTCGCCCATGCGTGGTGCCGGTGCGGTGCCAGGGAGGGCCCGGCAGAAGGGAGGGCCGACGGCCGCCCCTGCTCGGGGCGCCCAGGCCGCCGCCTCGGGGCGCGCGTGCGCTGCTGGGGGAGTCGCGGCGCGGCCGAGCGGGAGCGGCTGATGTGGTGCAGCCAGGGCGCAGCGTGTCAAGCAGTGGCCAAGCGTCCTGGCTCGCCTAAAGCCCTGCCAGACAATGTTCTAGGAACCTTTTTTGTGGTTTTCACGAAATGTTCTTAGAGCATTTCTGGCGGAGCCGTTTTTTTTGTTTTATATATATAACATCGGGTCATGTTCTAAGAAGATTGTTTTTGTTCTTCGAACATTTTCGGGTTCTACGAACGCCTCGTGGTAGGACTACAGGAATGCTGGGGCGGTCGGTCCCTGCTCACGCATGGGCGCCCGCCACCCCTGAGATCCTGGCGTCTCAATTTTTTGTCGAGCCGTGCGACGTCGCCCTCTGTCGAGCTCCGGGGCCCCCGTAGATGGGACGCGGCTCGAGGAGTGGCGCTGAAGGATGGTGTCCACGGCGGCGGTGGTGATTTTCCACGATGTTGCACTTCTTTCGCGTCGTCGAGTCTCAGGGCGGGCGCAGCATGGACGCCCGCCACAGGCGAGCGCACAGGGTACTGGACCTCTGGCGTGTCTAGGGAAATGGAGGCGCAGCTCTGCAGCTTTCTTTTGTCGACCTCTGGAGGTCGCTTCTGGGCTCCAGGGCAGCTGTGTGCTCTCTTTCCTCGATGCATTTTCGCGCCCCGCAGGGCCATCAAGGAAGCAATCCGGGGAGAGGAGCCAGTCCCCGGGAAGCTGAGGAGAGAGGCCTGCGCGCCACGCGCGACAGAATTGCCGTCGGGAGCTGCTGTTTAGCGTATCGCTCCGCCGTTTCTGGCCCACATCGTTCCGGATCGACACGTTATCCACGTCCACATTCCCGAGTTTCAACGCCTCCTGCCTTTCCCGAGCCTCCCGCCCCGGAGCGGAGCGACACGCTATACGCTTGCAGGGCATACGTAGCGTGTCGCCGGGGCCGCCGCCGCGACACGCTTCCCGACCGTATCGCGACGTCGAATGTCTGCACGGGGACAGGAGTCAGAGCAGGAGCAGCAGGAGGAAGCGGAGGGCTCCTCCTGAGGCTCCTCGAGCCAGCAGACACCGAGCAAGATGGCCGGCGTGACTGCCGCAGCCGCTGGCGGCGCCGCCACCGCCACGGGGTTCGGCCTCTTCGGCTACAACAGGCCGCCCCGCTTTGGGATGGGGCATGGGACGCTCAGGAGAAACAGGCCCAGACATCCGATGTCTCGACAGATTCAATGCGGGGTCCCAGGACGTTTTTTCATCACGAGTTGTTTTCTGACGGTCCTGGGGGTCGGCGGGGGCCTCCAGAGCCTGAAAATTGTCAAACATCCTCCGTCGTGATGATTCCCACGATGCGAGCATATCATGGGAGAAGAGGCGGATGAGGAGAGCAGAATAATTCTCACATGCGGGCGTCGCGAGGTCAAAAACCAGCGACGGGCACGTTCGGCCCCGCCACGGGCCCGGCCTGCGACCCTCACAGCGCGGCTGGCTCGAAGAATGACGCGGCAGCGACGGGGTCGATAGCTCCACCTGGAAGTTTCCCGACAGCAAGATGTTGCCAGAACGTCGGGTCTCTTTGGGGTGAGGTGGATGAAGGAAAGGATCGGTCAGGGGCAAGGTTGGGGGGGGATATGCTCCTCGGGGGATGCATCGTCCCCCAATCGCCCACTCCACGCCGATAGGGGGGATAGGGGACCGATGGCCCACCCCGCCCAGGACCGTGAGGATTCGCTGTCGGGGGGCTATCGCCGATCTATCGGCGATGCATCGCCGATTCAAGCTTGATGCCTTCTACTCCTGAGCCAGGCGCACCCCAAAACGAACGTGCGCGGCGCTAAGCCGCCCTCAATCCGTGGAGCTCTTGCAGATGCTGAAACGAATGTGCGGGGCGCTGCGGCGAAGGCCACCAGGAGAGCCAGAGAGCTCGCGCTGGCCGCACTGTGGCGCGCTGCGGCTGCTGTGCCCGCTCGGAGCTCTGTGCCGCGCCGTCGTTGTGTGTGTGTGTCCGCTCGAGGAGATCAGTACAGTCAAGACGCTGAAATAAGGGACACTTTGGGTTCGGAAGGGGCTTGACGTTCCCTAGGTTCCGCCGTTGCTGTTCCTCTTGCCCTCCTGGGGTACGGAGGCGCTCTTTGGGCCCACCAAGGGGCTCCTTTCCTCATTTAGCGTTCCTTCTTTCGGTGGCCCGACCGTACTTGTGTGTTGGCCCTTCTCTGTCTCCTGGGCGCCCTGAGACCTCAGAGAGCTCTGGGGACCTCTGGAGATCGGCGGAGTTGCCCAGGCTTACCTCCGAAGATTTCTGGGGATCGCAGGCTTCAAGGAAACGGCCTTGATGATGTTCGGGCCTCTTTTCTCTTCATGACTTCACCTAATGGCCAGTGCAGGTCTTCTCGTATGGCGTTCCTGGCCTGTTCGACAGGAGCCCATTCGATCGGTGCAGTCGCGATGTGTCGAGATCATGTGGTCGCGCTCTTCCCGTTTGAGTCCAGGAGGCCACCGAGCGGATCGACACATGACAACCGATCCCGGAGAGAATCGGAAATCATAATCTGACGTCCCCGCCGCGCCTTTGTCCTTGTCGTCGTCCCTCGCTGGGGCCTTGTTGGTCTCCGAACAAAAACCGACCACTTGGTGGTTAGTGTTAGAGCTATGCCTGTGGAGGGGCTTCTGCGCCCGCTGCGAGCTGCGTGCGATGCTCGACCCTCAGCGATTGGATCGCCGCCATCGGCCTCGAGTCTTACACCGAGAACGCCCCTGCTGCACAGATCTATGGGATGCTCGCCGAGCGCGAAGGGGGAGGGGCGGATGAGGCGTTTGCCAAAGCGAGTTCGGCGTCTGCCCTCCGCCGCGCCCCATCTCGGCAGCGCCCCCCCCCCCTCGGCCCGGGAGGCGTGCCGCGCACCTCACGGCCAAGACGCTGAAATCATTCGGGTTCAGGCGGGGCTCTGGTTTTCGGGCCCGGGGACACCTCACGGAGCTCGGAGTCGACGAAGGACGAAGGAGGTGCCCACGTATCTCTGATGGCACGATCTTTCTTCTCGCATGTCCTCATTGTATTTGGGGCGAGCCCCACCCTTTCCCCCCTGTGGGAGTATCTACCCGAGGGGGAGGAGGAGCAGGAGGCCGACGATGGGGTCGTTCCCCCTCTCCCCGGCGGGCTGTCTCCCTCGACCCGCCGCGCCAGGGAGAACTACATGTACGACGCCGAGTTCCGCTACGAGCGGTTCTCGGCAGGCCGCGAGTTCGCGATCGAGCAGATGGACATGTACCGCGAGGACCTGCCCTCGGCGCGTGCACTCGGCGGCAACGCCCGGGAGTTATAACCTTCAGCATCGGCGTCGTCTTGCCCGTTCCGGAAGATTGTCTGAAATACTTGCTTTAATGCTGCCTTTGATCCTGCTTAGTCCGGTTTTTTCTGGCGCTGTTTCTGGTGCAGTCTGGCTTCATGTCCTGGCTCCTCAATGCAGCGCAGTGGCATTCAGTCGTTCAGACGCAGGCCTCCCAGGAGCTGTCTCCTGCAGCGCCCTGGCGCGGCGCAGACACTCTTGGGGGCCGCGTGCAGAAGTGGTTACAGCTGTGTTCGGCGTGGAGCATAAAGCTCCCTGCTTGAAGGGGGTCCCGATGCCTGTAATCGCTGTTTTCGGCTTTTCCCAGGGCCCCCTCCCGGGCCCGGTGACCCCCAGGGGACGATTCGGGATGAAGGACTGGTCTTCGGGAAGAAGCCTCAGGGTCCAGGGCCCGTTTCCCTCAGGATCCGGATACTGCGCGGCAGCATCCTGTAATGATATAGGCATGCCTGCTTATTTCAATACCTGCACACCTACATACCTGCATGCATGCCTACATACCTCCACACCTACCGACACACCCACCTACCTACTGACCGGCCGACCTACCTACCGACTTGCCTGCCTGCCGACCTACAAACATACATACATGCATGCATGCATGCATGCATGCATGCACATACAGGCCATAGGTCTCTGTATGTATACCTGTGTATACATATACACATATAGATAGGTATGTGTCCTAATGTGCCTGCTCAACTTGTTTCGCTGCCAGGATGAAATCGAGACGAGACATGAGCAACCGTAGGAACGATCAGTGATTGTAACTGAGATGCGCCCCAGTCCCAACATCTCCTCGCCCCTGCGTGCTGCTGCTCCTGTGGCAGCGTCTCCTTCTCGCCCCCTTGGAAGTGGCCCCGCTTCGAGGGAAAAAAACATTCTGACCATGACCATGATTTCGCGGGATTCTGTCGGCGCCGATCTTGACCATGGTCCATGATCCATGCAGGACGTCGCCGATTCGCGAGGATTATCCACGAATTGACGGTAACCAATATGAACGGTGACCAAGATCGCCACCGGCGTTTCCACGCTCTGTCTTGGTTATGGTCACCGTTTTCTTGCCCTCCACAGCCGTCCACGCCGGCCGCCCTAGAAAAGAGCGCACCGCGAGGACCTGCGCAAGCTCTCGGAGCTCACCGCGAAGAAGTGCGGGCTCTACAGCATCTTCGCCTCCCTCGGGATGCCCGCTGGGCCAGCCCATGTCTTGAGGTGTCCAATGTTTCCACAGGGTTGCCAGGTTTTCTGCATCTGCATTTTCGGGGATTTTGCAAGGTTTTCTGTAGGTTTTCTGCAGCTTTCGAAGGTTAGCAGGTTTTCTGCAGGAGTTCTACAGTTTTTTTATGTTTCCAGGGCCCGGGGTGGTTTCCATCAGCCGCGCATCGTCGAGAGCGCTTGGGGCATAACTTTACCAGGATCGTCCCAAACGGCCCCGGCGCTCACGGGGTTTCGGTTCTAGAATTTCCAGGAGGAGAGAGTTTTGATTTTGCGCGGCTCGGCTCCCGTGAAAGACGTTTTCTCCCCTCAGGGAGGGCAGATGACGCGGGCGGCGGAGGAGGAGGAGGAGGACGATGAAAGATGAGGACGAGGACGATGAGAGAGGAGGAGGGTGAGGAGGAGAAGAAGGAGGAGGAGGAGGCAAGCATTCATGCAAACATGTAAGCAAGTTAGCTCTCTCACCAGCTGGCAACAACTCATGGAGTCCTGGTGCAAGGCTGTGGCCCGATTGAGCAGAAGGTTCAAGCCTTGCGAACTCTGAGGGGACTAGCATTGTGAAGGAGGAGGAGGAGGACGAGGAGCGAGGAGCGAGGAGGAGGAGGAGGAGGAGGAGGAGGAGGAGAAGGAGGAGGAGGAGGAGGAGGAGGAGCGAGGAGGAAGAGCGAGGATGAAGAGGGAGAGTAGCGAGGAGGAGCCAGGAACGAGGTGGAGGAGCGAGGGGGAGGAGGGAGGGAGGGAGGAGGAGGGAGGAGGAGCGAGGAGTGAGGAGCGAGGAGTGAGGAGCGAGGAGGCGGAGGAGGAGGAAGGAGCCAGGGAGGAGGAGGAGCGAAACGTCCCCGCGCCCGGCCGAGGATGGCGCTCTGCGTGGCCCTCTACTGCGCGGGGCGCCTCGGGCTCCACGGCCCCTCGCCGCCGATGCACGTCATGGGACCGCCACGACGACGATGACGACGACGACGACCTCGACCACGACGACGACCACGACGACGACGACGACGACGACGACGACCACGACGACGACCACGACCTCGCCGACGACGCCGACGACCACGACGACGACGCCGACGACGACCACGACGACGACGGATCGGCGCTGGACTGGACGCCCCCCCCTGGCGGGCGGAGCGCGCCAGGGGCGGCGGCGCCTGGCTCGTGCCGCGCGCCAGGGAGGGGGGGGGCCCCGCGCCGGTCCAGGAAATGCGCGCGGAGCTCCGGAAATAGACGCATGCTCACACTGTGCTCGGTATGCGAGGGACGCGGGAGGAGGCTCCACTTGCTCGA
>CAUYUJ010014405.1:205130-210130 GCA_963575745.1 Prorocentrum cordatum | reverse complement strand
ATCACCCACCAGGCCGCGGCCGACCCAGTCAGATCCTGGCTGGCCGACGCCGAGCTGGACGACAACAACTGGTCCATCGAGGGCCCCTCCCCTGGGCGCAGGCTGCTCATCAGGATGCACGGCGCCGACGGGCTCGCGGCTCGTCGGGCCACGGCCGCCTTCCGCAAGCTCCGCAAGGAAGGCAGCTGGCGCCGCTTCACCACCACATCCGTCGACGGCAACGAGGTCGGCATGTTCGTCGGCCTCGACAAGTCGCCGCAAACTATCCGCAGGGAGATCCAGACGAAGCGCCTCCTCGAGCTCGTCCGCGGCTCTGGTGCAGAAATGGCGCTGGCGCGCGAACCGCCATGCAGGCATCATCAGCGACGGAAGCAAGCCCGTCATCCGAGTGGTCGTCGGCGCCACGGCAGAGGACCCGACGATTCTGCAGTGAAACTATCGTGCTGCTACTGGTGCTCAGCTGGACAAGGATGGCATCAAGCGGTCAGTCAACGACATCTTCGGCGGGGTCGAGAAGATCCACTGGGCGAATTAACACTCGCTTCGCTCCGTGGCGCGCGCCGTCGGAGCACCAGCCCTGCGTAGCCTTCGGCTCCTGGAATGCCCGCGCCCTGGTACACCACTGCGTCGAGACGAGGGACAGGAAGTTCAGGTGCCTCGGCTAGATGCTCAAGCTCAAGACCGCCATGTGCGCGCAGGAGGTTCACGGCGCGGAGCTCGAGTTCAATCCGGAGCTCCACCGCCTGCACTTGCCTCTGCGTGCCTTCGCCAACTTCGGCGAGCGGCTGGCCACAGGTGGCACAGCCATTCTTCTTCCTGGTCAGTTCGCTGTCGACGATGCTTGCCGCTTCCCTCATGAGATTCTCGTTCAGGGCAGGGTCCAACGGCTTCGAATCTCTGGGCCTACCTCAGATAGCCCTACCCCCATCCATTGTCATCTATAACGTCCACAACTTCGGCCTCAGCTCGCAGGGCATGGGCGCGGTCTCAGCATGCGTCCGCAGGGGCATCGCCCTCGCGAAGCCCGCCCCGCGGCTGGTCACAGTCTTCCTCCTCGGCGACTTCAACATCTACGCGGCGGCCCCGCTGCTCACCCGCACCCCGCTCCTCAACAAAAGCCTGGTGCCGCCGCATCATGGCCGCGTCCGCAGGAGCGCCGCTGGCAGGCCATCTTCCAGGACTTCATTGGGATCGACAATGAGCTCCCCGCCCGCTACAGCGTCCAGGATGACGCGCCTCCCAAGCTCACCCAGATCGAAAGGGCCTTCATCGCCTCCCCCAGCTGGCTTACCATCCAATGGCACATCGCTGCCACGACCCGCGACTTCCCTGAGCATCTGCACGAACGTGGCCTCAGTGATCATTCCCCGCTGGCCATCACGATTGCCGCTCGCCCCCCTCTCGCGAGCGACGCCCAAACTATTCCCATGCACATCTTGCGCGACCCTGAGTATCCTGCTCAGTTCGCACTGCTGTCGAAGTTCGTCAACTGGGATGCGCTCCAGCCCTGCCAGCAGCGGCAGGAGCACAAGCGTCTGTTGAAGGAGGCCGCTCGGCGGGTCAGAGATCGCCTTTTCTCCGAGAAGGCTGCCGAGAATGACGCCCAGCTGCTCAACTTCCGCTCCATCGCGAGGGCGGTCTGGCGTGACGACCTGCACCCGGCGGAGCGCCTCGTCGCCTCGTCCAAGCTGGCCTCCTCGCACTTGCTCATCGAGTACCGCGGTGGCGCACTGATCTCTTTGCGTGACCCTGCCGCCTTCGAGGAGGAGTTCGCCGCCGCCCAGAGAGTCTACAGCGAACGACGTGAAGCTCGGCTCGACCAACGTGCCAGGGCTCTTCCACCAGACGGCTCTTCGTACCGCCACATCAACGCGATGCGCCGCTCGCTGAGGCGCCGTGCAGCGCTGTGGACGCCCTTCCCGCGTGCTCTCAAACTTCAGGGGCTTCGCCTTCCCGACGAGCATGGACAGGAGCGAGTGGTCAATGCCCAGGCTGACGTGCTTCGGGAGCTTCGTGACCACTGGGCCCCCATCTTTCAGCGGGCGCATCAGGGCCGCCCCGAGCTGCTGGAGCGGTACCTGCGTGAGCATTCGGTTCCAATCGCTGACCTGCACGAGGCCCGTCTCCCTGATGACCGTGACCTTCTCCACGCCGCCGTGCGCGCGCGCCCGTCAGCGCTTGGCCCTGATGGACTACCTTACGACGCGTGGAGCAGATGTGGCAGCTCTGCTCCACTCCAGGCCCTGGCTGACGTCAGCCTCGAGATCGCGCGGGGCTTCCCCCCTCCCATGGACCTCGACGACCACCTGATGGCGTTCCCCCCGAAAGGCACGGAGGACACCGACCTCACAACTGGGCCTGTTCGTTCTCCAGCCACCACACGGCCGCTCGCGCTGAAGAACAGCGACGTGAAGCTGATTGCGGCTGGCTGCAACTCTCAGCTCAAGCACCGCATCGAGCGATCTGCGCCGGCGGCCCAGCGAGGCATCTTGCCTGGGCGCAACTTCCTGGACAACATCACCATGCTCGACAAGTGCGCCCGCGTCGCTGGCCTCTCCGAGAACGCCGCCAGCTCCATGCCGCTCATGGTGCTCTTCGGCTTCGGGAACGCCTTCCCGTCGCTCTCGGTCTCGTTCCTGCTCGCTGCCTTGCGCAGCGCTGGCTTCGATGGTGGCATCCTCAGCTGATCATGGGCATGCACTGGCTACCGACGGCGTTCGTGGCGGTCGAAGGGGCCCTGCAGCACTTCATGCATGTGCTCGCGGGTATCGCGCTGGGCTGCCCTCTCAGCGGATCGCTGCGGGCCGTCGCCATGAACCCGTTCGTGCTGCACATGGAGTCCATCATCTCCTCCTTCACCTCCTTGGCGCTGGGGGTCTGCGCGGACGATGTGGGCGTAGTCGTGCAGGACTGCCGCATCCTCCTCCGTCTGCGGCGCGTGTTCCGCGCTGCCGGCGTCCTGGCGGGGCTCCGCCTGAAGTTCCCGAAATGCAAGATCGTGCCCCTCTATGGGGCTTACCCCGAGGCTGGCATCGACTACTCGCTCCTGGCTGGCCTCCCTGCTGCCAGACTGGCAGCGCATGGGCATCGCGCCCTACGCGGAGTACCTCGGCATCATCATGGGCCCTGCCGCCTCCCCCGACCTCGTTTGGCAGCAGGTCGGGGCGACATGGATCCATCGAGTCCGCGAACTCGCACGCGTCGGAGCTCCAGTTCATCTCACGACGGTCCTCTACAACTCGAGGGTGCTGACCGTCCTTAGCTACCTCATGCAGCTCATGCCCGTCCCTGCGTCACTCCTCAGGCGTGAGCCGTGGGCGTGGCACAAGATCTGGCACCTCCCGCCCCAGTCCTTCTCGCTGAGGGGCCTGCTGGGCGTGGCCTCGTGGTCCGTGATCCTCCCTGCCAGCATGCTCGTGCTCAGCATGGCGTCGAGGATGCGCGCTGCGGACTCCGCGCTCACGATATGGCGCCCGCTGCTGGCGCGCCTCCGCAAGGCGGCCGAGGAGGTCGGCTCGCTGGAGGTCATCGGGCGCGGACGGCTGTCCCCGCGGTTCTGGCAGGCCCCGCCAATCGCCATGCAGGTGGAGGAGGCCGCGCAGGGGCGCTTCGGGCAGCGCGAGCACTCTGAGGCCGCCCGTGCCGCGCTCGCCTCGGTCGCTGCGCAGGCAGCGCAGGAGGCGCCTGTGCGCCTGCGTTGCCCGAAGATCCTCTCCGCCTCCCTCCGCTCTACCCTTTTTTCCCGATGTTCTTCAGGGCGCGATCGCCAAGCGCATGGCCTCCTGGGCTGTCGAGTTTTGCGCCCAGTACTGGGCCCCTCTCCGGGGCCTGCTTCGCGACGGTGGCCCCCCAGCATGGCAAAGCGCAGTCCTGGAGACAGTGGTAGGTGGATGGCCCACCAGCACCCGTCTGCACAGTGCCGAGATTCGTAGCTGTCGATTTCGGTGTGCTGAATGCAGGGATGACATGGCACATTGCATTCGTTGTCCAGTGTTGTGGGGCATTGTATACCACCCTGAGGTGCCCCCCATCTCGCTTGCTCAGCGTTTTGGGCCCGCTGGCTCCCCATCGCCTGAGGAAGTCGAGCGAGTGGTGCGCGCTTTCCATCTTACAACGTTGCGCGCACCTCCCCAGAGCCTGACCCTCACGCGTCAGAGGAAACTCTCGACCGATACTTTTACACGCTTCGCAGAGCCATGCAAGCTCTGGTAGACCTCTCTAGAGCGCCCTTTTAGGCCCGCCTGTTGGGAGCTCTGGACTCGTCTCAAGGCACGAGTACAACCGCCACCACCATCACATCCACCACCGCCACCACAACCACCACCGCAACTCACTATCCTCACCACCACCACCACAAAAACCCACTACCACTACCACCACCACCACCACCACAATCTACCATCCCACCACCATCACCACCACCGCCACAACCGCCACCACTACCAGCAGCACAACCCACCGCCACCACCACAAACCACCACACCACCACCACCACCGCCACCACCACCACCACAACAAACGTCCACAAACCACCGCCACCACCACCACCACCACCACCACAAACCACCACCACACCACCACAACCACCACCACAACCACCACCACCACCTCAACTCACCATCACCACCACCTCCACAAAAACCCACCACCACTACCACCACCACCACTACCACCACCACCACCACCACCACAATCTACCACACCACCACGGCCACCACCGCCACAACCACCACCACTAACTACCAGCAGCACAACCCACCACCACCATCACAAACCACCACAATCCACCACCACCACCGCCACCACCACCACAAGCACCACCTCCACAAACCAGCGCCACAACCACAACCCACCACCACCACCACCACCACCACAAACCATTACCACACTACCACCAAACCACCACCACCGCAACCCACCACCGCAACCACCACAAACCACTACCACGCCACCACCAAACTACCACCACCACAACCACCACCCACCGCCGCAACCACCAC
>CAUYUJ010014405.1:125130-200130 GCA_963575745.1 Prorocentrum cordatum | reverse complement strand
CCCACGCGGCCACGAAGGAGGCGCCGTGGCAGCTGGACGGCACGGCCGAGAGTTGGGCCGAGCAGACGGCGACGAAGATACCGCGGGGCTGTCGCCACCACCGCCCGACCCCATATAACATAGAACGGCGGGGGGATGGGGGGCAGGTAAGATGGGGCGGTGATAGGGGAGTGGCGAGGGGGGCGTATATAGGCAGAGAGAGATGGAGAGGGAGAGAGAGAGAGAGAGAGAGAGAGAGAGAGAGAGAGAGAGAGAGAGAGAGAGAGAGAGAGAGAGAGAGAGAGAGAGAGAGAGAGAGAGAGAGAGAGAGAGAGAGAGAGAGAGAGAGAGAGAGAGAGAGAGAGAGAGAAAAAAGAGAGAGAGAGAAGAGAGAGAGAGAGAGAGAGAGAGAGAGAGAGAGAGAGAGAGAGAGAGAGAGAGAGAGAGAGAAAAAAAACACATAAATATATATATATATATATATAGAGAGAGAGAGAGAGAGAGAGAGAGAGAGAGAGAAAACAAAAAGCGTGAGAGAGAACGAGAGAGGGGGGCAAGATGGCATTGCATCGGCCCCCCCATGGTGAGGAGGCGTTGGATCAGGGCGATGCTGCGCGTGGTGAGCCAGGCTGCCATCAAAGCGAGGACACAGTTTTGCTTTGCCGTGCGGGCGAGGAGGGATAGCAGGACGAGGGGTGTCATGACGATGATCCCGCATGATAATGAGGGATAGCAGGATGAGGAGGGATGGGTGACAGCAGGATGCGGCATGTCAGGATGAGGGATAGCAGGGCGGGGAGGGATAGCAGGATGAAGGATAGCACGATGCGCGCCCCTCCCCACCGCCCCGTTCCCAGGGACCGCGCGCCGTACGACTGGCTGGCGGACCACTTCCCAGAGGTGGTCAAGGACAGCGCCGCAGGGGCAACGGGTCGCGACGCGCGATAGTGCAGAGCTTTCGGGGGCGGAGCAGAATAGCACACTTCGTGACATTGCAGAATGGTGCGTCGTGATCTCTGCGCAATTTCTACGCGTAGAAATTGCGTAGAAGTTCAGTCGTCGGTCGGCCGTGTCGATCGGTCTCGCGTCGCCGCCACCCCCCGCCACAGCGCCCGCCAGGAGGCGAAAGCAAAGGCTGGCGCCGCTCATGACGAGTGGGAGTACCACTGGGACGTCGGAGCACTGGCGGGGAGGGGTGCATGTGTAGAGCGATGTTGTCGGTATCGGGCGAGGGGGTGACAATGCGTGGAGAGTCGGTTGGCATGAGGGCCAATGCCACAACCGCGTAGGGCATCGCAGCGGTGAGCACGCCGCCGCCCTCGCCATCGCGCCGCCCGCCCCACTCCGCCCAATCACTATCCAACCCCGACAGCATCGCCTCTGTTGCTGCTGCCGCTGAGCCCGCCCTCCTCCCACGCCCCCCCTCCCCCATTACCGCGGGGGGGTGCGGGGCGGCTTACCGCGCCAGGGGCCCGCCGAAGAAGAAGACTGCGCCAGAGTACGGCGCGCCGACGAACGCCGACAATGGTGGCAAGAGCGACGAGATCGAGTTTCAGTGGCCTGACAAGGCCACGCGGCGCGTGCCAGGCTTCGCGGTGGAGACTTACCGCGAGCAGGTCAAAGCCAAGAAGGGCGGCGCTGGCAGCGGCGACCTATGGCAGAGCAGTACCAAATATGGCCTGCTGTCGGTGTCAAAATATTCGAGGGCGCCCGTGGAGGCTGGCGCTTTGAGGAGGTGGTTTTGCGCCGTGTGGATCAAGCGTGAGGGCCAGGAGAGAAAGTCCATGGTCAGTGAGCTGGCCATTAAGGAACGCTACGAGCGCCCAGACGAGAAAGTGATCGAGCTGGCGAAGAAATACACCAAGGATTCCGACAAGGAAGCGTTCGAGCTCAGCAAGCAGGAGTACATTAAGAGCCAGGGAGGCGAGAGTGGCATCGCGCTGAAGAGGCCTGCGGCGGCGCGGAAAAGGCCAGCTGTCGCGACGACCGGTGGCGCAGCTGAGGACGAGGATCAGGGCGGGCGCGAGGCCGCTGCGGAGGCAGAGAAGAGTGACGCTGATGAGGAAGACGAGGATGAGGACGAGGAAGATAAGGAGGACGGTTGCGCAGCCTCACCCGATGATGATGATGACGACGACCAAGCCTGCCACAAATCCGCATCGAGTAATAGCGAAGTGCCAGGGGCCGAGGCGATGAAAGATGACGAGGCCCAGCCGAAAGCGAAAGGGAAAGCGAAGGCGAAAGGTAAAGGGAAAGCGAAGCCGTCGGCGAAAGGTAAAGCGAAAGCGAAGCCTGAGAAGCCTGAGAAGCCTGAGAAGTCAGAACCACCTTCGAGCACGCAGCCAAGCGGCGGTGAAGGCAAAGCGGAGAAGGCGGGCAATGCTGCAGAAGAAAAGAAAAAGGGTAAGAAGGAGAAGAATGATACGAAGGAAACTAAGGAGAAGAAGGAGAACAAGGATAAGAAGGATAAAGGGCCGAAAACTGCGGAGCCGAGTAAGGGTTCGAAGCCGAGCAAGGGTTCGAAGAGGGCCGCCAGCTCCAGCCCAGAGATGGGCAGGCGCGAGAGGAAGACGGCGCCGAGCAGCGATGCCAGTTCGGACGGGCTCGACATGGGCATCGGGCTCGGGTAGCTCGCGAGGGAGGCTGGGGCCAGCCTGAGGATGAGCGGCCAGAGGCGAGGAGGGCAGAAGGCCAGAGGCGAGGAGAAGAGGAGACCAGAGGCGAGGAGGAGAAGAGGCCTGAGGCGTGAGGCGAGGGCGAGCCCTCGACGTTCCATAGAGGATGCTCAGGGACGCAGGCGAGCGTAAGTAACTCGCTGCCTGCATCGGCTGAGCAAAGAAACGTGCGTGCGTGCACCTCCCCCCAGTCTTCTTTGCTTGCATGGTTGTTGCCATGATGCGGGGTTAGAGTGAGCGCGGGATCATGATGAGCAGAATGGTCGTATGAAGAGCAGGTGTATCAGTAGGGGCGGGGTGCGAAGCAGGGGAAAATGATGAGGGGAAGGGGGGGTGAGGAGCAACCGACGGAGGGAAAGAGAGAGAGAGAGAGAGAGAGAGAGAGAGAGAGAGAGAGAGAGAGAGAGCAACACTATTTTGACTGGTAGTGCAGTCCGACGATCAGCAGGAGCAGGAGCAGCAGCAGCGGCAGGACTTTCCGATCGAAGATCGAGCAGCAGCAGCAACATGATCATGAGCAGGAGGAGCAGGAGGCGCAGGGGGGGGGCAGGAGGGGCAGGGACATGGAGGTTGAACGCGGGCTCGGGGCAGATCAGGGGAGGGGGGAGCGAGGGTCGACCGCTCAGCCGACGAGCCCCAGGTGGGCCCCCAGGTGCCCGCGCGGCGGGGCCGCATGGTAAAGGCTGATCGCCCTGCACCAAAGTTTCGCGACATCCGCGCGTGCATCCGCATGGCGCCGATGAAGGCGGCGCCCCGCGCTGCTTCGCCCGCCCGCCGCTCGGGGGAGGTGTCGGGCAGCCGACAGGGAGGGAGGGGCAGGAGGGGGGGAGGGATCGGAGGGAGGGAGGGGCAGCTGGGAGGGAGGGGCTCGAGGGGTTCCGACAGCCGCTCGAGAGCGGGACCGCGGAGGGAGGGGCAGGATGCGCAGCTTCTGGGGCAGGGCTTGTGGGCGTTTGGGGAGAGGCGGGGGGGGAAGGGAGCGCGGGCCCGCCAGGCGTTGCTCACGCCGCCGAGGCGCCGCCGTGGAACCAAGACGTCCAGCCCAGGAAGCTCGACAGCTAGCAGCCCCACCTCCAGTGAGCACCGCCGCCCAGCCCCTGGGAACTCACCAGGCGCAGCATGGGTGCAGGCAGGGTTCGACGAGATGTTTGATCAGGAAGGCCTCGGGGGAGGCCCAGTCGGTCAGCCCAGTGAGGCGAGGGCAATTGAGGCACAGGGGGCACAGGAGGCAAAGGCGGCAGGGGAGGCTAAGAAGGCAGAGGAGGCAGAGGTGGCAAAGAAGGCAAGGGAGGGTAAGGGGGCGATCGACGTCAGCTACGAGCGTCCATCAACCGCCATGGACCCAGACTCCGATGACGAGCCCTTGGCGCAGATGACTGCCGAGGCCCGCGTCGCTTTGTCCATGCGTCTTCCCCTAGCTCCAACCCCCGTCCAAGCCCAAAATATCTCGCCGGCGATCCTCTCCTGCACTCTCATCCCCTAGCGTTGTTATCTATGCGACACATCCCCGTGCGGAAGGCGAAATCGATGAGCATTCAGTCGCTGAGGGAGGAGCAGGACAGGGTACTGCAAGCTATACAGAAGGATAAGGACAGGCAGGGACAACCAAAACCGCGGGGACGGGGCTAGCACTGAGTGGTGGAGGGACGGCTCGGCTGGAATAGTATGAGAACAGTGGAACCTAACCTATACACACTTTTCTACGCAATTTCTACGCGTAGAAATTGCGTAGAAGTTGCGATGATACGTCGTATGCACGCGTAGCGTTTAGTCAGCAGGTTGCAGTGCATATGAGAGGTTGGTGTGAGCAGCTGGGGGCATGCTTCGCGCATTCGCGTGTTTCGCGCGTTCTCATTCGCGCATTCGCATTCGCATTTCGCCCAGGACGAGACGAGGCGCTCGAGCCCTCAGCCAGCGAGCCCGCCGTGGAGCGATACGGCGTGTGTCGCTGAAGAGGGGCTTCCCGCGCCAGCCTCGGTAGCCTCGTCATCGGTGTCAGCGCCCATCGGGGGGCACCGCTCGATGGGCATCATCGCTAACCAGCGCGAGCCGATCGGGAAGGCCACCCCGCTGTTCTCGAACCCCCATCCCGAGAGCAAGGAGGAACTCATCCAGGCCGTCGACACTGAGATTGGGGCCATCAATGACGAGCTGCAGGGCCATCCCAACCCAGACGAGCGCACCCTGGAAAATATGAACGTAAGGCTGAGCCAATTCTTCCAAGCAGGGCTCGTGCAGAAGTTGACGGCGTTGAAGAAGGCCGACCCGAACTTCGTCGACGACGACGTCCAGCATTCGAACGACTTGGATGGCCTCAGCGAGAAGGACAAGCTGGAGAAGGCTTTCTACGAGGAGATGGAGAAGAATAACTACATGTTCAGCACAGAGACCAAGGCAGGGAACGCCGCGTCGGGGCGTTGGAGGCGCGCCCTGGACGCGTCGGAAGAGCTGAGGAAGGATTACGCGAAGGAGAAGGGCTGGATGAACCAGCGAAGGTTCAGGAAAGAGTGGCTGCAGGGCAAGCACAAGGAATGGAAGGAGACCGTGAAGCACCTCCTCGTGGAATCGAACGAGAAAGAGGACAAGAAGAAGGGAGAGTACGTCGCGCTGATGAGGCTGGCGTGGCTGAAAGGTGGCGGTACCTCTGGCCTCCGCCTGGCGCTGAAGCACGCGTCGAACGCGATGCTGCTCGGTGGGATCTGGACCCGCTGGGACGACATGGCAGAGGCTGTGGAGCACCTGCACGTCCGCCATCAGCTCATCGAGTCCTTCAAGAAGCAGTGGATTAAACGCAGGGAGTGGGTGTGCCCAAGTGCGGCGACCGTCGAGGAGGCAGACGCTCGCGCGGCGCGGGCTGCGGGAGGCGGCGGCGACGCGGCAAGGGAGGAGCCTGCCAAGGGCGAGACGGACGAGAAGAAGGATAAGAACGATAAACACGACAAGTCTGATGAAAAGGAAAAGACCGAGAAAAAGTACAAGGAAAAGAAGGAGAAAAACGAGACGGAGGCCCCTGCGGAGGAGGGTAGGAAGCGCAAGAAGGTTGAGGAGGAGGTGACGACAGATGGAACGAAAGAGAAAAAAATAAGAAAAAAAGAAGGGTGGCGATGCCAAGGATGATCCTCCGCCTGTGGCGCCCGACGCCAAGAAACAGAAGACTACGCCTGCGTTTGTGGCCAACTTCAAGAAGCTGAAGGACAGCTATGATTGGTGTATGGCGCAGCGCACCAAGCTCGACGGGCTCATCAAGCTCGATGCGGGATGGAAGGGCGTGGAGAGGATGCGCGAGAGCATGGACGCTGCCATGAAAGAGGCGACGCGGGGCGGGGTTGAGAGGTGAGAGAGGAGGTATGAGAGGTGCTGAGAGGAGGTATGCGAAGTATGAGAGGTGATGCAGTCACGGAGAGGTATGAGAGGTGATGCAGTCACGGAGGACGAGCGTGTATACGCTGGGAGGCGGGGAGGGGGCAATGCCGATCCCAGCCCGTCAGGTGGCCGACAAGTGCCAGGAGCACAACCTCTCGTCGCTGATGACGATCGATGTCGCGAAGTACAAGAAGCAGGTTGGGGCTCTCCGATTTGCGATTGCACCTGTCTAGCAGCTCGCGTGTCCACTATTGATGTTCATGCTATGTATCGTTCATTGTTTGTTTTGTTGTGAGTAGAGTTTCGAGTGTCAGTGAGGCGACTTGCGATCGTCCGACTTTTCGACGATTCGGATGGCGACGAGGGACGTGGATAGTGGGATTCACGGTGCGAGTTTAGCGCCACCGTTCCGACGTGAGCGCGACGCCAGGTGAGTTCCAAGACATGCGACGCCGAGATCCAGCTGGCGAACGGCGCGCTGACCGCGAGCGTGAAGACCCTGTCGTCCGAGATTCGCATCCTGATGAACCGGAAGATGGCGAGGGATGATGAGCAGAGGAGGCTGCAGCAGGAGGAGCAGGCAACAAAGGACAAGGAGAGCGGCACCAGCGCGAAGCAAAAGAAAGATGCGAAGAAGGGGGGTAGGAAGAAGGCTGCCAAGCAGGAGTCTGACTCCGATTAGGCATCCATTGTGCTTTCGAGATTGCATGGGGGATGGGGCTTCGAAATAGGGGGCGATGTGAGGGAGAGGGGAGGGGGTCGACATGTCAGACTGCCCCATCCCTCATTCAATCCAGAAAGCTCGCTGGCCGCGTCGGCAAGCTTACAGGTAACGCGGCAGTTGCTTTATGGCACCCTCCCCTGCTAGCATAACGAAGGTCGAACTTGCCCTCGGTTGGAAAAATGATCCAGCTAGGACGTGGATCCAGCTAGAACGCGGATCCAACTAGGAAGTGGATCCAGCCAGAACTGTATCCAGCTTGAATGTGGATCCAGCCCGAACATGGATCCAGCCCTCTCCCCCCCTCCCTCCCCTCCTCCCCCCCCCCCCTCCTCCTCCCCCCTCATCCCCCTCCATCCTCGCTCCTCCTCCTCCCTCCTCTTATCCAGCCGCGGCGGGAGCTCGACCCGCGCTCCAGCGATCGCGCGAGGGAATTGTTCCTGGGAGCCGCTCTGGACACGGGAATCATGTTTAGGCAGCGTGTCTGAGAGCGAAATTCAAAAAAAGAAACAAACAACGCAGAAATTTCTTGGAATTCTCAGAAATCCTGCAAAAGCCGGAGTCCGGGAGCCGGAACCTGCCGTATAAATTGCGTATATATGTCGTATATATTTGAACAACAATAACACCGTATATATGTTCGAAAACCACATATATATATATATATATATATATATATATATGAAAAACTCACTTTTTGCTGCACAACATGCATCGTATAGAAGTCGTATATATTTCGTATATATGTCAAATAGATTTGCGGAGACCTGGCGGGACAGGATTGGAGGTCATCCCCGGGCGCGGGCGAGGTCGGCGCGCCAGTTTCGAGGGGGTCCCTGCCCCGCGGCGAGCGCCTGGAGCGCGATTCAACGGGCATGGCGAGATCTGGATCCAGATCTTCGCGCGGACCCATATCCATGGAACCAGGTTGCGTTCAGGACCCAGATTCCTGGATGCAGATCCCTGGGGTCAGATCATCTGATCAAGGTCTGGATCCATATCTGCGCACGGACCGCGCAGTTAGCATGAAAGCAGGGGGTGGGTGCCATGCATGGGTCGGCGGCGCTCGGCTGAAGGCCTGGGCCAGGGGAACTGCCCTTGCGCGTGTATATACACGCCCCCGTCTTAGGCGCGCACCTCTCCCCTACATGATCCACCACCCTTCTCGAGCGACCATAGCATTGAGAGGGGGCAGGACAGTGGTAGGAGGTGTTGTGAGGGGGGGCATGGGAGCTGTGCGACGGGCCGTCCACTGCCCGCAGTTGCATGCCTACACGTCTACAGCTACTCTTCTCCATCACTTTCTCCGCATGTGCTCGCCGCGCCGAGTGAAGGCGAGGCGGTAGTGGCGACGTGAGTTCTGGGCCCGCCGACTTCTGTCATCAAGTAGGCATGCGCTCATGGGCTTGCCATGGCGCCGTGGCGCGAGCGCAATGCCGAGCAAGGCATGGCGAGGCACCGCCCGCTCGTAGGCTCGATGTGCCGCTCGTGGGCACGCGCGGCACTTTGAGAACTGTGCGTGAGTTGTCTGGGCAACGTGGCGTCTGATGTTGTGTGGTATGCATCGTGTATTATATCATGCAGCAGCGCAGTGCAATGTATCGCGCGCGTAGTCGGATTGGCCATCTCGAGTCAAGGCATTATGGCGAAGCCCAAAAGGAAGCACGTATATGTCTTCGGCAGGGATGCGGCGCGCAAGCGCGCGTCGGGTGCGATGGCATTCGACATCCTCTTGGAACTCTATGGTTCGTGCAAGAAGTTATCGGCTAAAGATTTCTGCATATTGTGCTTTCACTTGAGCCGTTGTGACGTTGCGGGGGGGCAGTGGCGCACGTTCGCGATGCCACCGAATAAACAGACGGGCAAATACAAGCAACGATTAGATAAACATTTGCCAGGCCCTGGGCCTCTGTATTCCGCCACGCTGCCCGCTACAGTCAGGAAGAAGGCCCACCTGAGGTCAAGGGACATTGTGTTCAGGCAAGTGTACCGAACCATCAGCGACGAGGTAAAGAGCTCTTCCAGTGTGCAAGCAGTTTTGGAGCAGGGACCATGTGATGATCCTGACAGCGTGTTATCACTGCCATGCTACACAGAGCACCCGCTCGTTGAGTCGTGTGTGCGAGACGCAGGTACGTGGCCACTACCGTTAGCTCTTTACGTGGACGGGGTTCGGTACACGCCCATTAGCGCTGGGCGGTCAGATTAGTGAGCTTCGCGATGCACGCTTGACGGGAAAAGGTGCGATCTCATGACGAGATCAGACGGAGATGTGCATCGATGTATCTCGGGCGGGGTGCGGTAACTTAGTTGTTGGTGCGATGAGCGACTATCGTAATTTCTACGCAATTTCTACGCGTAGAAATTGCGTAGAAAAGTAATTGAGCGTGCATGGTGTACCTCCGACATGGGGGGTGTCGGACAGCCTGCTGCAAGTGAGCATTGTCAACATGGTTACGTATAAGAGACACATGCTAGGGTTCATGCGCACCAACGAGTTGTGCAGCTGTGGGTGCGGTGGGTATTGTTCCATTCATGGCATCATGCAGGTCGCTAGATGGCAGCTCGAAGCGTTGTGCGACGGTCGCATTCCCCTCTTGAGGCACGACGGTTCACATTGGCCGCCCGAGCTGTATCCAGACGACGCGGGGGCGGATCTCGGCGTTAAATGCGTAGTTCTGTATGTCAAGGGGGACTGGGCGGAGTTTTCCAAATCTTTGGGTTTGGCTGGGCGGGGGCAGGTCTGGCAACCGTGCCCCATATGCAGTGTTCAGAAGGTTTCGATGCATTCGATATACCCTGGGTTTATGTCAGATGACGGCCTTCAGGCGCCCGACCGAAGCCACGACGACTATGAGATAGCTTGCGGTAAGTGCGAGAAGGTGCTAAACATACCCACTGTTGAAATGCGATCTGCCGTTTGGGCCGCGCTTCAAGCGCAAGAGAAAAAAGGGCTTATCGTGACCAGGGACATTCATGGACTTTTAGTGGGGGATCGGTTGGAGTGTTCACGGGAGCTCATGATACCCGTGGGGTTTTATAAACAACCAGTCCCATTCAATGCAACCTTCTGGAGGGTTCGCAGAGATTGTTTCAATCGCCCTATCGATGCACTGTCCCATCGGTCCCCTATATTCAATACTAGGCTGTGTACGTTACCTTCTCGATCGCTTGCCATTGACACGCTTCACACGGTCTACCTTGGCATCATGATGCGGTTGGTCGCTGCCATATTGATGAGGGCGTTGTGGTGCAATCCGTGGCAGACAAGGCTCGATAATAGGGTTAAGCGGCTGGAGGCAGATATGTTTGTGTTCTATGACCAAAAGGCTGTGCCGCACCAGACACGGGTAAACATGATAACTCCGAAAATGTTGCCAGCAGAAACTGGACCAGACCACCATGGTGGTATTCTGAAGCTGAAGGCGTCCGAGACGCATGTGCTTTTGAAGTTCGCAGTGTACGAACTCGAAAAGCATGCAAACTGCGACGTTTACAGGCACGGTGAGTTACTGGGTGCGGCCAGGGCGCTTGTGACGTGGGTGCAGACAATGCACAGGGCGCCAGCAAAGTTCAGCCGCGACCAGTACAATGCTTTTGTGGATGCTGCACAACGGACGTTGTTGCTCTCGGAGCGAGCGGGGGTTCACCCCACCCCGAAGTTCCACACCTTCGGCCACGTCACTGCCAGGACACATTTCTGAGCGGGGAAACAGCCACACCAAACGGAACCTATGTCAACGCAGTTTCGTTTCAGTTTTTCTGATGGTGAATGGGGGGGGGGGCAATATAGTGATACGTACGAAGCTTCGGAGCATGGCGCCATAATGCTCAAACCTCGTACCCAAGACAACACGCACGCACACATGCACGCTCGCACACGCGCGCGCGAACATACACACACACGCACACAGTTCAAACAACAAATAACAAACACCCTCTCGCTCCCAAGGAGCTGGCGCTTGGGGAACCCGTCCGTATACGACACGTTTGTTGACGAGCATTTGAATTTGGCGCTTCGGACTTGCGCGGAGAGGAGCCACAGGAGCACACTAGAAGTATCCGTACACGGTTGCTTCGGGATCATGGGCTGCCTGAAAAAGAGTTCGCAGATATTCGCGTCCACGACAGACCCTAGATACGCCGACGGAGGAGAGGGTTCAGAGGCAGATGCTCAGCGAGAAGGCGCAGGAGACGAGTCGCCAGGAGCCCGCGGCCCCCCCGCCAGCTTAGGGGTAGGTTTGAGGGCGGGGCGCGGAGCTGGGACGGTGCGTTCTGAGGGGGCCCAGGGGGCCACGGGGCACCAGTGGGGAGGGGCGAAGGTGAGGTCAGGTTGCAGGTTCGCTCCCTGGCCGCGCCGCGTCAGGAGACGCTGACGGTGATACTGATGACGACGGGGACGGAGATGGAGGCGGGGGGGGGGGGGGGAGGCGACGGAGCGCCGCCTGCTCGCCGAGGCACGGGCGCGAAGCGGAGGTGCGGAGGGTCGACGAGCGGCAGCCGTAAGCAGCGGAGGCGCGACTAGGCGCCACGGCAGGACGGATTGCGAGATTTTGCCCGTGGGCCCCAGCGATCAAAAACATATTGGTGTAGGGGGGGTAGCAAGTGGAGGGGGTGGGTCTGATTGGCGGGCGCCTCCCTCGGGGACCCCTGGCGAATCTCGCGCGCAGCCCTTTTTGTATTGGGCGCGTGGGTTCGTTCGGGCGCACGGGCGGCGAGCGGACGGAGCGGCCATGGCGTCGCAAGAGGGGGGCCCACCTTCTCCTCCGTGCCCCGCCGTCCGCGCTCCTCCAGCGCGCCGAAGCGGCGAGCCGTCGGCGATGTCTGCGACGGCGGCGGTCGGTTGCGACGGCAGCGACGAGAAGGAATGGGGGAGGTGGAGAAGAGAGGGGGGCTGGAAGGAAGGCGGGGTGACTGCGACGGCGGCGGCGACGGCGACGAGCGGCGCAGCCAGATGCAGTACGGTTGTGGACAGTGAGTCCGAGATCGATATCACTCACGGCGTAGTCTTACCGCTCAAATTGAAAGTGAGATTCAAGACGCCGCGAGGGGGCTGGAACCACTGGGGCGAGACGTCTGCGAGGGGGGTTTGTCTCGTCCCCCGATGGCAGTTGGGATGATGAGTCCGATAGCGAGGAGGGAGGCGGAACGGAAGGGCGAGGGGGGCGATACGGGATGACGGGATTCAGCCCAGGCCGAAGAAAAGACATGGCATCGTGGAGTACGAGATCCACGACGGGTGCCACATGATGAGGAGGACGCCTAAGGGGAGGCAGATCAGCAATATGGGAATGAGGATGATGCGAGCATCGATGATGGCGGTTGGATCCTGGCTTGTCGATGCGTGGGGATACGTGCGTGCAGATATGGTAAAAGCAAACAGTGGGGCAGATAGAGGATGACTCGTGCATGCGCCGAGGTGGATCGGCACATAGTTGCACAGCTCGGGTGATATATGTACATGCGGATGCGCATGCATGTATACGCACGCGTGTTTGCAGGGCATCAGGGTGGTGGGGACGGGGGGGGGGGGGGGGGACGGCTGGGGGGGGGGGGGGCTGCCGCCGCCGATAGAGACCGCTTTCGCAACCGAAGGAGCAGCATGAAGCTCACGCCCCAGAAGTGGGCGATGAAGCAGGAGAAGCTGAAACGCAAGAGGTTCGGTATTCCCGCCAACAGGCACTTGGTCGGAGACGCGTACGATATAGCCACGACCGATGCCGATTCACAGGTGAGAGCTCGCAATAGGGGGTAGGCGAATCCTGGGCAACATCGCCGTCGCAACTTCCATGTCGCCACTTTCGCGCGCTGCAGTGGCGTGATCGCCTCACCGTGCCTGGTCGGGCGTGTTGTCTGGAGTCGGCTGCCCTCGTCTGAAGCGTAAGCTTAGGCCGTTGCAGTGGGGGAGGTGCGCAGCGTGCGAGGCGATGAAGCGATGCGGCGAGCCTGCCAATTACATTTGCGTGGTGTGCATGACGCGCCTGGCTCACATGTATGCGCCAGCGCGCGGGGAAGACCCCGGCGTCAGCAGCGACTCCGACTAAGGAAAGGGAGGAGCGAGAAACCATCATATCTCTCATGCATCTCTCTGCGTCTCACCTGCTGTCCGCGCGCGTCGACGTCGGTCGCGCGGAGGTCGGGGCGACGCATGTGCGGTGGATGGGCGGGGCGCGAGCAGTGACGCAGGGGGCAGTATGCATGGGCGATGGGGGATATGTTGCATTGTGAGCGTTGGAGGACGGTTTGGGTTTCTATGCAGTTTATGCGCGTAGATATTGCATATACTTTATGTTCCGCTGGTGGTCGTCACCCTCAGCGTCGTCACCGCCATCGCCGTCGTCGTCATTGGTCCCATCCCTCCTTTAGCTTGCGCTGCTCCCGCCGTAGCCTCGAGCAGGTGCGCCGCCCCCTTCCGTGGCGCTGCGCTCGGGGCGATGTCGCGAGAGGCCTCGCGCGCGCGAGAGGCCTCGCGCTCGCGAAGCACTGAGAGGAGGCGAGTGAGGGCCGAGCTCATCGCCCAGGAGGCGGCCAGGCTGAAGCCATCGGAATTCGCCCACAATATTGATGCAGCCAAACGCTGGATCAGAAGCGTCCAAGCGGGGGGCGGAACTCTGCCGACGTCGACGGCGGAGGCCGATCCAAAGGCAAAGGAGGCACACGCAGAGGAGGCAGAGGCTGTCGAGGAGAGTGCACGGCACTTGCGCGACCCGATCGAAGATCTCAATGCAGCGCAGCGCGAGAAGGCGCGACTCTTCGCCAGGGTCAGCGTCAATGACAGGACATTCTCTGCGCCAGATCTCCGCAGGTGGACGAGCGATGGCAGGATATCGTGGATGCCAGCTGCTGACGTCGAGTTCACAGCCAGCTGCATAGCCAAGAGGAATGCGATCGAGGAGTTGTGCTACGCATCCGCAGGCGTCGTTCACGCGCAGGTTAAGGCCGAGCGTGAGTACAACGAGAGCGTCAAGCAGAGGTGCGGCCTCAAGGATGCATGTCGACGCATTTGTTTCACTTGCACCCCATCTCCATCGTTACTGCCGCATCCGTTCATCGCTGCACTCCTGCTCGCCCCTCTTCGTCGTCGCCATCATTACCGACTGCGCGCATCGTGCGCTCGTCGCGGTTGCTCTACGTCACCAGTCGGTCCCATCGCTTCTCGCTCTACTCGTCAATCACTCCTGTGGTCGGCCATCTCAACTCCTACGCAATTTCTACGCAATTTCTACGCGTAGAAATTGCGTAGAAATTGCATCCACCCCCTTCCGTGCCCGCCCGCAGGAGCATGCGCCGAGGACGATGCAGCCGATTGAGTTCGCAGGCGCAGCGCGCTTCAACTTGACGCAGCATAAGATGCAGGAGTTGGCGGACGCAGATCACCAGGAGGGGCGCGCCAAAAAGCTGAAGGAGGAGGCCGCCAAGGAGGAGCCCGCCAAGGAGGAGGCCGCCAAGGAGGAGGCCGCCAAGAGGCCGAAAGAGGAGCCCACCAAGGAGGAGCCCGCCTGGAGGCCGAGGAAAGCCGCGGCGACAGCGTGCGGAGGAGCGCACCAGGAGGCCGCGCGAAAGCGCGAAGAGACGGCCCAGGGCGACGGCAAAGACAGCGCACGGCCGCACAGGCAAGTACGGACGCCGCCTCGTAAGGCTCCAGATCCGCCCGCAGCAAAGAAGAGGCCAGGGCGGAAGGCAGCTGCCGCGGAGTGGTCGCAGTGGGACGGTACGTGGTACCGTTCAAGCTGGTGGGACAGCGACGACGACCGGGGCTGGTGGACAGCCCCGAAGAAAGAGTGAGGCCGAGCCGCCAACCAGAGGAGGAGGAGGAGGAGGAGGAAGAAGAGCAGGCGGCGAGGCCACGGCGTAGGCGGCGTGAGCTGCGCGTGGCGAGGGGCGCGCTGGCCCCCCCCTCGCGCGCCTCCTGCGCGCTCGCGCGAACACTGCGGGGCACGCTGGCCCTGCCGCGACGTCGGCGAGGAAACGTATCAGTTTCCCGTCCTTCGTTCCTTTTTAGTGCTTTCTCTCCCTCTCTCTTTATATAGTTATATATATATATAATAAATATGTATATATCTATATACACGCGCATCCAATCCCTCTATCTCTCTATCCGTCTCCCTACCGCTTCGTCCCTCTCCGTCTCCATCCAATTCGTGTATGTAGGTCCGTGGCTGTTCTCACGCACCGCATCCAAATGTTTCGGTATGTTGCTCGTTTGGCATTGCCCCCCTCGCCGCGCGCCCTGCGATCGACATCTGTGCCCGAACGGACGTTCCCTCACCCCCTCCTCCCCTTCCCCTCTTCCCCTCTCTCCCCTGTCCTCTCCTCGCCTCGCGCTCCTCCTCCTCCTCCTCCTCCTCCTCCTCCTCCTCCCCCTTCTCCTCCTCTTCCTGTTTTCGTCATGTTCGAGTGTGATTTCGGTCGCACGGTAAATTTCGATAACGAGGGTGTTCGCTGCGTGCTCAAGGCATTCAGCATGCAGGAGAGGAAGGGGTATCGTAGTAGTGCCCACGCGAGTGACGCGCTCGAGCAAACAAGACTGGGGGTCACCGCGCGCGGGGCGTTGGAGGAGGGGGCGACGGAGGGGGAGGGCGACGGTGAAGGGCACCGATCCTGAGTAGAACTTGAGGAAGTATCGAGCGGAAATGCCGATGTCGACCGCAGGGCGCGCGACCAGGTCGGAGGGGTAGGTCCTCGGTTGGAGGAGTCGGCTGAGCGCCGCGCCAGCTGAGCCATCTGCGCAGCCGCAGCCGCACCGCGCGCGCACTCGTGATATAGAAAAGCTGGGCGGGCAATCGCAGTTTCAATCCCCTGTTAAGGGAGATATACTCCGTGGTTTATTTCACCGCTGGGCTGCCACGCTAAGACGCATTTGCCTAAACCTGGATTGAAAAAAAAACGAAACTGACTAGAATTGGATACTACAGCATGTACATGTAAGGGAAAGCAATAAAACATGCAAAAACAATAAAGTTAAACAATTGATCAGTGGATCCACTTTTAAAAGTGAATCCGTAAATGCATGAAAAACAACAAAAGTGCTATTGGATCCAGAAAGTGGATCCTGAGGACCTCTGGGATGAGCTCGTGCGCTCCCCATCGCTCGTCCGCCGAGCGCGGTCGGCGTGAGCAGCCGTCCGCGGCAGAGCCGGGCGCGCTCGTGCCGCGCCGGGGGCCGCAGTGAGGCGTGCTGGAAAGGGCCTCGCCTTCGAGGGCCGAGGGGGGTGGCATCTCTTCCTCGGCGGAGGGCGGCGGAGGGCCGGCGGGAAACGGCGGAGGTAGAGCGAGGGAGGCTCCGCCGGCGGAGGCCGGCGGAAGGCCAGCGGGAGGCGGCGGGAGCAGAAGGTGCACCTCCGAAGAGCCCAAGCGATGGCAACATTTGGGGGCTCGGGGCGTCCAGCATCCGCCAAAAGTATCGTCATGGCAGAGACGGATCCTGAGGGGAGCGCGTCCTGAGGTTGCTCGCCGTTTTCAGCTTCCCTGGGCCCTCCGCGGGCCCCAGGACTGCCAGAAACCGACTCAGGATGGTCCTGGGGGAAAGCCCCAGGGTCCAGGATCTCGTTCTCTCAGGACCCGTTTTCCCACATGCTAGGAACATTCCTTGCTCAGCCCGGGCTTTTCATGGGTCCATCTCTAGCATCTGTGTGGTACGTGGTGCTCTCGGAGGTTCTCGGGAAATTGTTTAACTGGCCTACGCCCTTCCGCCGACCCCCACAAGGAGTGAGGTTTGAGACAATCGTGGAAGTCATACCGTGGGTCAGGGGCCTCCTGGATGAATATGAGGGTCTTTTGGAATGCCTCTCTGGGGCCTCTTGGAGAACCCTTGGGCATGTGGGAGGCTTTGGGGATTCTCGTGGGGGCCTCTGGGAGGCTTCTTGGGGGCGTCTTGAAAGCCTCTTGGGGCCTCTTGGAGGGCCCTCGGGGGCCTCTGGGGGGCTCGAGGGGGCATGTCGGTGGGAAAGGCTCGAAATGTTAGTTCGCATTCCCCCTCTTTGGCTTTCTTGGGGCCCTCTTGGGACGGGCCCTCCAGGGGCTGTCTTAGGCCGTCTTGGAGGGCCCTTAGGGCTGTCTTTGGGCCCTCTTTGGCCGTCTTGGGACCTTCTCGGAGGCATCATGGGCCTTATTGGGACGATCTTGGGGGCCACTTGGGCCGTCGTTTTTACTGTCACAACGTAAAATGCGAATGTGCGGGGAACGTGCGTTTTTTTTTAGGGAATGGGATGATTTGGGCCTCTCAGGGCCCTCTCGGCGATCCTTTGGAGGCGCTTTTGGGCTGTCTTGGGGGCCTCGTGGGCCATCTTGAAGCCATCTTGGATCGTCATGGGGCTACCCTGGGCCGTCATGACGTTCTCATCGACTGTCTTGGCGTTCTGTCTGGGCCTGTTGGGCTGTCTTGGGGGAGGGGCGTCTTTCCCAAACCAACCAGGTCTTTCCAAACCAAAGCTCTGGTAAGGGTGGCTGGGGCCTTGGTTTGGGAAGACCCAGTTGGTTTGGGAAGACCCAGTTGGTTTGGGAAGACCCGGGGCGCGGCTTGGGAAGACCCGGTTGGTTTGGGAAGACCGGGCGGTAGGTTTGGGAAGAACCGGTCGGTTTGGCAAAACCCGTTGGTTTGGGAAGACCCAGGGCTTGGTTCGGGAAGGTTTGGGTGGTTTGGTAAGACTGGAGGCTTGGTTTGGGAAGTCCCAGGAATTTTGGTTTGGGAAGACCCGGTTGGTTTGGGAAAACCGGGTTGGTTTCGGAGAACCGGGTTTGGGAACGCCCAGTTGACACGAATGATCGCGGGATGAAGGCGAAAACGGAGGCGAGAACAACGCGAGAACGAAGGCGAGATCGAAGGCGAGAACGAAGGTGAGAACGAAGGCGAGAACGAAAGGGATAACGAAGGCGAGAACGAAGGCGAGAACGAAGGCGAGAACAAGGGCGGGAACGAAGGCGAAAACGAAGGCGAAAACGACGGCGAGAACGAAGGCGAGAACGAATGCGACAACGAAAGTGGGAACGAGGGCTAGAACGAAGGCGATAACGAATGAAATAATCAAGGCGGGAACGAAGGCGAGAACAAAGGCGAGAACAAAGGCGAGAACGCAGGCGAAACCGAAGGCGAGAACGAAGGCGACAAGGAAGGCGGGAATGGAGGCGACAACGAGGGCGAGAACGAAGGCGAAAACGAAGGCATCAACGAAGGCGAGAACGAACGAAGGCGAAAACGAAGGCGTGAACGAAGATGAGAATTAAGGCGAAAACGAAGGCGAGAACGAAGGCGATTACGAAGGCGGGAACGAGGGGAACGAAGGCGAGAACGAAGGCGAGGACGAGACGAACAAGAGGGCGGAAACGAAGGCGAGAACGACGGCGAGAACGAAGGCGGAGTCGACATGGAAAACCAAGGCGAAAACGAGGGCGAGAGCGAAGGCGAGAACGAAGGTGAGAACGAAGGCGATTACGAAAGGGAGAGCGAAGGCGAGAACGAAGGCCAGAACCAAGGCGAGAGCGAAGGCGAGAACGAAGGCGAGAACGAACGAAGGCGGGAACGACGGCGAGAACGAAGGCGAGAAGAAGGGCGGAAACGAAGGCGAGAAAGACGGCGAGAACGAACGCGAGAGCGAAGGCGGAGACGAAGGCAAGAACGAAGGCGGAAACGATGGCGCGAACGAGGACGAAGCAAAAACGGGAGCGGTGGCGAGAACACTTGCATCGGTTCTTGTTGTGGCGCCCCTCTCCGGCGGAGCACTTTAAGAAATGGCGAGGCACGATAAGCAGGATGAGAAGGCGGGAATGAGAAGGACGAGAAGCATGTTGATAAAACAGTCATCGATGCAATACTGGACGCGCCTTGAAAGCTCAAGGCGAGGAGCAATTGATGAGACAGGTCCCGCATGTATGTATTCCCTTCGAAGCCCTCGTCAGAGTTGCCTTCCCACGAACGCGCGGGCAAACAACCATACTAGCGCGAGCAATGAATGGATGGATGATGCGATCAGTTTATGACAACGCGTGGTTCTGTCAACACTGACTGCCAAACCGTTCAACGTCGGGAAACTCGGAACCACTGGCATTTGCATTGTAAGCCTTGAGCGCCTGCGCTGCGGTCACTGCCGCGTCGACGCCCCTCAACTCCCTGGCGAAGCAGGCGGTCGGCAGGGCCCCGCCTCCCAGCAAAGCGGGAACGAGACGGTAACGAAAGCGGGAACGAAGGCGGGCACGACAGCGGGAACGAGGGCGGAAACGAGAAGGGAACAAAGGCGGGAACGAGAGCGGGAACGAAGGTGAGCACGAGGGCGGATATAAGGGCGGGAACGAGGCGAATACCAGAGCTGGAACGACAGCGGAAACAAGAGCGAGAACATGGCACGAAACGATTGCGGGAACGGAGGCAGAAGCGGAGGCGAGAACAAAGGCGAGAACGAAGGCGGGAAAGACGGCGATAACGATGGCGAGAACGAAGGCGCGAACGAATTCGGGAGCGACGGCGCATGCGAGAACGAAGGCGAGAACGAAAGCGAGAACGCAGGCGAGAACAAAGGCGAGAACAATGCCGAGAACGAAGGCCGGAACGAAGGCGGGAACGAAGGCGAGACCGAAGGCGTGAACGAAGGCAATAACGAAAGCGGGAACGAGGGTGAGAACGAGGGCGAGAACGAAGGCGAGAACGAAAGCGGGAACGAAGGCTAACACAAAACGACAACAAAGCGGAATTGTAGGAGGGAGCGAAGGCGGGAACGGAGGCGAGAACGAAGGCGAGAACGAATGCGAGAACGAAGGCGGGAACGAGGTCGAAAACGAGAACGGGAACAACAACGGAAGCGAAGGCGATCTCGAAGGCGAACACGAACGCGAGATCGAAGGCGAAAACGAAGGCGAGAACGAAGGCGGGAACGAGGGCGAGCACGAAGGCGAAAACGAAGGCGGGAACGAGTGCCAGACGAAGACCCGAGAGGTTTGGGTAGACCCATGGATTGGCTTGGGAAGCCCCAGGGGAGTGGTTTGGTCAGACCCAGCTTGTTTGACAAGGCCCGGGAGCTTGGTTTGGGAAGACCCGGTTGGTTTGGGAAAGCCTAGGCGGTTGGTGTGCGAAGACCTGGTTGGTTTGGGAAGACCCGGGCGGTTTGGGAAGACCCGGTTGGGAAGACCCGTGGTTTGAGAAGACTGGTTGGTTTGGGAAGATCCGGGGCTTGGTTTGGGAAGACCCGGTCGTTTTGTCCCGCAACATCTGGTTTGGGTAGACCCGGTTAAGGTTTGGGAGAACTGTGCCCAGGCTGTCTTGGGGCTTTTGGGGGGCTCCGGAGGCCTGGGGGTGCGTTGACGAACGCGTCCCCCCCCCACCCCCCCTTAGGATGGCATGTTGGACCCCAGGGGATGGGGACAGAGGGAGGGGACAGCCGCATGGCCCACACGCTTTTCCACGATTTGTGTTTTCCTCTGGCGCGGAACGGTCGTTTCCCGGGCCAGATCCCCCCCCTCCCGTCACCCCTCAGACTGCCAGTCACGACCGTGCGAGGGGGGGGGGCTGGGCCCGCCCCCCACAACCTATTGCTCGCGCGCGCACTGCGGTGATCGCATCCTACCCCCGCCCCGACGCGCCCCACCCACCTTACCGCTACCCGGAAATGATGTAAAGAGCAGTCGTTCATCGTCACGGGCCCTTCCTCTCTCGTGTTGGCCTTCTCGTCCCGGTTGCGGTTCGGTCCGTTCCCGAGTGTTCGCCGCCAGCCTACGCGCCTCGCTGTACCCTGGGGGGGAGGGGGACCAGCGCCCAAGAATCCCAAGAATCTCTAGCATCAAGATGTTCGTGGTTTTCCTCCTCTTCGGGAGGTGGTGCACGAGAGGTATGGGGAGGAGGGGGGCCGAGGAGCGAGGCGGAGGAGGAGGATGGAGGAGGACGAAGGAGGAGGATGAAGGAGGAGCAGAGGAGCAGAGGAGGAGGAGGAGGAGGAGGAGGCGGAGGTGGAGGAGGCGAAGGAGGAGAGGAGGAGGAGAAGGAGGAGGAGGAAAAGGAGGAGGAAGAGGAGGAGGAGCAGCAGCAACAGCAGGAGGAGGAGGAAAAGAGAATGAGGATGAGGATGGAGAAGGAGCAGATGTGGAGGAGGAGAAGGAGGAAGAGGAGGAGGAGGAAGAGGAGGAGGAGGAAGAGGAGGAGGAGCAGTTTTCAAAGCCGCGCAGCAGCAGCAGCAGGAGGAGGAGGCGGAGGAGGAGGAGGAGGAGGAAAAGAGAATGAGGAGAATGGATGATGGAGGAGGAGCAGATGCGGAGGAGGAGGAGGAGGAGGAAGAGGAGGGTGGAGGGTGAGGAGGAGGGGGATGGAGGGGCACGTGGAGCTTCAGATCAGGGTGTTGCATTTCTTTCGTGCCGGGCGCTTTCGCCCGATTTCGGGCCCCGGGACCCTCACAGATCGAGCCCGCTCGAAAAATGACGCAGAGGGTTGGGATCCATGGGCTCGGGCCCATGGGCCCCGGTCTATTCTGCAACGCTGGGTCGCAGGGGAGGGGGAAGGCAGCAGGATGCGGAGGGTGAGGGGGAGGAGCAGGAGCCGGAGGAGGCCCTCTTAGCGTAGGCCGCCGTCAGCCCAGGACTCTGGCTGACCTGTAACGCTGCCGCCTTCGCGTACTACGTCGTGGCCATTTGGCTCTCCGTCCACGCCTGCTACAGGCGCGCGGGTCAGGGTCGAGGATCCAGGATGGAGATCGAGATGGGCGGACGAGGAGACGGGCAATGATGCAGGAGGGTGATCGAGGAGGCGAAGGAGGACGAGCAAGGAGGAGAGATGACGAGGTTCGGGGAGGAGTAGGAGAAGGAGGACGAGAGAGGAGGAGAGATGACGAGGGTCGGAGAGGAGTAGGAGGGGGAGGAGAAGGAGGAGGAGAGATGACGAGGAGAAGGAGGAGGAGAAGAGAGGAGCGATGAGAGAAACAAGAGAGAGAGAGAGAGAGGAAAGGAGGAGCAGGAGGATGAGGAGGAGGATTCTCTCGAATGTATCTGCAGGATCCCAGTGGACCTCTGACCTCTAAACCCGCAGGGTTTAGACGTTAGAGGTCTGACGGATGCAGCGGAGGATGACGGAGCGGCAGAGGAACAATCAGGTGCTCCACAGCGGAGGATGACGGATGGCAGCGGAGTAGAGGTGTTCTATACGGGGCACTTGGCGATGTTCCACCTTCGAATGACCGACCGCATCCGCTGGCCATCATCCCCTGGGCCCCTGAGGGGTGGCATTCCAAAGGGACCAGCGAGCATGCTGCCGCAGCGGTCCACAGTTGATGGTAGGCTTTGGAGGATGAAGACGAGGAGGGCCGAGGATCAACATGTATGACATGTGAAACACGCTTGATGGGGGCCGGCGGAGGGCCCAGAGAGAGTTTCGAGACGGCCCGAGAGGGCCCCGATATGATTCAGAAGCCCTCGAAGCCAGCCAAGATGGCGTTCAGTAGGCCCACGAGAGCGCCAGACCGCCCAGAGGGGGCACCAGGACAGCACCCAAGAGGGCCCCAGGAGGGCAGAGCCATTCGTTTTCTTACATGTTTGCATGACTTTCTCGCCTCCACCTTTTCGAGCCAAGAATGATGCTGACACCGCTCCTGGAGCCGAGCTCGTCCCAACATGTCCCAACACGGCCCAACATGCTCCCAAACGCTAGGCCACCCCCACGGGCGCGAAGATACTCGCGCTTCGTGCTTCGCGGCTTGGGTTGGAGAGGGCCTGTCTCCAGGGCGGCGGCGCGAGTCGAGGGGTGCGATGCGCGCAGTCAGGTGACGTAGGAGAGGGCCCTAAGTCAGCCCGAGGAGGGCCCCAACACGCCGCCGCGACCCGAGCCTCGCTGCCACGGGCTCGTGAAAGATCATGGCGGCCAGCCTCTTCGTGACCAGGAGCCTATTGAGGCGCGTCTCGGGTCTGCGACGGCTTTTTTATGGACCCGTTGGGGCTTGTCAGCGAAGATGGCCCAGGGCGAAGAACGTGTCTCAGGTCAAGAATTATACCCATGCGCCAACGAAGCAAGGCATATCGCGCGCCTCCTCGTCAAGCAGCCCGACCGTTGCGTGCCTCTTCGCGGGTAACTTGCTGTCGTCTGGCTCTCGTTTGGAAGCGAAGGTCCGCGACAGTAGAGCGGCGGTGGCGGCTGCGCCAGCGGAAGGCTGGCTGAGGGCGGCAGAAGTAAAACCAGATCCTCCCAGAACTACAGCATTGTTTTGGATCCTGCCTGTCTGGATCGATCGATGCGCACGTGCCCAGGCCTAGACTTTTTCGATGCGGGGCCCCCTGAAGCCCCGACCCTTTCCCTTGGCATCGCTCGATTCTTGGTGAGAATTCTCGAGGACCATCCTGGACCATCGAGCAAAACATACACGCACGACACCGACAAATGCACGGGAAATGGACGTCCGAGCGACGGCAAATTCCCCAGGGCCGCGTCTGCACCGCGAGCCGTTCGTAGACGGTCCCGGGGCTCGGCGGCGAGGGCCCGCGGAGGCCGAGTCTTGTCAAAAACCTTCCGTCGTGTTTTCCAGGAGGGGAAACAACACACACGGACACAATTGATCGTCGAGCCCCCAGGAAAATACGGGAAAATACGGGAAGTGGGGGGGGAAGGCAGAAACCGAGAAAATATGGGAAAACATGCTGAGTCTTGTCATTTGTGTATATTCATGTGTGTGTTTGTGGGCCCCTTCATTTGTGAAACCACGCGAGCATGTCTTGGGCGCTGCTGTTGTTGGAATCCACGGGCGACCCGCTCCATGTCTGTTCACGGGAGCCTTGGTCGGCGACGTTGAATCCGCTTCTTCTACAATTGGATCGCGGTTGTCCCTTCCTCCTGCTCTTCCTCGCCATTCTTGTTCCGCCTCCCCCTCCTCGCACTTCTCGTCTCTCTCCGAAGGGGTGGATCTGGTCCAAATCCGATCCAGATCTGGCCCCAAGTGAGCGACGGAAGAAGAAAACGGGTCGATTTCGCGGACATTGCGCGGTCGATGCGTGAGCGCCCTCTTTTTCCACGCGGCGTAAGGTCGCCATGTCCTTATGCGTAAGACCCGTTTCTTTTCTCGGGCCAGACGACAATGTAGGGTTACGACATCTGCTGCATGCAGCTGTTTTCCGCCCCGCTGCCTGGCCCGTTCCTCGAAACTTGGGCGCCTCCTGGCGCTTGGAGGCGCCAGGAGAACCAGCCACGTGAGCTGATTCTCCACCATAATTACCCTCTGCTATCCTGCCGCCCTGTCGCCCCATCCGATGTTCGTCGCTCCTCCGGCCCAGAGCACGCCCACGTCGGACCGCGCCAGGGGGCCACGTGGGCTCCCGTGGAACGGCTGCCCAAAAGCCCCCCTTGGCGCCAGGGCGAGCGCGGCCACCACCCAGCTCCTCACGCGCCGGGCGCGCGTCCCGGTGCCGTCCCTGAAGCAGCTCGACAGGGCGCGTAGGCGCTCGGGGTGTGCAAACCTTCTGCGCATTCGGCCATGGACCCCTAGTTGCCCATCTGCCTCGGGCGGTTTTCGGCCAGTCTTCGGCGGTCTTGCGGCCGTCTTCGGCGGTCTCCCGCGGTTTGCGACGGGTTCCCGCGGTCTTCGCTGGTTTCTTGCAGTTTTCGGCGGTTTCCCGCGTTCTTTTCGGCGGGTTCTTGCGGTCTTCGGCGGTAATTGGCGTGAAAGCTGGATGCCTGCGTTTCACGAGGGGTCCATGATCGAACACCTGAAAGTGTAAAACCCGGCGCGGGCCCAGCACGCCTGCCATCCCCCCACCCTCTTCGGGCGAGGGGGGGGGAATTTTCGGGTTAGACGTTCTGGTCGACTCTCGTCAGTTTTCCAGCGACTCGGGATGCGTTCCAGCGGCTGCGCCTCGCTGAGAGCGTTCCGGGGGTGCCCGGAGCGTCCCGAACGGCCGCGGGAGAGTCGAGGTATGACCCGAAAACCAAAAAGGGAAGGGGGGGAAGGGGTGCGGGCCCCGCACGTCTCCTCACCAGCGGCGAACGCAGGTATCCACATCCATGCCCTCCTCACGGGTTGGATTCCGAGGCGCGATCCCGCGAATACGCGGTCGCACGGATATACTCTGCGTGGGGCGTCCGCAGTAAAAACGGCCCGTATCTGCGGGGTCGCGCCCTACGGGACTGGCACGCGAGGTTGTGTATACGATGGGGATTTCATCGCATGAATCTCCCCCCCAACCTTCGGGCGTGTCTAAAAATGTGTCGCTCAGAGGAGGAGGAAGAGGAGGAGGAGGCGGAGGAGGAGGAGGAGAGGAGGACGAGGAGGAGGAAGCGGCAACGCTACCGCTACCCGTCCTTGTGTTCTCCCTAGGCCCCAGTCGCCACAGCCGGATTCGCCTCGCAATTCTGACCAGAACGCACCCCAGGAGAGGTTTGGAGAGAAGCAGCATCTTTGCATTCTTGCTCCTCCAGTCCCCACCCCCCTTGTCGTCCGCCCTCCTTGGGGCGTTGCCATGGAGGTGCTCCGGGCCCACGGAGGCGCCCAGGGCCGCTCGGGAGGCCCACAGAAAGGACAGTGTAGGCGGGAGGTTCCTGCGGCGATGGCGCGCTGGCGACGCCAGCGAAGGCGTTCAAGGTTGAATGCTGTGACGTGGAAGCTCGGAGGAGGGAGAAAAAGGTACCCATACCGTTACCCTTCGCCCGTTTTCCCTTTTTCGGGCCTCCTGGGAGGCTGACGGAGCCACCGCTGGATTCGCCCCGAAATTTTGGTCAGAACGCACCCAGGGAGAAGTCCGGGGAGTAGCGGTACGGGTACCCTTTGGTGTTCCCCAGAAGCGCAGATGGACACGGAAACGCCACTGGACCCGACCGAATTCGACTTTGAACGATCGGGACAGCGATCGATTCAAGGTTGAACGATCGACGCGGGGTCAAAAATCTTTGCGCGCGCCGACGCCGCAAGAACCCACCGTAGGCAGGCCGGGGGGGCGAGAGAGGTCACACGGGGGACCTCAAGCAGGTTGTCCAGCTTCGGATGTTTCTCGTGGCAGGGTGGGGGGCCCACCGCCGTCTCCTCGCCTAGGCGGTAAGGAGCGGCCGAGCTCCGAAGATCCTCTTCTTCGCCCGCCTCCTCGTTTCGTTCTCTCCTCTGCCTCCCCTGCCACTCCTTCCAGTCCTTCATCATTCCTCCTATCCTGTCACCTCTCATTCCTTCTCCTCCCCCTCCCGATCCCTCATCCTCCTTGTCCCTTCTCCTCATGAGTCATCCCGTCCTCTCCCTCGGCTTCTCTTGTTTATTATCTCTCTCTCTCTCTCTCTCCGACTAGTGCCCTCCCTCCTCTCTTCCCTCTCCCGCCATTCCTCCCCTGCCTCCCTCCTGTCCCTTCCCTTCCTCATTCTTCTGTCCTGTCCCTCTATGGGTGCGTGCGCGGACTAAATATCGCCTTCTTATGAGCCCAAGCGCTGCAGCCACACCACACGAGAAGCCAATTATCCTCTCCCTCTTCCTCAAGTTTGTCTTGCATCCCCCAATCCATCCCTTCCATATTTCTTCCAACTTCCTGCGTCGCGAAGCAAAAAAACAACCAATGCTGGAGATGCCCACCCCACCCTCACGTTGGAGTGATCGTGTTGGATCTCCGCGAGGGTCCTTGGACGCCCAGGACAGGAAAGTCGTGCCTCCTGTTGGCGGGATGTCAGAGTCCAGCCCCTTCCTTCTCTTCTGCCCCTGGGGTCCCCCCTGGAGCCTCGGGAAACACAGGGACATTCCCGAGAGACACGCGCACACACAACCACACACACACACACACACACGAAAACGATGGTAAACCTACGGATGCCCTCCCCCTCCTCTCCTGCCCTCTCTCCTGTTGTTGGGGGCTGTGGTGGGTGCTGTGGGTGCGCCCCCCCCCTCCCCTTCTCGTGGCCGGGCGGCCCAGACGGCCAGGTGCACGCGGCGTTTCCCATTTGTTCTTGCTCGGACGGGCCCCACCGGACACTTCCATTGCGTCCTGGATCCCCAGGTTCGCCTCCGAGTTCGAGCAGCAGGACTGGTCCGACATCTTCCGCATTCCGTACCGTCTCTTTGTCTTTCATTTTTCTGAGGAGGAGGGAGGAGGAGGAAGAGGAGGAGGAAAAGGAGTGGGGAAGAGGGGGGAGGAAGAGGGAGGAAGAGAGGGGAAAGCATGGCTCTGGCAAGCCCGATAGAACCCATAGGGGGAGTGCCAAGGGTTCCACTGAATTCCGGAGGGCCCCCCAGCCTTCTCACCCCACCTCCGCCATCGTCCTCCGCCCTCCTCATCCCTATCCCCGCTCTCTGTCCTCCCTCCTCTGACCTCCTCCTCCACCACCACTGGGCCGTGCGTCCGGAGGGACGCGTGGGCAGAAGAGTGCGCGATTGGCAACTCTTCAGGGAAATATGACTGAAGGGTTTGTTTGGCTCAAGGGTCGGCCCATGCAGCGCTGCTTGAATTCTGTGTTCTCGGGCTGCTCGCCTGTCTCTCTCTCTCTCTCTCTCGCCACGCGCCCGTTTCTCCCGAGACGGCCCCGCACGTCGCAGTCGGCGAGCTTCGCGGCAACCTGCCGAGGCGCATCTCAACGTTGGGCGGGGAGCATTTCGAGGGGCTTTCTCGGACTGCCAGGGCGATGCACCGAGAGCATCGGATCCCAAGCAAGCTGAAGAACAAGCCAATACAGCTGGATTTCGCCCACAATTTGGTTCGCCACATTGCCGAGGCTTCTTCTAGAAAAATCCTCGACAACACGGTGCTCAACCAGCTCCACGCCATCACGCACGACGCGGAGGCGGATGGGAACACGTCGCAGTTTGAGCCAGGAGTCCGTGACCTTTCGAGCGACTCGGACGTGCTTCTGGGTCTTCGCGGTCTCCCTCCTTTTCCTCGTCTTGGTGCTGGGGACTTCTACATCGGGGACTCCTTCGTGGAGCAGGCGGTGCAGACGGACCCTCTTCCTGAATTCTACGCCGGTTGGCAATCAACGCCGTTGAAGCTGTGCCATTGGGCAATGACTGACCGTACAGTAGCATTAACGCTGCGTCCCTGGCTGAGGAGGCGAGGCCGGCTGTTGCACCTTATCCCAGCTGTTGGCGTGCCTGAGGATGGCCCAGGAGCCCCTGGTTCCTCCACCTGATGCGGAGGCTCTACCGCCCGCGGCCCAGGCGCCGTCCACCCGGGGTCTGGAGAAGCCGAAAAAGAAGAAGAAGAAGAAGAAGAAGAAGAACAAGCACAAGCAGGACCCGAAGACAGGGGAGGAGACGGAGCTGGACGGGGCTGCTGCGCCAGACGCCGCGGCGGAGGAGATGCAGGAGATGAAGGCGTTTTGCGTAGAGATGCGCGCAGCGATGGCCTGCCTGGAAGACCAGCTGTCCACCGCAGCCGTGATCGCCGAGGGTACTAGAGCTCAGGAGCCTTCCGGGTAGTTTGTCTCAATCAGCTCCTCTCTGCTTCGCTCCTCCTCAGTCTTTGCCTGACCGCACAGGAAAATCGTATGTATCCTCGACGTGCAGACGCCACTGCATTTCGAGTATGTCGTAACCTTGTTATTTTTCCTGCGCCTGCCGCGCCGCCGAGTGAGACCTTGGGACATTATCCTTCTCCTCGCTGCTGTTGCCTCGGGCCCGCTCGCCCCCCCTGCTGGCCAGTGTCCTCCTCCTCCTCCTCCTCCTCCATTCCAGTCCCTTGTAGATTACTCCTCCCTATCGTAGCCCGAAGCAGGTCGAAAGGGCGAGTCGGGCGTTTCGCCTGAGACTTCCCCTGATCCTGAAGCTTACAAACTGGCGACAGTTTTAACAGCTAAGGGCGGGCCGCTTCCAAAATGTGGCTCTCGCCCAAGCGCCGCGCACATTCGTTTTAACAATTATAAGGGCTTTGCGGATTGAGGGCGGGCCGCTTTCAGAATGTGATTCTTAGGCTTACGCCACACCGCCGACCCCTTGTTTATGCCAATCTGGGGGTAGTAGAAGCTGCGAAGGGGTGAAAAGCGAGTTTGGGAGCCACTTGGGGGCCGTTTCGGAGCCTCTGGGGTGCTTCTTGGGGGTTCCTTGGGGCGTCTGGGCGGCCTCGTGAGGGCCTCTGGGGGCCTCTTGGGGCACTCTTGGGGCCCTCTGGGGCTCCTGGGGGCAGAAAGCTAGAGTTTCAACATGTTTGGTCGCCCTCTTGGGCCCCTCTTGGTGCCGTCTTGGAGCCCTCTTGGGCCGTCTTGGGGACCTCTTGGGCCGTGTTGGGGCCGTCTTGGGCCGTCTGGAGGCCGTCTTGGGGGCCTCTTGGGCCATCTTGGGGCTTTCTTTGGGGCCTCTTTGGCCGTCTTGGAGCGTCGGGAAGCCGAAAAGGCGGAAAAGCAAAAAACATAGAAAAACACTATGGAAAATCAACAATTTTAGACTCTTGGGGTCCTCTTGGGAGGCTTGTTTGGGACCTCGGGGGCCGTCTTGGAGACCTCTTGGCCCGTCTTGGGGCCATCTTGGGCGTCTTGGAGCGGTCGTTTGGCGTCTCGGGGCCTTCGTGGGCCGTCTTGGAGGCCTCTTGGGGGCTTCTTGGCCCGTCTTGAGGCCCTCTTGGGCCCGGAAAAGCCCCGTGAACCGCTCGTCCCGGCCGTGCTGCGCTCGTGCCGGACCCCCCCCCCCCCTCCAAATCGACCGGACCGGGCTCCAGGGGGAGGGGTTTGGGGAGGGGGAAGCATCTCACACGCCGATGATCCCCAAGGGGTCGGCGGATTCTCGCTTCTGCGCCGAGCACAGTCCTTTATACAAATTCGCCAGAGTTTCACGGATTGAGTGCGGCTCGTTTTCAAAATGCGGTTCTCGCTTCGGCGCCGCGCACATTCGGCATGCAAAAATCTTCAACAGCTTCATGGATTGGGGGCAGGTTGTTTTCAACATGCGGTTTTCGCTTTATCGCCGCGCGACGAGGTCGAGGTGGGCCAGCGAATTAGAATTTGAGGATGTCCCTGGCGAAACGTTGGTTTTTGAAATCGCGATCGATAAATCACAGGGTGCGGGACACGTTTTGGTCAGGGGCATGGATTACGTAATGCCTATAGATTGGCCCCATCCAGGGGTACGTATCTGTGTTTGTACGTCTGTTCCTATAGATGTGGGCCCTCTCGTTACCTATAGATTGGCTGTCTCCAGGGGCACGAATACGTTTGTGTTTACATGTATTCCTATAGATGTGCCCTCTCCAGGAGTACGTGTGTCCTCATAGATTGGCCCCATCCAGGGGCACGCATGCGTGTGTTTTTACGTATGTTCCTATAGCTGGGCCCTCTCATTACCTATACATTGGCATTCTCCAGGGGCACGAATTCGTGTGTTTTTCCCTACCTAGGCTCTGCCTAGAAGGGTTCTTACTCTCTGGGCTTAAAGGGGCCGGGCAGTGGAAAGCGCCCCGGGCGGTTCCCCCAGTATCCGCCCCGCGGTTCCCCCAGTTACGTCCCCTTAGCGTAGCGTCGCTTATCTCATCTTAGCTTAGCTTATTTCATCTTAGCTTAGCTTAGCTTCATCTTAGCTCAGGTTTATCTTAGCTTAGTTTTCCTTCATCTTAGCTCCGCTGAGCTTTAGCATAGCAGAGCACAGCATAGCATAGCATAGCGTAGCACAGCATAGCGCAGCACAGCATATCATAGCATAGCCCAGCATAGCATAGCATAGCGCAGCATATCATAGCATATCATAGCATAGCGCAGCACAGCATAGCACAGCGCAGCATAGCAGAGCATAGCATGGCATGGCATACCATAGCATAGCATAGCAGAGCATAGCGCTGCATAGCCTAGCGCAGCATAGCATAGCATAGCACAGCATCGCATAGCATAGCGCAGCGCAGCATAGCATAGCATAGCATAGCATCGCATAACTTAGCATAGCGCAGCGCAGCATAGCATAGCATTGCATAGCATAGCATAGCATAGCGCAGCATAGCGCAGCATAGCGCCGATGATGCACCGATGATGCACCGATCTGGGAGTTGCTGCTGCTGTACAATTTCGTAGGATCGTTCGGTGTAGCAAGGGTTGCACAACCTTGCTCAATGCCACGTCGTGCGGTGTAGACCGGATACGGGGCATTCTCACGCACACCCGGTGAGCGAATGCGAAAACATGCATGTGCGTGTGTCTCTGCGCAGGCAGAGCAAAACAAAATCAAGCAAAAGCAAAGCAAAAGCACAGCAAACGCAACAGCAAAAGCAAAAGCAAAAGCAAAGGCAAGGCAATGCAAAGCAAACACAAAACCAATGCGAACATGTAGATGTACATATAGATGTAGGTGTAGGTGTAGATTTGGATGTTGGTGTAGATGTAGATGTAGATGTAGATCTAGATGTAGGTGTATGTGTAGATGTAGATGTAGATGTAGATGTAGGTGTAGATGTAGGTGTAGATGTAGATGTGAGTCTCGCTGTTGATGTCGATGTAGATGTAGACGCAGGTGTAGATGTTAATGTAGCTGTCGGTGTAGATGTAAATGCTGCTTTCCTCGATGCTCCAACTCCTAGGTAGGGTCGCGCTGGGATAATTATGTATATTGCAACCTGGCGCGTCCCTTGGCACGTTCCGTGGCGCGTCCCGTGGCGAGTCCCCCTGGCACGTCGCGCGGCGCGTCCCCTGGCACGTCCCGTGGCACGTCCATTGGCATGTTCCGTAGCGCGTCTCCTTGGCAAGTCCCGCGGTGCGTCCCCATGGCACGTCGCCTGGCACGTCGCCTGGCGCGTCCCTTGGGACGTTCCGCGGCTCGTCCTCCTGGCATGTTCCCCTGTCAATCAGCTCTGGGGCAGCTACTTAATATGTGCTCAGGCAGCTCGAGCTGAAGATCGAGATCAGTTCGGTCAGGACTCGGATGGAAAGGAGGACCGGATCCACAACGCTATAGAGACCACCGTGGCATGGCACATCGCAATTCGGCACAGCGTTGCACAGCACAGCCCTCGGCACGGTACATCAAGATCGATACACTAAGCATTGCATTTGCCCGTCGCCCAATCAGGTGTCTTTGAAACGTTGCCATGTCTTACATGTCTATATTCCTTTCCGTGTTCGTGGGTCGGTCATGTTCAACATGTGGTTCTCGCCTTAGCGCCGCACGACAGATTGCAAGAGTTTGCGCCGTTCTCATGGTGAGAGCACCAGCAATGGTGTTTTAGGGCGACTCAGGATTGCCAGGGCGCAGCAGGTACGTGGATTCGCGGAATTATGGAGTCCTGTTCGATTGGTGCTCTGACACGATTCAGGATCGTCACTACGCAACAGTCAGATTGATTCGTGGCGTTGAAGTCCTGAGAATGGTGTTTTTCTGTACGTTTCAGGATTTTCACACGGTTGTCCCCCAACCAGACACCCGACGTCATGATTTGTTCACAGTGTCGATACCCAAAGGTCTTGACCCCTTCCTCTGGGCCGGCTTCTCACCCTGAGTCGTTTTTTTCGGCAGGGTTTCGCGAGGCCCGGTGAGGGCCCCCAGAGGCAGAAAATAGCGAAAAATGTTGCGTCGTGATTTGTTTAATGAATCGAGGGGTTCTTGGCCCTCCTCCTCCTCCTCCTCCTCCTCCTCCTCCTGCTCCTCGTCCTCCTCAGTTACCCCTTTCTGTGCTGGGCCCTGGGAGGGTGCCCAGCACACGTTCGGTCTGCGCCCGGCCGCGCGAGGGCAGGGGGGGCGGCCCCCGCGCACCGCTCGCGTCTCCCGCTCGCCGGCAGGAGGGGAGATGTGGCCCCGAAGAAACGGATGGAGCAGGACCCAGACATGCTCGCGTCGTAACAAAAAATCAGGACGGGAGGTTTTTGCCGATTTTCGGCCTCGGGGGGCCTTCGCCGGGCCTCGGGACCATCAAAAAACGATTCAGGACGAAAAACTGGTCAAGGGGAAAGGGTCGGGACTTCCGGGGACCCCGTCCTGAAAAAATCAGGACGTCGCATGTCTGGGGACGCAAATCCAGACATGAGATGTCCTGACTCTTCCAATGCACGGGGCCCCCTGGACGTCCCGACGCGTTCCCCGGGACCGGGTCGTCATCCCCAGTCGTTTCTTGACCCTTCCTGGGCCCAGCGAGGGCCCCTGGAGGCCGAAAGCGAGTAAAAGTGAAGGCCTCGTGTCGCGATTTGTTCAGGAGGCGAGCATGTCTGGGAGTGCGTTGATGAAGATTCTGAGGCCGGCCTGGGGGGAAGCGAGAGAAGGCGGGCCTTTTCAGCAGGCTCGGAAGTTCCCAGACCTTCTGAGAAGTTTCCTGAGCCTCCCCCGAAGAGACAGGAGACATTTTCAGAAGGCCAGAGGGCTCCTGAGAAGCCCCGCCGCCTTCTGAGAGTGCCCTCGCCCGCCGCCGAGAGATGGATGTAGATGGCTGGCGGGACACAGCGCCCCCCCCCCCCCCCCCCCCCTGCTCCGCATGTCGGAATCCCGCATCGCAAGCTGGCCGCCCCTGCCCTGCATGGGGACGAGTCATTTTTCAGAGAGGGACCAAGACCCCCTGGAGTCATGAGAATATCACGGCGCAAGGTTTTTCGCTACTTTCGGCTTCGCGGGGCCCTCATACTGGGCGCGGGACCGATAGAAAACGACTCAGGGTGAGAAACTGGTCCCCGGGAAGTGGTCGAGACCCCTGGGGGTCGACGTTCTTGAAAAAAATCGTGACGTCGGGGGTCTGGGTCTCCAGACATCGTGCGATGCTTCAACTTTTCCATACGGGGTGCCAGGGAGCCCCCACCTGTTTCCCAGGGGCTGGTTGGTCATGCCGATCGAGTCGTTTCCTGACAGCCCCAGGGGCCAGCGAGGGCCCCCAGAGGCCGAAGACGGCCAACAGCTCTCCGCCGTGATTCGCTACGGCGGGGGCGCATGTCTGGGCTCTCCTGCAGCTTGCTCGACCGACGCCTCCTGCCTGCCTGCGCCCGCGGGCCAAGACCAAGGCTGGGTGCTCCTGCTCGTCCACCGGCCTCCAGTCCCTCCTCCCCTTCTCCCCCCCTCGGTACCTCAACAGCCCGGGCGTGCCCGTCAGGGAGGAGCTCGCGGAGCGCGCGAGCTCGGAGCCGCCGCAGAGGCGGAGGAACAAGGAGTCCTCCTGGGTCCGGGATGAGTTCGACACCGACAAGGCGGACCCTCGCAGAAGGGCGCCAGCTAGATACCCTGAGATCCTGGCGTCGCAGGTTCTTCAACTCCAGGCGCTTTTGCCCTATCTGCGGGCCATCCATCGCAGGTCGATCCGGCCAGAAAAATGCTGCAGAAAGATGGGGCCATGGGGTCCGGTTGTTTTTCGTTTTGTTTTGTTGGTTCTTCTTCTTGTGAAACTGGTGCAATTCTGTCGTGGCGACGTGCCCAGGCCCCCGGCGCCTCGATTTGTTCGAGACACGAGGCCCCGACCTCTCGACCACTTCCGGGGGACCAGTTTGTCAACCCGCGCCGTGTTTTGACGGCCCCGAGGCCCAGGAAGGGCCCCGCGAGAGGCCGACATCCCCGAAGCACCTCCGTCCAGATTGGTTCGAGACGCCGGATGTTCAAGATTTGCTCGTGATGTCGTATCTCCGGGTGTGCACCTGCATGGTCCTGACCGAGCCCCTTCCGGGCCTAGGGTCGGTACGTGCTACGCCCTGCGTGCGTGGCCAGGGATGCACACCCAAGGCATGTGCACCGCCCTCTGGGCTCATCCCATCCCGAAGGGCCTGACGATTTTTCGCAAATCGACTCGCGGGAATCAAGCCGGGCAGATCAAGGCCAGTTCAGCTAATCGAGTTAAACCGAATGAAATCCGGAGATCTCCAGGGAAACCTGGAGCAAATCGTGGTTGCTCGTGCGCGAGTCGATCGAGCACGGCAGAAGTCGCCAAGCCCTTAACAAGCCCGGGACGGACTTGGTCAGGGTCGCTGTCTCGCAAAATAATGTTTGCTCCCCTGGCGATAACGGGCATGACCACATGGGGGGAGGGGGAAGGGAGAGAGGGAGGAGGCTGCGTTCAGTGTGGATCCTAGGGCCTTGGAGTTCGTTAGGCTGGGTTGGGGTTTCGGTGTAGGGCTGGTTTTGTGCGGGAATGCACATCGCACAGATACAGCGTCGAAGGAGAACGGGGACTGCGAGCTGGTGAGGTCAGGGACGGGGGGGATTTTGAAAGCATGAAGCACGACTTGTGGAAACACGATTGCGGAGAAGGGGGAGAAGGAAGGGGGAATGATTGGAGTTTTGTCGGCGTTTGGCCTTGACACGCGTGTGACCGAACATTAGGGCCTGTCTACGGCCGTCGAGGGCCTTGTAGAGTGTATTCGGAGCCGTCTGGAGTGCTAGTCGGGATCTCTTGGGGTCTGGGCGGGTCTTGGGGTCGTTTCGGAGGGTTTTGAGGCCGCGTGGGTGAGTCTGGGGCAGCTTCGGGCCATATGCGCATGATGGCCCCGGTTCGATCTGGTTCAGTCCGGTCCGGTCTGATGTGCGTTCGGGCCAGTTCAGCAGATCTGGTTCAGAACGTCGGTTGGTCCGGTCCAGCCGGTCGGGTTCGAGTTGCGCGGCAGGTCGGGTTCGGTCGGTTTGGTTCAGCCGAGGGGTATTTAGCAGGGGGAGGTGAAGGAGAAGAGGACGACGGTAGCGGTGGCGGCGACGACGACCCAGCCGCAGTGGCAGCGGAGCGCGCAGGGCGCGCCCGCCGCCGTGGCAGCCAGGGGAGGGGTGCCCTCGGATGCCCGGGAGGTGGGTGGCCGGCGTCCTCGGGGGGGGGCCTCGGATGCCGGGCGGGGGGGGCTGCCGGGAGGGGGTGGGCCTCTGATGCGGGGGGGGGGTCTGCCGGGGAGGGGTGGCTGCCAGAGGGGGGTGGCTGCCGGGGGGATGCCAATGGGAAGTGACTGCCAGGGGGGGCGGCTGCCGAAGGGGGGTTGGCAGGGGGGGTGGCTGCGGGGAGGGGCGGCCAGGGTGAGGTGACCTCGGTTGCGGGGAAGGTTTGCCTCAGCTGTCCGGGGAGGGTCGTGCTTATGGCCAGTTCGGGCCGAGGGCCGGTCCAGTTCGGCTGGTTCGGGTCGTGGGCCCGTTTGCGGTCCACGGGCCGGCTCGCGGCCGTCATGCATATGTGAAGCTTTGTTTTTTTGTTTGAAAGCCTGCCATGAGCCTATGCGGCCATGTATGGCAATATTTGGACCATCTTGCGCCCGGACCTTGTCGGAGGCGTTTGGACGCGATATATCGAGATAGCAATAAGTTGTTCTACACCCTGATTTGTTGTTACTTTCGAGTTACATGGTTTAGGGTGTCTGGGCTCCCTCTTGGGACCTCTTACGGAGTTCTTGGGGTCCTTAGGAACGCTCGTCTCTCTTGAGACCTCGTGGGCGTATTGGAGCTCTTCTGGAGCTGTGTCGGAAGGAATCTTGCGCACCTTGAAGACTTCCGAGGCTGGATTTCGACACGCTCGTGGGAAGCCGTCGCTTTCCCCAATCCCTGAACGACGGCTTGAACCTCTGAGGGAGGAGGGGAACGGGGGGAGGAGGGACAGCCAATCATCTCGCACGCCTATTCACCCTGGGCAAGTGGGGGTTAGCGGATTTGGCGGAGGAGGAGGAGGAGGAGGAGGAGGAGGAGGTGGTGGAGGAGGAGGAGGAGGAGGAGGTGGAACGAGAAGGACAAATTAAGGCAAAGGTGGAGGAGGAGGAGGATGAAACCAATGAAGAGGAGGATGGAGGGGAGGAGGAAGAGAAGCAGATGCTGGAGGAAGCGGAGCAGGAGGAGGGGAAGCAGGAGCATGAGCAGCGATGCGGTCCCAGGGGCCGAGTGGGAGAGGAAGATCGGCGGGGCGGAGGGGGCGGGCCCTGGGAGCCAGGGGGTCGTGGCCCACCCGTCGCGCCGGATGCCGAGAACGCTCGCGCTGGAGGACGGGCCCGTCCAGGCGGGAGGCACTCCGAAGACGCAGGCGGGGCCGGCTTCCGGCGGCCCCTCAGGCGGGCAGCGTGTCTGGGCCCACGAAGGCGGCCCCCTTCACCGACCCCGCGCCGGAGCACTTCGAGCTGTACACCGACGTGCAGAAGCACTGGGCCCGGCGCTCGGGAGACCCAGACTTCAGCGCCCCTCGGAGGACTCAGGGCGGAGCTCCCTGACCGCAATTTTGCTGCTCGGTCTCCGCGGGGGCTGGTCTCGGACCCCAGGACGAGCAGGGATGAGCGGGGGCGAAGAGAACTGTTCCCCGGATGGGGTCGAGAGGTCTCGGGCCCGCGTACGGGAACCTGCGGTCGACATGGCAGCAGCAGGAGTTCTCAAAGGTCCACGCGGATTTCTTGCGTCGGTGCTGATTCCCCCTTCCCTGGCGCGCGAGGCTCGCCAGGGGGGCCGCGCCAGAGACGCCGCCGGGGGGGCCCAGCGCCGACCCCGGAAGTCTGCGCAGGCCTCCGGTGGTTGGTGTTGGCCGGGCCGCCGGGAGCCTCGAGGGAACGAGGATGTGTCACCAAGGAGGGTAGCGGGGGATGACGGGCAACGAGAGGGGATGACAGGCATGGGGGAGGACGCATCGAACCCCCATCGCGCATCGATCGCCGAAAGGGGTCTGACAGCCCCATCCCGCCCAGGAACGAGCGGATCTACGATCGGGAGCCTATCGCCGATCTATCGGCGATGCATAACCGATGCCAGGTCGATGTTCCCCCCCCACATGCCAGTCCCCCCCTATTGTTGACCCTCAGGGGGTCCCAGGAGGAGTTGAGGAGGTTGAGCCGAGGAGGAGGCGGAGGAGGAGGAGGAGGAGGAGGAACAGGAGGAGCAACAGGAGCAGGAGGAGCAGGAGGAGTCGGAGAGAGGAGAAGCAGAAGGAGAACGAGAAGGAGAAGGATAAGGAGAAGGATAAGGAGGAGGAGGAGGAGGAGGAGGAGGAAGAGGAGGAGGAGGAGGAGGAGGAGTCGAGGAGGAGGAGGAGGAGGAGGAGGAGGAGTCGAGGAGGAGGAGGAGGAGGAGGAGGAATCGAGGAGGAGGAGGAGGAGGAGGAGGAGGAGGAGGAGGAGGAATGGAGGAGGCATCAGGGACGGGGAGGAGGTACCGAGGAGGGGAAGGGAGAGCAGGTTCTTCCCTCTGCGGCAACATCAGGGGAATCGGTGGTCTGGGGGCACCAGCCCCTTGCTCGTGGTTCCACTGTTGGCCATCAGCCAGGGTGTCCGATCGGGCTCTCGATCAGCAGGGCATCTTTTTGCGCTGCTGGCTCGGCGGGGGGGGGCAGGTAGAGAGCGGATAGGAGAGAAAGAGAGAAAGAGTAGGAGAGGGAGGATCATCGCATTTCCAAAGTATTCGACGCGGCGATTCCGGTATGTGCATCTCATGTTCCAGCGCTCTCCTCCGAGCGTGAGCGAAGTTGACCGTGATTGAGATTGACAGAGGGTCCGAGTGTGCGCGCTGTTTTCAACTTTGCTGCCTGCTGACCTCTGCCGCCCATCTGCTGCTTCGCGTCGCTGTTTGCTGTTGTGCGGCGTTTTGCGCTGTTCTCCGATGCCCTTGCTGCGATACCTGGCAGGGCGCGCGCGCGCGCGCGTAAATCCAGGTGCGCAGCCAGGTGCACGCTCGCGACAGCATGGAAGTATTGGGGCGGCGATGACGGCGAATGAGGCTTCGGAAAACGTGAGCATGGAGTTCTGAACAGACACGCGTCCACTTCCCAAAACGGGCGTTATCCCTGAGAGGTCCCGGCAAAAACACTCCTTGTGGACGCTCCCTTGAGGAGTCCAAGCGCGATGCTTCCTACAGGCGGCCCAGATTAGTAGGTCGACCCTGCCAAATCGAGGGTACCCTCGTGTCCTGTGTCTTGCGACCCATGCCTCCTGCATTTCTGTGGCAACGTGGCCCTCGGAAGGGTCTTGTGTCCTCTCGCGTGTCCTCTCCAATAAACTCCGACTCCGACTGTACATCGCGGCGGTCATTGGGCCCTGGAAACGCACACGCCCTTTTCCCCAAACAGGCCTTCTGCCTGACAGGTCCCGGCAATAAGAGCGCGCTGGGAACCTTTCGCGCGATGCCTGCTACATCGCGGTGGCCGTAGGGCACGCGCTCTCTTTCCAAACGGGCGTTCTACCAGAGCGGCCCCAACATTCTGGGCGCGAGCGGGCCGGTGAAACACTCATGGTCGGTTGCCCCTTTGGGATGTCTTAGCGCGATGCTTGCTGCGCTGCGGGTGCTGAACAGACACTCGTCTCTTTCCCCCAACGGGCGTTCTGCTTCAGTTGTCTCAGCGATACAGGCGTGACCGTAGGACCCTGAGAAGACACATGTTCTTTTTCCAAACAGGCGTTCTATGTGATTCGATGTGAGATGTCCCCGCACGATTGGCGTGACCGCGGTGCCGATGACCCCTGAGCGCACGCTATTCACCAGCGCGAAGCCTGCCCTGTGCCGGAGGCACCTGGAAACACACACATTGCCCCAAGCGGGCGTTCCATCTCTGAGTTCCAGACAAGATGGGCGCGAACGAGCACATGAATCAGAGGCAGCAGCGTGGAATGGGGACTCCCCGCGGCAATGTCCCGGCGGAGAACCGCGGGTCACGCCCGGAGGCTGCGAGGAGGACATCCACCTCCACGCCCATATCCTCCTTGACGTCCACCACTTCCTCCTCCTCCGTCCTCCGCAACAAGCACCTGATCGTGCACCTCCTCAAGCAGCACCACCCTGGCATCCCCCTCCCCATCGTCGTCCTCCTCCTCCTGGCCATCCTGGTCCTCCTCCTCCTCCTCCTCCTCCTCCTCCTCCTCCTGTTCGTCCTCCTCCTCAGCGTCCTGCTGTTCCCCCTCCTCCTCCCTTACCTCCTCCTCGTCCCCCCCCCCTCCTCCCCCACCTGCTTCTGCACCAAGTCATGAATAAGACGCGGCAGACTGCATGAATAAGATGGCGCCGATGCACCTACTTCCGCGGGCAGCTTGCGCGCGGGTGAACGCGCAATCGATCCCCGTGGCATCGCCCCCCAACTTCACAGTAGGCGGTGCCAATCCTCGTCTCCCCCCTCGGGGGCGGTTAACCCACCCATCCCGTTAGCAGACCGTGGAGGCCTTGGATAAGGAATCCAGTATCTGGAGCCATGTGGAGATCCACTTGCTTGGAACGGGGGGGGGCTGAAGTTGTCCGCCTCAAAGCATTGTGAGCTCTCTACCCTCCGTCCTTCTCCTTCCCTTCCCCCCTACTTCCTCCTCCCCCCCGACTCCCTCCTCCCGCCCCCTCCCTCGCACCTCCCTCCAACCCTTCCTCCAACTCAGATCCCCTGGAGGAGGGCGGCAGGTGAGCGGTGCGGTTGCGGTTGCGCGTCCGCGGGCGGGTTGAAATTTGTCGCCCAGGTACGTTTGCGGTTGCGCGCCCGCGGGCGGGTTGATATGTGTCGTCTTGGTGCGGTTGCTGTTGCGCGCCCGCGGGCGTGTCGAAATGTGGCACCCAGTTGCGCTTGCGGTTGCGCGCCCGCGGGCGGGTCGAAATGTGTCGCCCAGGTAGGGTTGCGGTTCGCCCGCGGGCGGGTCGAAATGTGTCGCCCAGTTGCGGTTGCGGTTGCGCTCCCGCGGGCGGGTCCAAATGTGACGCCGAGTTGCGTGTGCGGCTGCGCGCCCGCGGGCGAGTTGAAATGCGTCGCCCAGTTGCGGTTGCGCGCCCGCGGGCGGGTCGAACTGTGTCGCCCAGGTGCGGTTGCGGTTGCGCGACCGCGGGCGGGTTGAAATGTTTCGCACAGTTGCGGTTGCGGTCGCGCGCCCGCGGTTGGGTCGAAATGTGTCGCACAGCTGCGTCTGCGGTTGCTGAATACGCCCATTTGCGGTTGCGCGCCCGCGAGCGGGTCGAAATGTGTCGCCCAGTTGCGATTGCGGTTGCGCGCCCGCGGGCGGGTTGAAATGTGTTGCCCAGTTGCGGTTGCTGTTGCGCGCCCGCGGGCGGGTCGAAATGTGGCACCCAGTTGCGCTTGCGGTTGCGCGCCCGCGGGCTGGCTGAAATGTGTATCCCAGCTGCGCTTGCGCGCCCGCGGGCGGGTTGAAATGTGTCGTATTGGTGCGGTTGCGGTTGCGCGCCCGCGGGCGGGTTGAAATGTGTCGCCCAGTTGCGGTTGCGGTTGCGCGCCTGCGGGCGGGTCGAAATGTGTCGCACATTTGCGGTTGCTGTTGCGCGCCCGTGGGCGGGTTGAAATGTGGCACCCAGTTGCGCTTGCGGTTGCGCGCCCGCGGGCGTGTTAAAATGTGTATCCCAGCTGCGCTTGTGCGCCCGCGGACGGGTTGAAATGTGTCGTCTTGGTGCGGTTGCGGTTGCGCGCCCGCGGGCGGGTTGAAATGTGTCGCCCAGTTGCGGTTGCGGTTGCGCGCCTGCGGGCGGGCCGAAATGTGTCGCACAATTACGGTTGCTGTTGCGCGCCTGTGGGCGGCGGGTTGAAATGTGTCGCCCAGTTGCTGTTGCGCGTCCGCGGGCGGGTCGAAATGTGTCGCCCAGTTGCGATTGCGGTTGCGCGCCCGCGGGCGGTTTAAAAATGTTTCCCCCAGTTGCGGTTGCGCGCCCGCGGGCGGGTTGATATGTGTCGCCCAGGTGCGGTTGTGGTTGCGCGCCCGCGGGCGTGTTGAAATGTGTCGCCCAGTTGCGGTTGCGGTTGCGCGCCCGCGGACGGGTCGAGATGTGTCGCCCAGTTGCGGTTGCGCGCCCGCGGGCGGCTTGACATGTGTTGTTCAAGGCGCCCTCCTGACTTTCAGTCAGTCAGTCAGTCAGTCAGTCACTCAATCACCGGCGGGCGCGGAATTCCACCCCGCTCCGCCGGGACACACCCTTAGTCGGCTCCCCGCTGGGAGGGCGTTGCGCGATACTTGTTGCACTGTGGGCGAGCAGCCCTGAAACGACCCGGGTTCTACTTTTCCATGAACGGGCGTGGTACCTCAGAGAGCCCGACAACTTGGGCGCGAACAGGTCCGTGAATCATCCTTGGTCGGTTCCCTTTTCAGAGCCCTAAGTGCACTGCTTGCGGCATCGCAGTGTGAGTGAGGTTGTTCGCGGACGATTCTACACCGCGGGCCCGGACTGGATGCCTCCTCCATTGCGGTGGGCTTGAGTGGGAGCGCCTTTGGTCTGAGTAGGCGTTTGAGTGTGAGTGTATTGTGTCTGGGTGAGACTGGGGAAAAGTTAGTCTCAGCGCTCGTGAGTCTGAGTGTGTGAGCCTGAGCTTGAGTGAGCTTGAGATTGAGCGAGCCTGAAGATGAGCTAGTCGAATCTGGACGTCTGCGAGTCTGAGCTGAACTGATCGCGTCTGCGTGCGAGATGATCTGAATCTGACCGAGTTTGAGTGTGGGAGGGGAGGGTCTTCAGGAGGGGGGAGGCGGGAATCATAGACAGAAGCGTTCGGAGGTCCGCGCGGACTTCCCGGGTCGGCGCTGGACCGGGGCGCGGCGCCAGGAGCGCCGCCAGGGCGGCCCTGGCTCCGACCCGGGAAGTCCGCTCGGACCTTCGACACCGAATGTGCACGCATGTTGTCTTCGTTCCTCTGGGAGGGGAGCCCGAACGAGGAGGAGGAGTGGAGGGAGGTGGACGAGGAGGAGGAGGAGGAGGAGGAGGGGCGGGAGAAAAAGGAGGATGAAAGGGAGGAGGAGGAGGAGGAGGAGGAGGAGGAGGATCACGACAAGATCGAGGAGGCGGAGGAGGAGGAGGAGGCGGAGGAGGAGCTTGACATTAAGGAAGGGGAGCATCATCACCAGCAGCAGGAGGCGATTATATATATATATATGTATATATTTATGTATATATATATATATATATATATATATATATATAGGGAGGGGAACGCTGTGCGGCCTGGTTTTTGCAGACCGCACAGTGTCAAAAATTAACGTTTCACCGAGGCGAACCTATCACTTTGTATAAACATTTATCCAAACACACTGTGTTTTGCTATTTTTGTTTTGCAAAGCGCACGGCAGAAAAAAAAAACAACAATGTAAAACATAAAACAACCAAGCAAGCATTCTAAACTAGATCGCAAAACGCATTAAACAACAATCGGCTTCCAAGTTTTTCGATTGTGCTAACATCAAGGAAAAGCTATATAATTCGCACTTAAAGAATCGATGAATTATTGCGCTTTTTGCTGCTATTCTGTGGTTTCAAACAGGAAACCAATCTTTTTCATCAAAAACAGAAGGACAAGGCACGACTAGCATGTGTTCAAATAGTTTCTTGTTTATCATTTTCGTTAGGGAGTGCTATATAATTCGCAATTCGAGAACCGATAACGAAACGCGTCTTTACCATACTTCTAACGTTTGAAACAGACAAACACATACTTTGATTTAAAACAGAAGGTCGACAACAAAATGTATGTGTTGAAAGATTCTCTTGTTTACCATTTTCTTTAGGAAGTGCTATATATCGCAAATTCTAAGAATCTGAGGGTTGGCGGAATTGCATCAGCCATCTGCATATAAGATCTGCTACACGAGTGCAATATATTTTACACAGCGCTTTGTCAATGCATCAACAAAGTCTCAAGTGCCCAATTCAAACTGCGAGACAACAGTATCATATACGTTGCAATCGTAATATGCTCCATCCCCTCTTTTTGGTTAGCCGGCTTAACCAATTCTTCATGTCTCAATGAGCGATCACACGAGCTTGGTTGTTTCTGCGTGCGCAAGAGAAAAGTGAAGTTAAGTTAACGACTTTGCACGTCCAGACTTCATATTCGATTGGTTTCATATGCGGCAGCTCTTCCTTTACTTTTTTTATATAGCTGGAGCCCAAGATCGGCGCCAGCACGCACATCAAGAATCGCCCCCTGATGTCCCAGAGCGTGAGGTGCTTGAACGTCTGCTTGCGGGCGGCAGCCGCGGACTTCCCGTGGTTGAGGCACGAACGTTCCGCGAGAGACTTCGGCCAGCCGTAGATCGGCGACTCGGGGTCATCGCAGGCCATCTCTGGGAACTCCAGGGCAGCGTTGTCCATGTTGCTCTTCGGCCCGTGCTCCTTGATGTAGTCGAAGCCCTTGCGTTTCGAGCCCACATCCGTGGGCCGCTTCGGAGCGCTCGAGCCCACAACCGCATAGTATCTCACCTGGAGGCCTGGCAACCGTTCAAGTTGATATCGCAGTGCTCTGGATCCATCTCTGAAGTGCTTGCCGTAGCCCACCTTGTACATCGACCCGTGGCACATCTGAAATGCATCGATGCACTCGATCTTGTTATCCTTCTCCATCGTGAACAGCTTGAGCAGGCTGCGCGTGTTGTCAGGATTCTTCGCGATGAACGTTTGCATCGTGTAGGGCAGGTCGCTTTTGTTGGCAGGCTTCAGATTATCAGGGTAGTTCTCGTGGCAGTTGGACATGGTAATCCTCTCTAACTCCTTCATCTTTGTCATTATTTGTTCAGGTTGGTCCGCCTCCAGGTGCGGGTGTGGGCCCTCGTAGGGATGCGCGAAGTCCACCCATTGAGCGAGCTTGGTCGAACCTTCAGCGGGGATCATCGGAAGGTTGCCCAGCCACGTCTGGTCGGGCCCGACGTCTTCAGGCATGGGGTTATTCGCGATCGGCCGGGACAAGAGCGGGCTGCGCTTCTTGTCCTTCGTACGCACGATCGCGTCCTCAAAGGTGATACCACGATCATATGTCACCGAGAAGAACCGCGCGAAGCTGTCGGCTCTGGAGTTGTGGGCACTGGCCATGATCGGGAGTTGTGATCACTGGCCGCGGAAAGCTTTCAGCTTGAGAGAAAAGCTTGCGGAAAATGCGCGTGACACGATCACTCGAAATGCTTGCGCGGGGGGGGGGGGGGGTAAGTGCTTTCTGGGGCCTGACGGAATGGGTTAACTGAAATAATTACCCCCAGCTCTGAATCAATATGATTTCTTTTTGGATTTAAAAAATAAAAAAAAAAAACTATTGAAAAAAGAAAGAGAGAGAGAGAGAGAGAGAGAGAGAGAGAGAGAGAGAGAGAGAGAGAGAGAGAGAGAGAGAGAGAGAGAGGGAGGGAGAGAGAGAGAGAGAGAGAGAGAGAGAACAAACAAGGAATTATGTTTTTAATATGTTTATATAAGAGAAAACACACAAAAAACTGAGGGGGGGATCCTGGAAATATGTCGTCCGTTGTTTTGTGTGTTTTCTTGGTTTTCCTTAGGTTTTTTTGCTTTTCAAGTCCAAACCCAAAAAACATTGTGCTTTCTGTTGTTTTCCATCCAGAAACCAAAAGCACTCGTGCTGTTTTGATTTTTTCAGCTCAGAACCCAAAAAACCGAAGGGAACAACACAATCCGAGGGGTGGTCTTTTCCAAAGATTTCAGTTTTTTTTTTTGTTTTTTTTTTTTTTGTTGTTGTTGGGGTGTGGGGGGGTCCTTTGGTTTTTTTGGCTTTCAGTGCAAAAGCCGAAAACATGTTGTTTTTGTTTTTCCATCCAGAAACCAACAACAAAAAACACCGCGTGTGTTTTTTTGGAGGGGGTTCAGTTCAGAACCAAAAAACCAAGGAACGACAACAAACAAATCCCTTGGGGGGTCTTTCCCCGAATATTTCCGCAGGGATTGTTTTTTTTGTGTGTTCCTTTGGTTTTCCTTTGGTTTTTCACATCAGAACCAAAATACATGTTTTTTTGTAGTGTTGGTTTTTCAGCTCAGAACCAAAAACAAACAAAGGGAAAACAAAAAAACAAAAAAAAATCAAAAAAAAAATCTGTGGGGATTTCCACAGGACCTCCCCAGGGATTGGTTTTTTGGTCGCGCCTGCAGGAATCCACGCACAAGCTCTGGGGATCTGTTTGGGCGTGATGAGTTTCTTATTGTTTCCCGCGCGCTTCACCGAAGACCCCTCCCGTCGTCTTTCCCACCGAAAGTTCTCGGAGAACGTTTTTTTGGATTCAAGTCCAAAGGCATCTCGGGCGGCCCCGCAGATCTCTTAAAATCAGGCCGCACAGGGTTCCTTTTCTGTACATGTATATATATATATATATATATATATATATATATACACACACAAGACTGCAGTGGCGCTTCGCGCCATGCACCTGGCCCTTAAAGTTTGGTACGCAGGCGGAATAGCAGGAAGGTCAAGCCGACAATTTAGAGATAACTCCTTGTTGCATTTTCCGGCATCGCCGCTATAATAATGTTATTCGCTATCCTTCCTCCATGCTTCTTTTTCTTTATTTTCGCTGTGCCCTGCGCATTCCCCCCATCCTCTTCAGTTTTTTTTGCGAAGGCTCCTCCTTGGAGAGCCTCTGGGGGCCTCACAAAAGTTGTATCAGGCTTTCTTACGGCCGTCTGGGGGCCTCCTGGGCGTATTCTGGGGGCCTCTGGGGACTTCCTCGGGCCACCCTGCCTCCAACCGCGGGCGGTCTCCCTGAACGACCTGGTCACGACTTGGAATGCTTCGGAAGGTGTCTTGGGGCCATATTGGGCCGCCATGGGGCTCTCTGAGGGCCATATTGGACCCGTGTCGTGCCGTTTTGGGGCTCTCTTGGACTGCCTGGAATCCCTTTCGGGTGGTTGTGGGGCGATGTTGGAGCTTCCCAGGCGGCTTCGGACGCCCAGAAGACCGCCGTCTTGGAGCGTCGGGAAGCCGAAAAGAGGAGAACCCCAAAATTCAGCAACAACCAACAGAAAATCAAAAATGTGTGCCTCTTGGGGCCTTCTTGGGAGTGCTCTTGGAAGCCTCTTTGGGGCCGTCCTGGAGGCCTTTTGGGCCATCTTGAGGTCACGCCGGTCACTCTTGGAACTCTCTTGTGCTGTCTTGGGGGTTTCTGGGACGTCTCCGATGCCCCCCCTGATCGCCCTAGGTGTGCTGGGAAGGCTTGGCAAAACGCCCTGCGAGGCCCGGGGGGCCGCTTCGAGGCCCGTCCGGAGGGTCCCAAAGCCCCAGATCCCGGGAGTCCGGTTTTTGGGGGGGGGGGGGCGCCCGGGGGCTCGTAAAAATATAGGAAGAGGAATACATGTGTATATATATATATAGAGAGAGAGAGAGAGAGAGAGAGAGAGAGAGAGAGAGAGAGATCTATGTAGGAAATACGGGGAGGAGGCTGGAACGAGGGGAGGAGGAGGGGGAGGAGAAGGAGCGGGAGCAGGAGCAGCAGGCAGCACCAGTAGGAGCAGGATAAGGCGTCGCAAGTCTAGTGTTGGTCGCCGACAGTGCCAGTTGGGAGGAGAAGAGGGCCAACCTGGATAGGGGCGTATATCCTTTCTCCGCACCTTCTCCCCTCGCCTGTTTCCTCCGCCTCCCTCTCTTCCGCTCCTTCTCTTCCGCGCTTTAGTTTTCGTCTCGCTTGGGAGGAACGGACGACAACGGTCCGGCGGCAAGACAGCTTGCCGACTCGTTTGTTTGTGGAAAAAATTGATAGGGGGCATATCCTAAGATCCAGTACGACATCTACGCCCGCGTGTCGCTGCTGTACGGCTACATCTCGTTCGTGCAGTCCCTCTGTTACTACGGCCTGGGCCACATCAACGTCGAGCTCAGGATGGGCAACGAATTCCATGAAAACTCTGGCCGCTAAACTCGCGTGCTCTCTGTTCCTGTGGGGGCGGGGGGAAAATTTCACGCTCTGCTCAGGGCTTGGTGGGTGGCCTACGCCACGGCGTTCGTGATCGCGACGCTGCTCGTGCTGCTCCTCAAGTTTGACATCGTGCCGAACGAGGCAGACAAGAACGACTGGTACCGGGCGGAGGGAAGCGACCCATCGGTGGGTTCGAGAGGGGGGTCAGCCAGAACGTGGGGTCCCCGGGGTGGTGTGCCCTGCTCGTCCGCCGAGAATTATGCCCTGTCGATCCAGGGCGCTGCCAGCGCCACGGGGGGCCTGATGCGCCCCCCTCCCCCCCCGTTTCAGCGCCGGGACGAGCGTGCGAATGCCAACGAGGGCAATGAGCATTCACCCCTTGTCAGCACAAGGCAACGCCAAGTTCAAATTCCGACGAGCATAGCAACAACGCGTCATTCATATGCAATTCCGCGGGCCACTTGGTTGTTTCTTCGTGCCGTTTGGGGCCTTGTTAGGGGCATCTTGGAGATTTCTTGGGGGCCCCTGAAAGCATCTTGGGGTCCCCTTTGGGGCCTCTTGGAGCCTCATGGGGGCCTTTTAGGCCGTCTTAGGGCGCTCTTGCGCCGTCTGGCCCCTTCAGAGGCCGTCTTGGGAGCCTCTCGGGGCTGCCTTGTGGCTCTAGTGGGTCCTCTTGGTTCGTTTTGGGGGCCTCTTGAGCCTCCTTGGAGTCTATGTGGCCCATCTCTCTTGCGCCGTTTGGGGGCCCTCTTCGGGGCCTCTGGGGCCGTCTCGGAGCCCTCTTGGAGGCTGCTTGGGCTGCATGGGTCCCCGAGAATCGAACAAGGCTAGAACGCGAACATATTACTACGCCCATTGGAAAAGCAATGTGTTTGGCCTCTGGAGGTGCTCCTGGGGGCCTCCAATGTGGCTCTCCAGGGCCGTCTTGGTTGCCTCTTGAGCCCTCTTGGGGCCATCTTGGGCTGTCTTGGGGCCGTCATTGGCTTTCGGGAAGCTGCATTCGTAGTCTTGAGGCCCCTTGGGCCCCCAGAAGGTCCGAGAGGCCGATATCATAGATGTTCCATACGTTGTGGTAGGTCTTTGGGCACCAGAAGGGGTGAGGCCACTTTGGTCCGCCGATGTGTCGCGCGACTCCGGGGAAGGTGAGGGAGGAGGCATCATCATGTAAGGGAAGGCAACCTGTAGCAGTCATGTGATATGGGACACACTGGACACGTTGCGTTGAGGCTTTTGCCAGAAAGCGCTACCGCTCAGCCTGTCACCTCCGGACGTGGACATGTTTTTTGTGTTGGGTGGCCCTGGTCCTGGCTCAACTGCGCGACTTCACGCTGATTGGCCCCAGCTAAGGTGCAGAACTTTACATACAAAAATGCTAGGTGGTCACGCCTGCTGGCTTCGATTTAGTTGTTATTGCCCACGGCCAGTCGGCCAGGGGCAACACACGCAGAAAGCAGGTGGTGAGCACGAGACCAGAGGGGGAACGCGTAGAGAAACGCGATGGTGCGTGCAATAAAAGCACGTCTCCAGGTAACCCCAGCCGAGGAACGTTTTCAGCTGCACAGGTACTCGACTACGCTGTGGCTGGGGCCAGCAGCTATCCTCCCCGCCGCCATCGCCATGTCCCTCGACTTCCGGGTGGAGTTCAACTTGACCGCCATCGCCTTTACGTGGTTCTGCTGCGCGGCATTTGCTGCAAGCCCCATTGATCCCCCCACGCTCCTTAGCACCTCGTGGAATCTTCGCGTGATTCGAACAAAAGAATATGTCGCGAGGTCCCCGCGAGCCCAGTCTCCATTCTGACGCGGCATCCTTGCAGATTCTGACTCTAGACCTCACGAGGGCCACTCATGCATTCTTCCCCCCTCTCCGAGCCTCGTTCCCTTTTCCCCTCATCGGTTCCCTCACTTTCTCCCTCTGCCCCCTCCTATGTCGCCTTCCTCTTCCCCCCCCCCCCCCTTGCAATTTCCCCCTTGTCCTTCCTCGTCTCTTCCTCTTCTCTTCCTCTCTCCTTCCCCCCTTTCTCCTCCTTCCCGCCCCCCCTCCTTATCCTCCGTGCCCCATCGATCTCCCCCTTCCCCGTTCCCGTTCGCATCCGCTCCCCCTCCTACCCTGGCCCCAAGGTTCTGGGTCTTCGTCTCGTATATCATGCAGCTCGTCTACACGATGCGCTTGCTCTGGATCCTCCAGCCGGAAAAGAAGGGCGTGGACCCAGATGATGGTTCTTGGAGCGAGAAAGTCCGCCCAGTTGTGTACTTGTCAGAAGATTGGTTGTGGTTAGTAGGTCGACCCTGCAGCGGCAATGGTATTTACCACTGTGTCATGTCCGTCGCGTTTCATGTCGTATTCATGTGTGGGGCATGGGATGTCCTCGTAGTGGACGTGTCTTCTCTTGGGTGTCCTCTGCACTCCGTCACGACTGCACCGTCTTGCTACCGCTGGCGCTCTTGCTCTAGCTTATACTACAATCTCCCGCTCCTGCGTCTACTCATCCGCCTCCTCGTTCTGGGCGCAGCTGAGGCCCCCAAAGTGTCTTGGTTCCCCAACCCCCAGCATCTTTTGTACAAGACTTTGGCTGCACTTGGCTCAAGGGTAGGGCTCAAGACAGCCCCCGCGCCCAGTACGCCCGCCCTGCCCCAGTCACCGACACCAGACGATGCCCGCCATGGCGCCCTCCCCGTTCGCGGGTGCGCCTGGACTCGAGCGCCCCTCGCAGGTGCCGACGGACGCGGACTCCACGGCTGACGAGACTGGCGCGACGCAAGGCTTGGCCGCCTTGCAGATGGGCGCCCCCGCCGACGCCAGGCAGCCCCAGGACGGCCCAGGAGGTGCCCCGGGGCCTCCCACCGTGCCGATCCGCTCGATCGCCGACGGGCTCCTCCGTGACTGGCTCGAGGACGACGTATTGACGCACTTCCCGATCGTCCAGGCCGCTGAGGCCAGCCAACCGTCTGCAGCAGAGGCGTCGTTTCAGCTTCCTACCGACAGGGCTGGCCTCGACAGCATCTTCACCAAGCTGGGTTACCACCTGGACTCGGAGGACCACTGGCGGGCGATCGGCTACGCCATGTACGAGGGTCCCGACCCCTCCGTCCAGCTCATTGCGAGCTGCCTACACACTGTGAAGTTCTTGTGCGGCCTCGTCAGTACCTCTGGCGGCTGGTCTCCGGCTGACCTCCAGAGGTGCGCGGAGGACCTGCCGGAGCTTCTGCGAGCCCGCCGCAAGATCAAGGCCAGCAAACTCCGATTCTGGAAAGAGCTGGGCAAGGACGGGCTCGAGCTCCTGGCCAACACGAAGGCTTATGCGGACAAAGTCTCGTACACCCATTGGTCCGACGTCCTCGCCACCACTCTGGCGCCGAACCTCGTGCCGACGTCCCGGAGCATCGCGGAGCTAGCGGAGAAGGGCGACGACCAGGTTTGGGAACAGCTCAAGCGGATGGCAGTCACTATGTGGACCCCCTCCGACGCCAACACTCTCACCCGCCTGCTAGCCTCCCTCAGGCGAGCTGGCTCTTTGATTTGCCCAGTCAGCGTACGCTTGATAGCCCCGCTTCCTCTTCGACCTTGCATGGACACCGCGTTAGATATTATGGATCTCTGGTGGTCCCCTCTCCTGGGAGATCGATGGGCGTCTATCGACAAAGGTTGCTTCTTCGTGCCTCATCCCTTCGAGATGGTGCTCCCAGGCTGGAATAGCCTCCGCCACACCCGGATGGGCCTCGCCGTCTTCAACTTGGCGTTCACAGGTGCCAAATCCGTTCCCAGGGTCATGACCTTCAAACCGGCTTTCCTGGAGCTGGGAGCGGTCTCCGGCACGACAGTGGACATGCTCGCCGCGAGCATCCCCACTTTCTACGCCATTTTGCAGAACCCACTCCTGAGCAATATCGTCTGCCGACCTCCGAAAAGAAGCTGCGCCAGCACGAAAGAACTCCCGCCGGTCACAGTGGACCTCCTCTTCCCCGATGGCGTCGACCAGCTCGCCCAGTTCCTGCATCTCCGGCATCTCCGTCGCCCCGTGTTCCCCGAGAGCATATTCTTCGGCAGTGCGTTGATGTACAGCGACCCCGACGCCATGATCCTGGAGATCAAGGGTCCCGCCTCGCTACACCACTACTGGCCATCCTGCACACAGTTTTTGGTTGTCTCGCAGAGCAGGGCGCTGGTCTACTCCGACGCTGCCTCCGAGACGTATGTGGAGGTCCTCGATCGCTGCCTGCGGGATGACCCCTTCTGCAGCAGCCACGGTGCGGAAGTCGAAACCGTCACGTAACGGGGGTCGAGCGGCGGCTATTCCTTCGGCCGCGGCTTCCGCAAACGCCGCGGCAAGGCAGAAACCGAAGCTCCGCATCAACGATACCGACACCATCGCCGACATCCAGGTCCAGGGGGAGGTGGGCCGGGAGGACAGGGACGTCTTGCGCCGCATCTTCATGCGCGCTTGCTCGGCGACTGAGCTGGCGCTCGCGGAGACCGCGCAGGACTGCGTCCCGAAGGCTGGGGAGTTTTACTACGTCGCCTCCCGGGACCAGTTCGCGCCCCCAGGTCGCCTGCGGATCCTGCTCCGCAGCATTGCAGAAGTCCGCAAGGTTCACGCAGCACTTCATCGGCGGACGGTCCGTGTAGGCACCGACAGCGTCGCCGTCGAGGTCATGAACACACCGATGCACTTGGGATCCTTGCTGGGAAACGGCAGGCGGTAATTAGCTGCTCGCGGCCCCAGAGGCTACCGCCCAGATTCGTGGCGTCTCTCCGTCCCTGGGAATGGGCTTGAAATTCATTGCACGAGCGGTTCTTGAGAGGGCGACTGGATCGTTGATGCCGTTTTTCGTTTCCACCCTGCTCAGGCGGGGCGGGGCCGCTGGGGCCACTCACAGCCATGTGCTACCCCCTCTGGCGCTGTTGATGTCGACCGACTTTTTCCTCCTCTTCCTGCATTTGTTTTTGGTGGTCGCGAACTGCTACCTGACCAGTCTCTGACAGCCAATCGAGATGACGTGCCTATTTCCATATACCGCCACTAGAGGCATCTACGCGCCCCCGGGCGAGCTGCCGCCGGACGCAATCTCCACGCCTGCCCTCGATATCCCGCGAACGGTTGCGTCGACGCCAGGGGGGGGGTCCAGGCAGGGCCAATTCTCTCTGGACGTCACGGTGACCCTGTGGATCGCGCAGGCCCTCGTCGCCACGAGCCCGGCGCGCCGCGAGGCCAAGGCCTCTCGCGCCCACGAGCTCGTCGCGAGGTCCGACGTCTGCCTGCTGACAGAAACTCACGGCACCGATGCTGGGAACGCCACCTGGAGGCCTCCATTTGGCACCACCGCCTGGCGGTCAGCCGGCGCTTCTCGCACGTCGCCCCGCTCGAGGTTCTTTGGCCCAGCAGGGCCGCCAAGCTCACGCTGCGCGGCCCCCATGGCGCCCTGGACATCATCGTATCTTCTTTCCCAGCGGGGGCGAGCGTCACCGAGCGGGATCTCTTCGGCGTGGGCCCCTCGATGCACGCCGCGCTCAGGACGTTCCCAGCCCTCCGGGCGCATCCGCGGGACCGCCCGGCTGGCAGGGTTTCCTCGATGGCGAGGGCGCTGGCCATCGTCGGCGGGGACATCAAACATGTGGCTTCACCCTGCGACAGGACCGCCATCGCGTCGCAGACCCCCGCTGGCAGGCGGGCCAGGGGAAGGAGAGCCACTTCCAATCAGTTCTTGCTCGCCCGCACGGGTTTCACGAACTTCTTCATGCTGGGCCCGCGCATGCGTCCGCATCCTCTCGAGCGCGGCTGGGCAGGCTCTACATAAACTTCCACACCTCGGAGCAGCTGGACCGATGCCTCCGTGCCTCTGCGATGGAATGGCGCCCTGACTTGTCGGCGCACAGGGCGGTTCACGCATCTCGCAGCGCGATCCGCGAGCACGAGCGTCCAGTGTCCGGACGCGCCCAGCGGCGCGACGATTCCCCCCGTCTAATGGCTTTGGACTGCCACCGCAAACTCCAGGAGAAACCGCTGGCATTCGCCGATCCGCCGACCACAGCTGTTCAGAGGCTCCATCAAAGAAGTGGCCCGTCGGCTAGACGCCACGATGGGCAGGCCTCCTGCTGCCGTGGACCTTGAAGACTGGCTTGGAGTTGCGATGAATTTCGTACGGAACGTCGAAAACGGCATGATGGGAGGTATTTCTTCTTACATCGAGCGTTGCCCTCGCCTGGCCGAGCTGATGGGCAGCCCGTGCGACATTTGGGGCAATCTCACAATTCGCCTTCGGCCCGTCAGGGACCGCGCGATCGAGTGGGCCAGAGAGCACGCCCGTGACGAGCTCAACAAATCGCACGCCGACCTCGTCAGTGGCAATGTTGCAAGGGCCACTCAGGCGAGGCAGAAGAACCTGCGCCTGATCTTCTGGCTCGCTCCTGCTAGAGCTGGTTGCATGTCGGCTGCGCTGGCCAGACATGGCCAGATCCTGATACGCGCCGCCGAGATGGCCGCGAAACTCAGGGGGCACTGGATGGGCGTTTCCCGCGCGAAGGGCATCGAGCACGCACTCCTCGAGGAGTGGCTCAAGGAGGACGCTAGCAACAGGGGCGACGGGGACACTGTCGATGCGGCCCCTGCGCAGGACCGCCTCCGCAGGCGCCACGACTGGCGCGCCATTCGACATTCCAACAATTCCCCCCCCAGGCCCCGATGGCATCAGTTTCCTCGCTTGGAAACGTTGCATCAAGCACCGCGGTTCTCTTCGACGCAGTGCACGTGCTGATGGACGACTCTGGCTGCGCGGCCATCGACGAGGAGTGGCCAGATTTCATTGCGAGCCTGCTGTTTCTGCTATCCAAATAAGCTTCGGGCACCACGGCCACATGCGAGGGCTACTTCGCAGCGGAGAACACGAGGCCGTTGAACGTGACGAACACCGATACTCGTCTTCTGGGGAGCGCTGTTCGACATCTCGAGGGGCCTGTCTTCAGCCCGAAGATTGTCGACACCCAGAGGAGGGGTTTCGTCGCTGGGCGTGGCATGCTAGCCAATCTGGTTGCCATCGAGGAGGCCATGGCGACGAGCGCGTGCACATCTGGCGAGGGCGGGGCGCTGTTCTTCGACTTCGCCGCCCCGTTCCCCTCCGTAGAGTACGACATGTTGTTCGCGGTGTTCCGCAAGTTCCGCGGGCCTGCGTGGCTGGCTAACTTTATCGTCTGCCTGCGCTGCCGCAGTTCGTGCTCCATCGCCCTGGGCGGCTCGCGACACGCTGGCCTCGACCTGGCACGGGCATCCGCCACGATTGCCCCCTGTCCAAGCTGCTGTTCACGGCGGCAGCGGACATCTTTCTTCGGCGTCTGTGCTGGCATTTCCCAGAAGCTCGAGTGCGCGCTTGCGCCGACGACACAGCCCCGGTGCACTCTGTTACCTTCCAGCACATCGGCAACGATCAGGACATGTTCCTGGAGTGTGAGCGGATCTCTGGCCTACGGCTAAATGTCAACAAGACCGCCATCGTGCCACTCTTTAGGTACGAACGCGACGAATTGCGTCGCCAGCTCATCCGGGAAGCCCCGTTATGGGGGGCCCTCCCGATGCAGGACAATGCGAAGTACTTTGACATGGTCGTCGGCCCTGGCCGCGGCGCCAGCTCATGGGATGCCCCCGTCAAAAACTTCGTCGACAGGGCCGTGCTCTGGGGACAACTGGGCGTTAGTCTTCTTAACACCTTCGTGGCCGACCAGGTTTTCGTTAGCTCAGCCGTCATGTTCGTCGCGCAGCTTGACCCGCTGTCGCGCTCCTTTGACGCGATCGAGCTGCGAGCGTGCCGTGCGCTATTCCGTGGCCCTAAGGATTGGTTCTCAGTGGATGCTTTGAAAGATCTGAAATCGATGATTTGCCCGAGAGCTTCCCCGACGTCCATTCCACCGCCCGCGTGGCGAAGGTCAGTGTTGCCAGGTTCGAGAACGCCGCGCACGGCGGTCTCCGGATACAAGCGCGGGCTCGGCAGCTCTACCGGCTGAGCCGCGACGCGGGGAATCAGACCCGGGTGGGGCATTTCCAGCAGTGCATCGACCAGAATTTCGTGTTTTCGCCCCGCGACGCCACCATTGAGCTGACAGCAGCCGAGCGGCAAGTGCGCGCGGTGACCTCTCTCCTCGACCCTGCAAGCCCCGCTGCTCAGGAACGGAGCGGGTGGCAAGCGCAGGCTCCTCCTTTTTTTGTTCCCCTCCTTCTGCTGCGCAGCGCAGTAGGAAACGATGGGACAAATGGCAGCTCGACGTTGTGCCTGGCCGCCGCCCAGCGAGGTGGCTCAAGCTCTTGCCCCCGCCTCCCCCCTCCTCCCCCCCGTGTCCAAGCGTGTCAAATTCGCACTGCTTGGAACGGTTGGACCACCGCCCGCCGCTTCGGCAGGGCAGGGGGTTGCCTCTTTAACTGCCCGCGTGGGGAACACAGCATGCATCATGACGCTCTTCGTCCTACATGTCAGACCCTTTGCCGCCAGCGTCTCGGGTTCAGCCGTCCGCCAGCGGAGGAGTGTCTCAGCGATTTCGTGGGCATTCACCCCCACGAGCACTCTCCCTCCACGCACTGCAGGGACGGCAGCGCCAAGGCCACGGCGGCTGCGTTCCGGGCGATCGGGGTATTCGCGTTATTTAAAACGCACAACGCCGTCCGTCACGGTTTCCGGGCTGCTGATGGGGCCGACGCGTTCCGCGGGTGCGTCCGAGACGTGGCCTGTGGACACTCACGCGCACAGCATGTCGTCAGGACCGCTGTCAAGAGGCCCCGTCAGGAAGGCCAATAGCTTTCACACAGTTGTTTTTCGTATGTTTCTTGTTTATCCTTCCTTCCCCCCGCGGGCGGTGGCCAAAACATGGAAGGGATAATTTCCTGACAACACTTGCGTTTTGTACGGGGGTTCCCTCTCCCCTGTTTTTGGGCCTGCTCCCGGGGGTCTCCGCCTCTGTTCTGCTCGGTCGTATTTCGCAGCGCCGCTCGCTTCATATTATAAGCTGTATGTGATATCTCGGGTAGCCCATCCCGCCTCGCTATGATACGAATATGGAGTATGTTTGAACCATTGTTGTCCGTTGCCGCCTGCCTCTCTCTTTGCTTTCTGTCGCTTCGCTTGCACTGCAGCGGATATGTGGGCGCCCAGACAGCCGAGCAGTCGGGCGATGACCTCTGCGGTTTTTAAGCCAGCCCCAACGCCCATCGTTCGAGTCCCAGGGTGCGCTCGATGGTTCGCTTATCAGGTTGGCTTAAACGTTGTTCCCGGCATATGGCTGGTCTCCTCCTCCTTCTCCTCCTCCTCCTCCTCCTTCTCCTCCTCTTCCTCCTCCACCTCTTCCTCCCTCTCTTCTCATCCCGGTCTCACCGATACTATTTTGGGGTAAGTCGTATCGCTCCGCACTCGCACGAGTCTTGCTTGGGGCTGTTTTCCTCAGCGGTGGCGATAACCAGCGTTCAGTGTGTTGGTTCCGTTTGTGCAGTTTTCCTCTTTCTCTCTTCGTTGTCCCCTTCCTCTCTTCTGACCTTGTTTCGCCCGCTCGCCTGCCGAGTTGTTGTTGCTCCGCCGTTGGTCTGCGACGATTTGGGTTGTTGCCACGGGAGGGTGCTCGCCAACCGCCGTCCGAGGCCTCAAGCGCACTTGGGGCACCAGAGATCTCTAAGGAGCCTGAGACTGAGAAGGACAAAAAAACTGTTGCTGCACTTTCTTGCTTCTGCTTGCGCCCCTGCCTCTGGACTGCGTATACGTTTTCACGCACGGGCGTCTGCTCCTTGCCTCCCCCTTTCTCCCGCCCCTTCTTCCCCTACTCGCCCGGCTGTCCTCTCAGCCGGTAGGGTGCAAAGCATCCCTCACGGACGATTGGCCCGGTCCCTGTTGAATCGTCTGGCTGTGGTCCCAGTGGTGTCAGAACAGACCCGCCCAGCTGCCGCTGCCGCTGCCGCTGCCGCTGCCGCCGCTGCTCCCGTTCCTTCTCCTCCTTTCTGGGGGTGCGGGGGCGGCGGAACGGGCACGGAGGCGCAAGGCGCTCCCGCCGCGTCTGGGGCCTCAGTCCAGCCCCTGGCCCCTCAGGCGTCGGCGAGTCGTGGCTGCCGGCGAACTGGAAGCTCCCGACCCGCTTCCAGCACGTGCTCTACGTGGTCACTCCCCCGACGCAGCTGAAGCCCGGGCTGAACGACATCGTGAGGGAGATCAAGGATCCGTCGCATCCCGGCGCGGCGTGTAAATACCTGGCGTTCGTTGGACATGTGTATGTTTGCAATCCCAGATTCAAACCTTGCTTCCGATGTCAGAAGTGAAGTGGTGTTCCTTTTGTCCTTCCTTTTCAGGGGGCGGGCGGATACCCACTCTGCCTTCAACGTCTTCCTACTTCATATTTCTACCCTTTTCTTCCGAACGACGGGCAAGCAGAAACACAGCCGCGTCCAGCGCAGCACCCTGAGGGCCGGGATGCTCCAGCGAGCCCCAGCAAAGGCCCCGCTGCGCCGTTGCCGTCCTCCGAGAGCAAGGATCTGAGATTGCGAGCACCCTCAGAGAGGGAACCCCGCCAGCGGCTGCGCGCAAGAACCGCGCCCGAACCCGCCCGCTCACTCTGCAGTCCTCAAGCAGACAGCCAGTGAAGCAACGTCCGGGGGACCTTTTCCCCTTGTTGGAGGGTCTCGATATATATATATATATATATATATATATAGAGAGAGAGAGAGAGAGAGAGAGAGAGAGAGATAGATAGATAGATACACAGCGTCGTCTGGTCGGCAAAGGGAGCCAGGGAGATCGGCGAAGGAGTTCGGTGTATAGACCCTCCTGCGTGTCCCACGCGTTGGGCAGCTGAGGCGTCTATACCCGAGGAGCAAACAATCACGTAGACATAACCTTTCGAAGTGCCGCGCTGATTTCTTGGGTGGGCGCTGGAGCCCCCTCCCTTCAGCGCAGGGGCGGCGCCAGAGGCGCCCCCAAGGGGCCCCGGCGACGATCCGAGGCACCCGCGTGGACCTCCGAACGCTTACGTCCGTGCCACGGCTTGTTCCCCGAAGTCCAAGCCGAGCCTCCCTTGGCCTGGGCCCCGTGGTGCCATCCTCGCGGGTGCTCGCGATCTCGAAGGAGGGGACCGTGGAGCCGGCGCAGGGCCCTCGGCGGCGAGGGGGTGGGCGGTGGGGAGCGGGGGGGGCTTCGGCCGACTGTGTCCAGCGATGTCCACGCCAAGCCAGGCCCAACCCATGTCCTCAAAGGAGCAGGGGGAGGAGGGGCGAGGGGGGCGAGGAGGAGGAGGAGGAGGAGGGAGAGGAGGAGGAGGAGGAGGAGGAGGAGGAGGAGGAGGAGGAGTAGGAGGAGGAGGATGGAGGATGGAAGATGGCGGATGGAGGATGGAGGATGGAGGATGGAGGAGGAGGAGGAGGAGGAGGAGGAGGAGGAGGAGGAAGATGATGATGATGATGATGATGATGATGATGATGATGATGATGATGATGATGATGATGATGATGATGATGATGATGATGATGATGATGATGATGATGATGATGATGATGATGATGATGATGATGATGATGATGATGATGATGATGATGATGATGATGATGATGATGATGATGATGATGATGATGATGATGATGATGGTGGTGGTGGTGGTGGTGGTGGTGGTGGTGGTGATGATGATGATGATGATGATGATGATGATGATGATGATGATGATGGGTTGCTCTCGAACTGTAATCGTAGATCGAGGGAGGGCCGTGCGGTCTGTCTGCAACCGCGACGGCTCAAGCCTTTTCTGTGAGGGCCCCAGGAGGCCCACTCGCGAGGGCTCGTGCATGCGCCCAGTGGCTCGCGGCGTGACGCTCGTCGCGTTCCACGCCTGCGCCGCCTGGCTGGCCCGCCTGTGGGAAGGCGCCCGACCGCCGCCGGCGGGGCCAGTGGTCCCTGAGGCGCCGCGGCAGGCGCCTGCTCCCGCGCCGCCAGCGCGGGGCTGCCCGGCGGCGTCGCCGCCGCTCGCCGTGCAGGTCGAGGACTTCTGCGCGGCGATCGCCCAGTGCCCCTCAGCGGTGGGCCAGCCTGCCTGGTACGCCTGCCCCGACCCCTGCCCGGCCTGCCCCGAGCCGAAGTCTGGGCGCTGGTCGTGGGGCGGCGAGCTGGGCTTCGGGCTGCTCGCGCTGCTGCTGTGGGAGGTGATCACCCGTTGCGTGGCCGCTGTCTGCGGCCTGGCGCGCCGCTTCGTCTGCGGCTGGTGGAGCTCGCTGCGCGGGCTGCCTGCTGATCGCACGCCGACGCTCTCGCTGGAAGACGTCCAGGACCGTAGGCTACCTCGTGGACGCGGACGGGTTCTGACGCCGGATGAATCTCGGAAATGAGGTGCTTGTGTCGCACGCAGTTGCAACGTTTGCACGCTGCCGTGGTCACGCCTGACCGCGATCTCTTCGTGGAGCACTTCACCGCTGACAACGCGGACATCTCGGCTTGGCATCTGTGCGGTCCAGGAGGAGCCACGCCGGCGGCGGCCATGGGTCAGCCGATCTATGACTTCCAGCCGCCGCTGTCGGTCGGGGAGTTCTTTGCCTTCACGGCGGAGGCGGACCGCCTCATCCTGGCCCACGACGATCAGCTTGGAGTTGGTGGCGGCGCGGCCATCGGAGGCCCCGCGCCCCCAGGGGCTGCAGGTGGCGGTGGAGGCCTTGGAGTGGCGGGGGGGGCAGGAGGCGGCTTGGCGGCTCTTCTCGGAGGGGGCGGAGCGGCGGCAGGAGGAGGCGGCGGCGTTGCGGCTGGGGGCGGAGGCGCTGGGGCGGTGGTGCCTGCGGGCGCTGCTCCCGGTGGAGCCGGCGCTGGCATGGCGGGTGCCGCCTTGGCGGCCGCAGGCCCCCCGGCCGCGGCCGCAGCGGCTGGTGGCGGACCAGCGGCAGCAGCTGGGGCCGCGGCGGGCGGAGACGGACATGCTGGGCTTGCTGCAGCTCTCGCGGACGGTGGCGGCGGAGGTGTCCTTCATGCACCAGCTCCAGGGGCGGGGACTGACCCCTCGGACTGCCGCGCGCTGGCCGTGCGTTACGACACGAACGGTCAGAGGCACAGGTCCTTCGCGGACGCCGTGGCGATACTGGCCCAGGCCGAGTGGCGCGACTGGCCCGTGCCAGGGCCGCGAACGGTGGCTTGGGTTGCTCGCTTCATGCTCGAGAATGGCGGCAGCGCTCTTGACCATCACGTGCAGTGGAGGTCGAACATCAGGCTCAGGCTGGACGACATCACGGTCTCGACCCACCAGGAGTTCAGCAAGATCTTCGAGACAGCGCTGTGCTATGATCAGCTGGACGTCAGCAACCTCGGGGCCCTGGAACTGGTCGCTCGCCAGTTGCAGCTGTGCGAGGAGCGCAACCGCGACAAGATCCTCGGCGCTGAGCTTGGTGACGACTCCCACCGAGACGAGCACTGCTACTCCACGGGCATGGCCACTACTCGGGGTCTCATGGTGGCGCCAGAGCTCAGCACTTGGATCAGAGAGCAGATCTCCCGAGAGAACGCGATCGCCAAGGAGCGGGGGAAGGCGAGAGAGGAACGCTCGCTGGCCCGCCCAAAGAAAGGGGCCAAGGGTGGCAAGGAGGGCGAGTAGCCCCCGGCCGCCCCCTCACGGATTCGGCTGCCTGCCGCTCGTTGGCCCCGGGCTAGCAGGCTTTTCTTTTTTCGGCTGCTGCGGGATGAGTCGTCAGCGCGACGTGTTCCCGCCCCCTTCTCTACCACTACCTCAGCGCGGAGGTGGCCGCTGTCGAGCAGTCGAACGCCGTGCTCTCCGACGCCTTCATGCGCTTGAATGGGCGAACGATGGCACCCACGCCCTCAACTTCCTCTCTGGTCGCGGTGACGTCGCAGCGGGGCCGCCTTCAGTTATGCAGCAGCCCTGTCTCGAGCACCTGGAGCACAGCTACTTCGCCGCTGGAGCCCGCCCTGCTGACGCCCACCCCCGCGGGGGCCATCGTGAGCTCTGCGGCTCCGCCGCGATGTGCGGAGAGACTTCAACTACCGTCGTGCCCAACAGCAAGGACCTCGTGTCCTGGCCAACCGGGGGAGCCGTTCCTGTCGACCTTGGCAGCGCTCTCTCGCCTGAGCACTCCTCCTGGCTGGGGGACTTGACGGCCAAGGTGCGAAGACCTCTAGCTGCAGCGACGGCTCTGCGGTCTGAGCTCGGAGTCCATCATCCTTACATAGACGCCGCCTTCCGCCGCCAGCGCACCTGCGCCGACTTCGCGCAGGGGATGCTGGGGCGCGGGATGGTTCGCCTGGTACCCACGCAGGGGGGGGGGGGGCACTGTCGGCTTGTTCTTCGTCAAGAAGAAGTCAGGGCAGCAGCGGATCATCTTCGACACGCGACTGGCCAACTGCGACTTCGAGCCGGCTCTTTCCACGCACTTGCCGTCTGCCTCGGCCTTCGCGAGGATGGAGACCAGCGAGTGCGACGTGGTCTGGTGCTCCGTGGGCGAGGTGCAGAACGCCCTCTACGCCATCTCGGCGCCCCCGGAGCTGGGGTCCTGCTTTCGCCCCCCTCCTGTTCGGGCTGGTCTGGTAGGGCGGCCGCATGTGGGCGGAGTGCGGCCTGCGGCGGCGGCGTCGCTCACGCCTGTCCTGACAGTGTTGCCAATGGGCTGGAGCTGGGCGCTGCACCTCTGTCAGCTTGCGACGGAGGAGGGCCTCGCTCGCGGGGGGCTCGGCGCGGGCGCCCTGGTCAAGGACCGCGCCGCCTCTCGGCTTCTTGGACCTGACCGCCCGCTTGGTGTTGCAGGCTACGTCGGCAACTTCATGGTGCAGGGTGCCCCGAAGTCGCGCGTCACCGAGGCAGGGCGGCAGGTCTCCTCGAGTCTCGAGGACCAGGGCTTCGCTGTGCACGGCCACGCCACGTGGTTGATGTTGCTGCAGAGAGCTACCCTGTCCATATTCAGCGCTGTTTACGCCTTCGTGAAGAAGCACAAGCACGAGGTCACGCCACTTTGGGACTCGGTGATCGAAGAGCTTGAGCTTGTCAGGGACCTGCTCCCGCTGCTGGTGGCCCACGCGGACGCGGCCTGGTACCCTTCAGTGACAGCGAGCGACGCTTCGCCGTGGGGCTGCGGCGCGTGCGCGCGCCGCGCGGACACCGACTTGGTCGCGCGCTGGGGCCGCACGGCGGAGAAGTGGCGCTACAAGCAGGGCGCCGCTGCTGCTCGGAGCCACGCGTTCGCGGCCGACGTTGCAGAGACCGCCTGCGCGGATGGCTACCCCGACAGCCTTCGCCAGGCCGATGAGTACAAGAAGTCGTACGACATGATCGACGAGAGCTTCACTGACGCGGAGGCTTGTCCTACATCAAGCGGCAGCAGGAGCTGGGCGGGGCCATCAGACACCGAGAAGATGATCCTGATGGTGAACTTGCTGAGCCTCTTCCAGCTGCCCCGAGGTTCCCAGCCCTCGACACGCTCGGCCCCTTACCAGATGCGTGCCCTGGTGGCGACCCAGGGGTGCTGGCTGGTGGGGCTGGCAGCGCCGTCGGCAGCGGCGGCAGCAGCACGGCGGACCCGGCGCCGCCGATCATCGCAGACATCGGAGCCCCCCCAGGACTCGCCCCACATGACGTACCTCGAGAGCCGTTCGGTGGCGGACGCTATCCGAAAGGATTACTTCAAGAAGATGAGGTCGTTTCTCGAGTGGGCCCTGGAAGCGGACCTTGACTGGGGCAGTGCGCAAGACCTCGACAATGCGCTGGCCCTCTACTTCGACAAGCTCTTCTACCTGGGCATGGCGGGCGATGTGGCCAGCAAGACTCTAGCCGCGGTGATGTTCCACTACCCAGAGGTGGGCCGATATGGAGATCAGACCATGCCACGCTCGGTTCGAGCTCTTGCGGGCTGGGCGAAAGTCGCCCCGCGCAAGACACGCCTGCCCGTGCCGCACGTCCTGATGCTGGCCATCGTGGGTCACCTGCTGTCGTGTCGCCTGGTGGAGCAGGCGGTGGCTGTCCTGCTCTCCTCCCGCGCGTACCTGCGGCCCGGAGAGTGCGACTCGCTGACAGCGCTCCAGCTGGTGCCACCTGTGGCCATGGCGGGCCCTCAGGCCTTGTGCCGGGGCCTGCTCTTGGGGCCTGTCGAGCTGGAGAAGCCCACCAAGGTCGGCACCTGGGACGAGGGCGCGGCGCTCGACGATCTCGACTTCCTGCGCCCGTGCCTGCAGAAGCTGAAGGCGAGATGCCGCTCTCCAGAGCAGCGGATCTGGTCCTTCGAGCCCGGCAGCCTCACGGTCAGGATCCAGGAGGCGTCGGAGGCGCTCGGCGTGGCCACGATGGGGATCACGGCCTACGGGTTGCGGCGCGGCGGCGCCTCGCACGACCTGCCGGCAAAGCGGCGGAGCCCGCTGGAGGTCAAGGCGCGCGGCCGGTGGCGAGGCGACGCCATGATGAAACGCTGCGGCAAGGAGGCCCGCGCGTTGGCGGAGCTGCACATGGTTCCACCGGCGGCGCTGGACTTCGGCAGCGCCGCGAGGAGCAACCTCTCCAGCATCGTGTTGGACGGCGCGGCGCTGCCACCGGCGCCCTTCCTGGCGCGGCTGCGCTGGCGGATCCGGAGATAAGGCTTCGCCTTCGCCGCATTTTGCGGCGCGCCCTAGGTTCAGCAAGTAGTCGCCCCAGCCAGGTATGTTTTGAATTTGTTTGCGGGATCCGCGGGCGTGTCCAGGGCCATGCGCGCCCGAGGGTTTGCGACGATTTCAGTTGACATTTTGAAACAGCCCTGGTTCGATTTGAATCGAAGGGTCGTTCAGACGACCCTCTTGGGATGGATTTCGAGCAATGTGGTTTCAGCGGTTTGGATGGGGGCGCCTTGCTGCGCCTGGTCTCAGGCCCGCTACGGGCCACCCGCCTCCAGTTCGTGTAGACTGCGTAGTGCCGAGCACGTCTGGGGCCTCCCTAGTCTGGACACCAGGGCCTCGGAAGCTTGCAAACGTGGGAACGACCAGTTGCGTTTTTGTCTTCGGGTGGCTCGAGGCTGCCTTCGTGTAGGCACTCCCGTTGCGCTCGAGAGTCTTGGGCCCAGCCGGTTGTGGAAGGCCCCCCCGCTCGAGCGCCTGGCCGGTCACTCGACGAGCCAGGCCTGCACCGTAGACTACTGCGGGCTCGGGGCTCGTTGGCGTAAGAGGACCAGGGTGCAGATCTGAGCTCCCAGCTTCACTGTCCAACTTCCCGCTCTTTGTCATGGTCGTAGTGGTATATGCAGTCACTCGTCCAAGCCACACATGGTTCTAACAGGTGTCGATCAGAGCTCGGGCAAACTGTGGACTCGCGCTGATGAGCCTTATCCCTCTCGGGTATGTGTCTGCTTTGCCCGGGCTCTGAAGCGGAGTGTCGACTCAAATCGTTTAGTCCGTCTCCGACAAATTATTTCATAATGTGGCAAATGCCAGAATCCCGTTCGGGGTGACTAGGGGTCTTCTCTCGCTCTCTCCCCTCCTCGTTCGTTTGTGTTGTGTTGTGTGTGGTTTGTGGTGCCGTGGTGTGTCTGTGTCGTCCGCTCGTCCTCCTCTCTCGTTCGTTTCCTGCCGAGCTCTGCCCGTGTGCCGACCTCTCCTGCTGGACCTGCCTGGCCTGAGGCACACAACAAGCCTCCTGGCCAGGGATAGCGTCACAATTGGTTGCTCTCGAACTGTAATAGTAGAGCGAGGGAGGGCCGTGCGGTCTATCTGCAACCGCGACGGCTCAATCTGCAACCGCGACGGCTCAAGCCTTTTCTGTGCCCGCCCTCTGCCTCCCTTTTCTTGCCGGTCTCTCTCTCTCTCTCTCTCTCTCTCTCTCTCTCTCTCTCTCTCTCTCTCTCTCTCTCTCTCTCTCTCTCTCTCTCTCTCTCTCTCTCTCTCTCTCTCTCTCTCTCTCCTCCTCGTTCGTTTGTGTTGTGTTGTGTGTGGTTTGTGGTGCCGTGGTGTGTCTGTGTCGTCCGCTCGTCCTCGTCTCTCGTTCGTTTCCAGCCGAGCTCTGCCCGTGTGCGTGGAATGACAGACTGTGCGCCCTGGAGGTCAATATCGGGGCCCACCGGTTTCGCTTCATCTCTGTTTACATGCCGCACGGTGGTGGCGCAGACGCTGATGTTGACGAAATGTATCATTTGATTGAGGGTTTACTTTCCGATGCTCGTGCCTTGCGGCGGTCGTGCGTCGTTGGAGGCGATTGGAATGCGACCGCTGGGGCCCGACAGCCCAGCGATGATGCCGACGTGGTGGGTCTGCGCGGTGTTGGAGACCGCAACGCCCGAGGAGAACTGTTAGCGCAGTGGGCAGCTGGCCATAACCTGGTACTTGCCAATACGATGTTCGATAAGGGTTTCGACAAATTGTGGACGCACCAGAATGGAGCAAACAGGCGACAGCTCGATTATTTTCTGGTGAGTATGGACAAATCACGGTGCATTGCCGACGCAGAGGCTACTGAAGATATAGGCGTCGGCGTTGACCACCGCACTGTCCGGCTGACTCTGTCCCTTCCTCGGTCCAAGCGCAAGGCGGGGGGCCAGCACGCCAGACGCGGTTTCCGCGGTTGGAAGCCGAACAACAGCGCTCAGTACCGAGACGAATTGGACGCACGCCTCCGCGCTTCCTGCAGCGGCTCTGACCCGACACCAGACTTGGAAAACAGATGCGTTGCTATCGAGAGTGCTCTCAAACATGTTGCGGAACAGCGTCGGCAAGCTGAAGCAGACGTTGTTTCCGACGCAGAGGCTTCGCGACAGCTTTTCCACAGCCTTATCGACCAGCGCAGGGCTGCCCGCAGGGCGGGCGCGAAGGATGCTGTCCGGGACGTCAGCAAAAATATCCGGAAAGAGATCAAAGCAATTGCATGTGCACGGAAGAGTGCGAAAACAAGCATCATCTTGGCTGAGTTCCGGGACCTGCAACTACTCGTGGACATCCGGAACAGTGGCAAGAGAGATTGCATCTGCTCCGTGGTCGACGAAAACGGGACCGAGAGAATTGACATCAATGACATCGCAGAGGTATGTGCTAGTTTTTTGAGTCATTCGACAAGCTCCTCGACAAGGCCGTGCCTTTGTCCTTGCGGTTGAAGCCGTTCCACGCTGTGTTCACCCCAACTATCTTATACGGTTGCGTATCTTGGGTGATGACAGAGTCGAGGATGGCGCGGCTGAGATCCACCGAGCTGAAGATGATTCGCATGATCTTGGGGCGGAGCCGCAAGCGGGAGCCGGATGGAGTACTGGAGACGTGGGTAAAATGGCTGCAGCGGGTTACCCCGGAGGCGAAGCGTGCGATGCATGAGTGCGGAGTGCCGCCTTGGGACGCCGAGCTGCAAACCCGCCAGCGTCGGCGGGGCATGCACGTGGAGGCGATGAGTCACGACCGTTGGGCGAAGAAGGCACTCAACTGGCAGCCGAGTGGTTTCCGGAGCAAGGGCCGCCCCGCCACGCGTTGGGCTGACCAGCTCGCATCTCTGAGCGCTGAGCCCTAAGGGCATGCTGCCGCGCGGGCGCCGCGCAGCACGTACTCAGCGACCCTCGACCCTCTGCCCGTGTGCCGACCTGTCCTGCTGGACCTGCCTGGCCTGAGACACACAAGAAGTCTCCTGGCCAGGGATATCGTCACGATGGTGATGATGATGGTGATGATGATGATGATGATGAGAATGATGTTGATGGTGATGATGATGATGATGATGCTCATGGTGGTGATGATGATGAGGAGGAGGAGGAGGGGAGGAGGAGGAGGAGGATCTTCTTCTTCTTCCCCGCGTCCTGCCCGCGTCTCCTCGTGCTCGTCGCTTTTCTCCTCCTCCTCCTCCTCCTCCTCTTCTTCCTCCTCCTCCTCCTCCTCCACCCTCCATCCTCCATAATCCAACTTCCATAACCTCGATCCTCCCTCCTCCCGCCTCTTCCTTCCTGTTACCCCCCCTCGGGCAGTGGAACGGGCGCCCCGGCCTCGGCTCTTCCAGCCGGCGGAGCACACGGCGGCCGCGTCTTGACAACGGCTGGGGAGGGAGCACCACAGGGCAGGCCCAGGCTGCCCATCACAGAGCACGAAGAGAATCGTGCTCGGCGGGTCTGGCACGAAGAGTTGTGCTTCTCCAGCGAAGGGTGGGAGAGGACAGCTGCGGTTCGCACTTGGCGCGGCGCGAAGTGGGGAGCAGCGTTTGGTCAGTAACCTCGGGCTCTGAAAACCTCCCTCATAAGCAACGGCCACACTGTCTGCCATCGCCCGCAGTGCCCTTTTTCACGCGGAGATGTTGCCAGTTCGACACTTTTGCTCAGCGTGCCGCGCCGCCCGTTCTGGCCCACCGTGCTCTGTCGCCACACGCTGGGGCGATTTCCTTGCCCACCAGCATCAACGCTCCTAGCTTTTCCGCGCCGTCCGCCCCAAGAAGCAGAGCGACACGCTGCCAGCCTGCCAGGCACAGCGTGTCGCAGGGGCCGCCGCCGCGACACGGTGAGCTAAAGTTCCTCACCGTGCAGTCTTCGTTCACCGAGCTCTCTGGACGCCAGCGATGTCCACGCCAAGCCAGACCCAACCCATGTCCTCAAAGGAGCAGGGGGTGAGGGGCGAGGGGGGCGAGGAGGAGGAGGAGGAGGAGCAGGAGGTGGAGGGAGAGGAGGAGGAGGAGGAGGAGGAGGTGGAGGGAGAGGAGGAGGAGGAGGAGGAGGAGGAGGAGGAGGAGGAGGAGGAGGAGGAGGAGGAGGAGGAGGAGGAGGAGGAGGATGGAGGATGGAGGATGTAGGATGGAGGTCGGCGTTGGCACGAGAAGGCGGGCCTGTCTCGGCCAGATTTCGAGGGGCCCCGGAGGGGCCTGCGGCCCACGTTTGTTCCCGAGTTTTCGCCGTCTCCTAGCGCCGCGGGCGTCGGGCATGCCTTCCCCGCGCGGCTCCTGGTCAAGCTGGCTCACCCGTCTGAGAGGTGTCTTCCCCCGCTTCGCGTGTACCCCACCTCGGGCGCCACGGATCATAGGATACGGCAGGCTCGTGTCGTGTCGTCGCGGCGGCGGCCCAAGCGCGGGCGTTCAAGGTTGAACGCCGCAAGTGGCCCAGAACTTGTGGACACCGAACGAATCGCGCCAGCGGAAGGCAGCGGTCAATCAAGGTTGGACTATCCACGCGGCGTCGCAAACCAGCGCGTCAGTCGTCACAGCACATGTAACTTTCCTCTGAGCAGGTGCCATTTCGAACATGTGTTAAGCAGGTTGCAAGACCACGAGCGCATGAGGGCTTTGACATCCAGCCGCACCCAGTCATGGCAATTTTTGCTTGAATAATTCGTGTTGGTTCAGATTTCTTGCGACATGTCCTCAGGTCGAGATTTGGTGCAAGGGGCCCAGGGAATGGCCAGATGGCCAGCCAGTTATTACTTCCTACTCGAATCTACGGTGTTCGTGTCCTGGACAATAGTACACGCATCTATTTCTATAAATATATATATACATATATACATACACGTTTATAGTACAATCTGTGGATTACATGCAGATTGTGATGTATTGATGTCCGAGTGTGCCTCTCACTAGCGGTTTGGCAGGGCGTGCCCCTCTTCGTCGTGAGCCAGCGTTGCCTCGGCAGCTCCTAGGACGTTGGCATCGCTCGGACGTGTGCATTCTTTCTCGGCGAGGACCATCGTGGACCATCGAGCACAAAAAACACGCACGAAACCGAAAAATGCACGGGAAATGGACGTCCGAGCGACGGCAAGGGACGCGGGCGCATCTTTTGAACCCCGTACGCACGCGCACTGGGCCGACCGAGCGTATCAGGCTGGACACAGTCGCACGCGCGCGCGAAACAATGTGTGGAGGGCCTCCGTGGCCCTCGCGGAGCGGCCCGTTGGCTGCTCGGCCTCTCTCCGGAGGGCTCGGGGTGAGGCCTGTGTGCCTCGACGGCGGTAGTCTGCGATGTGCAGACCGTCGGCAGTCGATCTGCCTGATGCCGCCCAGATGGCCCGACCGACAGGCTTGCCCGGCGCAGAGCCCCGTCGCGGCCACGTGGCGGCAGGGCGCAGGGCAACTTACACACACAAACGCAAACTCACACGCGCACGCACACACACACACACACACTCACTCTTTTGCGATGGCGAACTCGCGCGCGGCGACGGGGCGGAGGAAGTCGAGACACTTTGCGCGCGGCGGTCGCCCTCAAGCATCATTTCTGGACACACACACGCCCCCCCACACACACACATACACACACAGGGCGAAGACCACCGCAGCAGGAGCCAAGGGCCTGCTGGCTCGGGCGCTCGTGCTGGTTCTCCTGCTTCTGCGGATATGGACGCCGAGGACCCGATGCATGCTGATGGTGGCGACCCCTGGGCTGCGCGGGGACGAGCTGGCAGGTGGTCGAAGGAGCGCGACGAACCGCCGCCCATCTCCATCGCCTCGCCGCGATATAAGGGGAAACCCAGGGACGCTCCCATGCTGCGTGGCGAGCTCGACGACATCCTGGCAGAGCTCCGATCGAGCATCACGTCCTCGGTCACAACATCGGTCCAGGAGTCTGCGGCTCGCATGGAGCGCGGCATCTTCGAGAGCACCGCCAAGGCCGTCCGTTCGTTCGCCCAGCGCCAGGAGGCACTCAACGAGGAGATGGGGTTGCGGGTCAAGGACCTTGACGCGCGCCAGGACGCGTTGGAGAGGTCGCATCGTGCGATGCGTTCGCACATCGCCGAGATGCAGGCCATTGTGCATCAGTGCGAGCAGGCTGCCCCTGTCGCCGTCGACGTGTCAGACAGGCCAGCTTCACGCACGACCCGAACCCCACTATCTTCGTTGCCACGACGAAGGAGCCTGTCGCGCTGGCGGCCGTCAAGGAGAGCCTCATGCCGCGGCTCGAGGCGGGCGACTTCACAGAGGAGAAGTGGGAGCTCACGGGCGAGAGCCCAGGGCGCCGCTTCGTGCTCCAGTTCAAGGGCTCGGGGGGCATCGCGGCACGGCATGTGCAGCACGCCTTCAAGCAGCTCAAGCTCCAGTCAGGTGAATGGCGGCGATTTGAGGCCGCGACGCCCGCGGGGGACCGCGCCGCCGTCTTCGCGGGCACCGACAAGAGCCCCCAGATGGTGCGGCGCGAGATTGAGACGAAGAGACTCCTCGAGGTGGTCAAGGCTACGGGGCGCCATGGCAGGTGGAGGGCGCATCGCGCTCAGGGCGTCATCTACACGCCCCCCCCCCCCCCCCCCCCCCCCCCTCCCCCCGCCATCGGGGCCTTCGTGCCCAAACAGCTCGTCCGAGCCCTCGACGTTGGAGTGGAGCTTCCGCATGGCCACGGACATCGGCCTCGACAAGACGAAGATCAAGGAGGCATTCGAGGAGCGCTTCGGCGCGGTGGACCGCGTTCAGCGGTCTATTTAGCGCTCGCCTGGCTCGCTGGAGGTCTCACGGCCTCGACGCGAGTGGGCCTGCGGCGTTCGGTGCGTGGAATGCGCGTGCCCCCCTCCGCCGCGATCGCAGCGCTGGAGGGGCGCGCGAACGCAAGCTCGGTTTCCTGGCGTCGCACCTGAGGCGCGGGGTGGCGATGGCAGTGCAGGAGGTTCACGCCGCCCGCTCCGAGCTACACCAAGCTCTTCATCGATTGCATGTTCGCCGCCGAGTCTTCGGGTCGACCCCGCGCGTCGACGCGGGAGGCGTGCGCGCCATCTGCCCCGTGGCGACCGCGTGGAGCAGCGCGCGAGATTCGTTCGCGACGTCATTGTGCCTGGCCGCGCCCAGAGGCTGAGGATCTGGTCTTTCGGCTGTCCCGAATTCACCTTCATGCAGTACGACTGCTTATAACGTGCGCACTTTTAATCCGTCTGGTGAGGAGCGGCTCGTGTTTGGTCACAAGCTCTTCTCTGACCTTGCGATGGCGGATATGGCACCCGAGAGGGTCGCGGTTGTTTTTCTTGGCGGCTTCAATCTTGACAAGCAGGCCCCCATGCACCCGAGGGCCCCTGAAGTGGGCGAGCGTCGCAGTCAAGGCGACGTTGCCGCGCGTGCTCATGATCAGTTCTGGCAGAGCGTCTTCTCGAGGATGATGGAGGTCGACAGCGAGCTGCCCACGCACTACGTGACGGACGAGTGGCAGCCCAAGCTCACGCAGATCGACAGGGTATTCGTCTCTATGCCGAGCTGGGTGGCGCTGCAGCAGCACTTCACCGCAGCGACGGCGGACAAGCCTGAGGACTTGCGCGAGAAGGGGATCAGCGACCACGCCCCTGTCGTCATCTCGGTCGTCGCGCGCTCTCATGCTGCAGCTGAGGGGCAAGAGATCCCCGTCCACTTCTTAGGGATCCCGAGTTCAAGGCCCAGTATCAGCGCCTCTGTGCTCTTGTGGACTGGCGAGCCCTCGGCGTGCGCGCGCGGCGTCGTCGGCGCAAGCAGCTGATGAAGGAGGCCGCGCGGCGCGTCCGCAATCTGCGGCTGCGCCAGCCTCAGCGGGGGACCAAGCTGATGATGTTTCGCTCGATCTCTCGAGCGGTCTGGCGTGCTGATGCGGCACTGGCGCGCAGGCTGCTGCTGTCCTGCGACCTGGCCTCTCAGTGCATCTTTGTCGCGGGCGCGCAGCCTTCGCTCGTGCACCCCCCGCCCTTCGCCCGCGATTTTGCTCAGGAGCAGCAGCTGCACTTCGAGGCTCGCGCTGCTGACCTGGAGCGACGCGAGGCCAAGGCCTTCGACCCCGCCTCGCTCAAGATGGTCAACGCGGCGCGCCGCAAGCTGCGGAGGCGCCAGGCACTTTGGTATCCCTTCGGTCGCGCGCTCAAGTTGCAGGGGGTCAGGGTGCCCGACGACGAGGGCTACCGCGTCGTCACCGAGCATGAGGGCATGGTGGAGGCCCTGCGCGCGCACTGGGCGCCGATCCTCCAGGCCAAGCCACGGGTCGCCAATTGGGAGCTCCTCGCCGACAGGTATATCGCCGAGCGCGCACCGAAGCTGGACCTCGTCGGCATCCCCCCCCCCCGACAAGTCGGCTCTGGTGCGCGCGGCGGCGCGGGCCAGGGATTCTGCACCTGGGCCCGATGGCCTCCCGCATGCCGCCTGGAGGAGCTGTCCCGAGGCCCTGGGCGCGACCGAGGACGTCGCCATCGAGGTCGCCATGAGGCTGGCCCCGCCTGTCGACTGGAACGATCACCTGATGGCTTTTCTCCCCAAGGGCTCGCTGGAGGACGACCTGGTAGATGGCGCATATCGCACTGCCAGCGCCACGCGAGCGATCGCGCTCAAGAACGCGGACTGCAAGCTGGTGGCAGCAGCTACGAATGCACGTCTGAAAGGGCCCTGTGGAGAAGGCTTCCCCTGCCCCCCAGCGGGGCTTTCTGCGAGGCCGCAACTTCATCGACAACATCGCCCTCCTGGACACGAAGGCCCGCGCTGCGGGCTTTCACCCGAGCGAGAGGCCCCTGATGGCGCTCTTCGACTTCGGCGACGCCTTCCCATCGCCGAGGGTGGAGTGGGCCGTCGCCATGCTCATCTTCTCTGGTTTCGAGGGCGGGCTGCTCTACACTGTGCTCGCGCTCAACTGGCTCCCCGCGGCCTTTGTGGAGCTGGCGGGCGCACTGGTGCACTTCACGTGCGTCACCTGCGGGCTCGCACAGGGCTGCCCTGCGTCGGGCTCGCTGTGGGCCATCGCGATGAACCCGCTCATCCACCACATGATGAGGTTCACCGAGCGCGGGCTATCGGCGCTTGGAGTGTGTGTGTGCTGATGATGCGGGAGCTGTTCTCGGACGTCGGCAGCTGCTGGCGGGGCTCTGGCGGGCCTTCCAGGCGGCGCGGGTGCTGGCGGGCCTCCACTTGAAGCATCACACGACGGCGAGCTCCACACGGCGATCGCTGACCTCAGGGGCTGGCTGCATCGCCACGTCCCGTCCTGGGCATCCATGCTGATCCAGGACAAGTGCGAGCACCTCGTCTTCGTGGTCGGCCCTGGCGCGACGGAGCGAGACATCTGGATGAAGGCTGGCGCGAAGTGGGTCTCGCGTGTCGTGGGCCTCTCGCGGAGCGGAGCGCCACCATCGATCGCAGCTCGGCTCTACAACCAGCGCGCCCCCCCCGTCCTCGGCTACCTGCAGCAGCTCGCGATGACGCCGAGGATGCTCCTCACTAAGGAGGCGCGGGCGATCGCCAAGATCTGGCACGTCCCGCCCCAGTCCATGGCGGGGGGCGACTTCCTCGCCATCGGCGCGCGGGCGCCTGGGCTCCGCATCCGATCGACGAGGGCGGCCGGCCTTGCGGCCATGATGCGCGCCGCCCGCGCGACCGTCTCCAACTGGGGGCAGCTCTTCGCCTGGCTCCGCGACCAGCTCGACAACGCATCACTGCTCGCCGTCGGCCTCGGGCAATCCTCCCCGACCTTCTGGAGGACGAGGCCCATCGTCATGGGGCTGGCCGAGGCGCACGAGGGCTTCGTGAGTGATCGAGCGCTCGCCCGCCATGCTGGCGCCGCCTGGGCCGCTCTTCGACAGGCCGAGGCGCAAGCATCGGCGTCGGGCGGGCGAGTGCGTGTTCAGAAAACTGTGCGCGCTGCCTTGCACTCCTCCCTCCATCCTGACTCCCCCCATCTTCTGATCATGCGTGGGATGAGGGTATGGGGGCTCGAGGTTGTTCGCGACGCCCGTGTGGGCGCCGCCGCTGCCCGTGAGCGATGGCCCCCTCTGCGTGAGCTCCTAAGGCGGGTGGCCCCCTCGTGGCAGAGTGCCGCCCTGAAGACAATCTCAGGGGCTTGGTTGACCTCGGCGCGGCTGCGTGTGCAGGACGGCGTGCATCCATGCAAATTTCGGTGTCGCGAGCCCCCACTCGTCCCTGCTCTCGATACCTTTTCTCACTACCTCCAGTGTGATGTTCTCTGGGGTCTCGCCTGCCCCCAGGGCTCTCCGCCTCCTTGTTGCCTCAGAGCTCGCATGGGCCTCAATGGGGCCCCGTCGATGCAGAGTGTCGAGGCGATAGTGATGGCATATCATATCTATAACACTGCCCGTGTTCTCGCGCCGCCGCCCGCTGATGAGGAGTGGGACGGCCATCTTTACGAAATTCGGCGTGCTGCATTTGCTTTCGTCGAGCTCACAAGGACTCGGGAGGCTCCGTAGGTCTCTGCGGCGCCCGCGTGGACCCTCCTGGAGTACGAGCGACACACACGCACGCACACGCGCACACACACACACACACACACGCACGCACACACACATGCACAAACACACACACACACACACACACACACACACTTTTTGGCGGTCGCGGCCTCGCGCGCAGCGTCGAACCGGAAAAAGGCGGGGTTCAGTGCGCGCGCGGCCGGGCCTTTAGGCACACACACACACACACGCCCGCACACACGCCCGCCGCACGCACACACACACACACATCGACACACGCACGCACACACACACACACACACGCGCACACACATACGCACATACACATACACACACACTGTCTTGTGGTAGCGGCCTCGCGCGCGGCGACGAGGCAGAGCAAGCGGAACGAACATGCACGCCGAGGCGTGGCTCGCAAGCATCACTTAGGATGCGGTGCGCACGCACGCACTTTTGTTTGGCATCGCCGCCACGCGCGCGGCGGCGCGGCGTAGACAGTCGAGGGGACAAGCACAAATTCACACACACACGCGTACACACACACCGTTCTGCGATCGCGGCTTTGCACGCAGCGACAAGGCGGAAACAGTGAATCATAGAAAATTCATTGGCCCCTCAGACAATGCGGCAGGGATCCAGGAGGATCGGCCATGCCATGCGCATACCCCGGCGTGGACAGCGAGGGTGGAGGAGCAGACAGCAGTGAACATGGAATTGGAGGCGCAGCGCAGCCGAGTTGGCAACGACGAGAGGACAAGTCATTAGGACAACAAACCAGGTACAGACAGCACGCCAAGGCGACAGCGGCAGACACACACACACAAAGGACACACAACATGCGAACAATAACATTGTGCCTGCGAAGATGGCCCAATGTTTGTCTGGCAGCCTGCGGGGAATATGGCACATATACCCGTACCCATCTGC
>CAUYUJ010014405.1:107630-112630 GCA_963575745.1 Prorocentrum cordatum | reverse complement strand
GAGACTCACGCGGGACCAGACGCTCTTCGTCGCCAAGTTCGCCAAGGCCTGCGATGACGCCTGGGAGGACGACGTGCAGAAGAAACCCTGGAGCGAGAGAAAAGTGACGCACTTGCTCCTGCTGGGCCAGGGCGGTTCGGGGAAGACGCACGTGGTGCAGAAGATCGTCTTCCCAGTGGTGGAGTATTTGCGGCCCTCGTCGGCGCAGGACAAGGGCGCCATGATGGTCGTGGCCTTCTCGAACGTGCAGGCGAAGAACATCTCCACAGAGATTGTGAAGGCTAGAACGCTTCACAACGCCTGTGCCCTGCGAGTCAAGAAGTACATCAACGCGAAGATGAGGCCGGGGGGCATGCAGAAGAGACTGAAGTGGTTGTGGGAGCACGTCCGCGTATTTGTCATCGAGGAGGTGAGCATGGTGGCGGCTGCTCTGTACAACGCGCTGGACCTTCGCGCTTGTCACGGACGCAGCGACACGCATGACGTGCAGGAGTCCACCTACAAGAGGCCGCATCACCACTTCGGGCGCGTCCCCATCGTGCTGCACCTCGGCGATTTCCTGCAGCTGAAGCCCACCGGCAGCATCGGCCTCCTAGCGGACCCCAACGAGCTCCTGGAAGACGATTCGTACAAGTACAAGGAGCCGCCGACGTTGGAGATTCAGCACGCCATCACGTCTTCAGACACGTCCCCTGCGTCTTCGAGCTGAAAGGCACGAAGCGCTTCGAGCCAGGGGACCTTCTGATCACGTTCTCGGGCTGCACGCGCGAGGGCAAGCGCTTCCCACCAGAGGTCTGGTCTGCCTGGGAGAAGACATTGGCTTCGGACAACCACGGCGTCCTGGACCCTCGGCACCAGCGCGAGAACTTTCGGCTCGGCTACGGCATGGGCATCCACTGGGAGACGCTGGCGAGGTGGATCAACACGCCCGTCGCGACGCGCGGCGCCTCGGCGCCCCCCTCGTTTTCCTGCAGGCCGTAGACGGGTGCGGCGCGATCCAAGGCGACCCAGACGCAGGCCGGCGCCTCCTGAACGTTCCGAACACGCACAAGACCGGGGACATCCACGGCGCCTTACCGGCACACGTCGGCATGGAGGTCCGGTTCACGGCCGTGCAGGAGGAGCTGAAGAAGAAGTTGGGGCTCGTGCAGGAGCAACCGACCACCATCGTGTCCTTCGAGTTTCCCGCAGACGACGAGCGGGACTACGAGGAGTGCGCGCCGGGCCAGCTCTTCCGTCCCCGCTACCTACCGCAGGGAATCTGGCTGCAGGTGCACGGCTTCCAGGAGTCCCCGATCTACAAGGAGTTCGCCGAGGTGCTGCAGCGGCGCGCCGATGGCGCTGGCGACGACGGCGAGGCCGAGGCGCGGGCGAGGAGCTTGCTCATGTTCAGGCCTAGCGAGCAGGAGTTCACGTGGCAGAGCTCGGGGGCGCACGCTGCGCGCCGCTCGGGGGTCACCCTGGCGCATGCGCCCTACCTGACCTCCACGCTGTCGCAGGGCCAGACGCTGCGCAAGGGCGTCACCATCGATTGCGCCAGGGATGAGGACGCTGGCCGCACGGGCATGTCGGACGAGATGCGGCGGCTGCACCTCTACGTCATGTTCTCCCGCGCCGCGCGCATGCGGAACATGCTGATCCTGCGGCCGCCCGCGCGAGAGTTCCTGGAGCGCGGGCCGCCGGCGTCCCTGGGGGAGGCGCTGCAAGAGTTTGACAAGAGAGCGGTGGGCTCCAGGGCTGAGGCGGAGCAGCTCGCGGCAGAGCTGGGCCTCGTGCTGCCACCCGCCTGAGCGCCGCGGCGCGCACCTGGAGGCCCGCGGGGTTGTCCCAGCGGCTGGCCCCCGCGCCCCTGCGGCCTGCGAGGTTGTCCCAGCGGCCTGGCCCGAAGGGTTGCCCCGGCGGTTTCGCGATCTAGCCGTCGGCAAACGCGCGCGCGCTGGCCGACGCGGCGACGGCGCCGAGGAAAATTCGAGTTGATTGCCACGACCAGGGGGAACGGGAGGTGCACATGGAGAAGAGGCAGGAGGATGAGGAGGGAAGGGGCATGGGGGAGGGCGACGACGAGGAGGAGGTGGCGGAGGAGGAGGAGGAGGAGAAGGAGGAGGAGGAGGAGGAGAAGGAGGAAGAGAAATAGAAGGAGGAATAGAGGGCGGTACAGAGGGCGAGAAGAGAGGGTGTCCGCCAGGGGGAGGAGGAAAGGGCAAAGGGTAAGCTAAACAGATTCTTGTGTGGGGTCCCACCGTCGGATCAATTTGGTCTTAGCCTGCGTGTTGGACCAACAGGTCGGGGGTTGCTAACGGTGTTCTTGGCCAGCATGCCGCACCACTTTGGAGCCCCAGGGGCCCTTTGGGCCTCGCGCGGGGAACTCTGGAGGCCGCGGGGGCCTTGTCGAGAAGCCTGGGGGGACTTCGCACCAGGGGCACGTCCGACAGCACACAGACAGAGATTCTTGGCAACTGGGTCGCGCGGCTGGCTCCGGCACGTGCGTCCCGACCCCCCCCCGTGCAGCAGACACCGTGGAGGGTGGAGGGTGCTCGTGTTGGTGCTCAGTAGTCCGGGGGGGGCGGGTCAGAGAAGCTTCCCTCCGATATCGAAAAACAACAGCGGTATGACCTTGCACGTTCGGTGCTTCGCGTGGATTTCTTGGGATGGGGCTGGCGCCCCCCCGGCGGCGCCTCCAGCGCCGCCCCGGGTGGCGCGCTCTGCGCGCCAGGGAGTAAGGTCCAGCGCAGATCAGCGAAGCCCGCGCGGACCTCGGGAAGATCGGGTTTAGACTGTTCTTTCTTTTAGTATTTCCCCCCGATGGCCTCCTTGTTAAACTTCCATTATTGCGCCAGTACGCTGGTCTACCAGTTTTCGGCTGGTCAGACTCGGGAATCAAATTGCTCGGGTCTGCTGCTATACGTTATACTCATCATTGCGCAAACACAAGAAGTGTGGCATAACATCTTATCTTGCTCATACTCCTCTTGCTCCCTTTGCTGCTCCTACTCACTGTCCCCTTTTTCCGTTTGCTCCTCGTATTGTTTCCGTTATTCCTCGTATTATTATTTGCGTGTTTTTCTCCTGCACATCATCCTTCTGTTCATTGTTCTCCGGCTTGTCATGTTGCACCTTGTCTTATTCCTCTTCATTCATCGTCCTTTTTCGTTGTTGTCCTTCATTGGTTCCCTTCTCCTGCCCCTCCTCAAGGAAAAGCGCATCCCTGGGATGGACACCATCTTCCACGCGAGCGGCCACGCAAATGATGGCCGCCGCCTCCAGGCCTCCACCTACGATCGCGCCACTGCACAGGCTCAGGTCTTTCGGGATTAATGTGACGATGAGTGTGTGGTGATGTGGATGATGATGGTGGCGATGATGAGGAGGAGGATAATCATGAGATGGCGGAAAAGGGAGATGGAGATCGGAAGGATGAACAGGAAGAGGAGGTTACACACAACAAGCTATGCATGCGGCTCCAGGCGACCGCCGCGCGAAAGCACATGTAATCTAACAAGTTGCGTAGCAAGGCAAGTAAGAACCCCTTTCTGCAAACACTGCCAGGGGAACAGAGACACACACACACGTACATATGAGGCATTCCAGGAAATGCTTCGCCTTCGGGGATCGAAGGAGTTGGCATATCTTCCCCAGCGGAAGGCGGCGGAAGCCCGGCGGAAGGCGGCTGAAGCAAACGAGGCTGCCTCCGCCGGCAGAATGCTGGTGGAAGCTGGCGGAAATGAACGATGCGCCCCAAAGAGATGGCAACAGTTTGGGGTTCAGGGTTTTCGGAACCGATCGTGTACATACACCCATCGATCGACATCTTCTTTTTCGGATACTCTTATGAGGACACCCCCCGTACATGAATTCGGGCCTGCGCGCTCCCAGCCATCCTGCACCGCCCAAGCAGGCCTTTGATCGGTTCCCGAGCGGTCCCGCGGAGCACCGAAACGGCCCAAGACCGTTCTAGAACGCACAAGCTGTTCTCAGGACGGCTCCAGGACGGCCTCAAGACGGCCCAAGAGCGTTCGAAGAGGACCCCAAACGGCCTCAAGACAGTTAATAAGGCCTTCAAGACGCTCCAAGACACCTCCCAAGAGCGCCCCGAAGAGGCGAACATCGCGTCATTTCCGTAGGGAAAACGTGCACGTCGAGCATATTCGCTTCTTCGGTCTAGACAGCGTCCAACACGGTCCAAGAGACCCCCAAGATCGCCGCGAGACGACCCAAGACGCCCGAAAGAGGGCCCCAAGACAGCCCAAGAGGGCTCCAAGACAGCAGAAGCGAGCTCGAGATGACCGGAGAAGGGTCCCGGAGAGCCCCAAAAAGCTTCTAAGAGAGCCCCGAGAGGGCCACAGGAGGCCCCCAAGAGGGCCCAGGAGAGCCCCATGAGAACCCCAAGACGCCCCAAGCCCCCCAAGACAACCCAGAAGAGCCCCAAGTCAAGGCCATTCCACAGCTGTGCACGCTGCCCGGCCGCAGTTTTTCCTCCAAAAACTTCCAGGAAGGAGGTAAGAGGAGCGCAACGACGACGACGACGACGACGACGAAGAGAACGACAAGGCCCGCGAGTCGGAGCCTGGGCTTCGGCGACCGCCCCGGACGACCCCTTGATTCTCTCCTCCTCACCAGCCTCCTAGCCTTCCGCCCCAGACATCCAGCGGCACGATTTTTTCGCAACGTCTGCCCCCCGATCTCCACACACCTTTCCCAGGACAACCTTTTCACGCCTGGTCGTTTTTCAACGATGATGGTGAGGTCCCCCCTCCTCGCCCCGACCCTTTCATTGGCGCCCTGACGCCAGGACTGCACGACGCGCTTTCACAGGCCATTCCAGGCCTTACCAGCCTCATCGGCTCTACGACTCCTCTGGGCCCTACGAGCACTTTGGTCACTGTCACTCGTTTTAGGACTACATGAGCCCTGTGAGCTCTACGGGCCGTGCGAGCCTTGTGAGTCCTGTGAGCCTTATGAGCCCCAGCAGATCTATGGGCCAAATGCCGCCTGTGAGCCTA
>CAUYUJ010014405.1:95130-100130 GCA_963575745.1 Prorocentrum cordatum | reverse complement strand
TTTCATATGGATCCCCTAAGGATTTCAAGGGATCCGACTCTTTCCTTCCCTGAGAAATTCCCGCGGTTCGGGTCCGATGGTCGGGATTCCTGCGGATCGGAGGATGCTCTAGGAGCCCCCGTGGATCCGACAATTCCTCAAGGATTCCTGCGGATCCAAGGATTTCTCATGATTCGACCGAGTCATGGGGATCATAACGATAGTCGTAAGGTAGCATACGATACTCGTGTGGTTTTTGATTGGTAGCCGTGTGGTTTTCACATCGCAACCGTATGGTATTCATTTGGTATGAGCATGGGCTTCAGGTGATAACCGTGAAGCTTTCATATAAACATCGTAAGGTTTTTATGGTAATGTCATGTCTTGTTTTGGTAGCCGTATGGTTTCCTGCTGGTAGTGGTGTGGTTTCCGTATGGTAGTTGCACGGTTTTCTTAAGATGATGTCATGGCTTTGTTACGGTACTGGTATGGTGTTCTTTTGGTGATGGCATGTTGTTTTGTTATGGTAATGGTATGGTTCCTTTCTGGTAATGGTATGGTTTTCTTGAGATCATAGTATTGCTTGTTCATGGTATTATGTGGTTTTCTTCTGGTAGTGGTATCGTTTCTTGTGGTAACTGTAAGGCTTTCAAATGGTAATCGTATGGGCCTCACATGTTAACCGCATGGCTTTCACAGAGTAATGGTTTTTCCCCACATCCTGAGTGGGGTTCTTGTTTTCCCACAACACCCTCTCCTTCCCACCCACCTCCCGCTCCATCTTCCATACAACACAATATTATTCCTACCACACACACCATACCATACCATAGTTCCTACCACACACACACCATACCATACCATACCATACCATACCACACCATACGTACCATACCGTACCATACCATACCATGGCGTACCATGGTTTCGTGGCCCCGCCTGAGCGAGGAGGGTATCGGAATACCATACTATTTACATGGTTTCGTGCCCCTCCCACCCCTCCAGGGAGGCCCCGCCTGAGCGAGGAGGGTATCGGAATACCATACTACATGGTTTCGTGCCCTCTCCCCCCTCCAGGGAGGCCCCGCCTGAGCGAGGAGGGTATCGGAAACCATACTATTTACATGGTTTCGTGCCCCTCCCACCCTCCAGGGAGGCCCCGCCTGAGCGAGGAGGGTATCCGCAAACCATACTATTTACATGGTTCGTGCCCCTCCCACCCTCCAGGGAGGCCCCGCCTGAGCGAGGAGGGTACCATACTATTTACATGGTTTCGTGCCCCTCCCACCCCTCCAGGGAGGCCCCGCCTGAGCGAGGAGGGTATCGGAATACCATACTATTTACATGGTTTCGTGCCCCTCCCACCCTCCAGGGAGGCCCCGCCTGAGCGAGGAGGGTATCGGAATACCATACTATTTACATGGTTTCGTGCCCCTCCCACCCCTCCAGGGAGGCCCCGCCTGAGCGAGGAGGGTATCCGAAACCATACTATTTACATGGTTTCGTGCCCCTCCCACCCCTCCAGGGAGGCCCCGCCTGAGCGAGGAGGGTATCGGAATACCATACTATTTACATGGTTTCGTGCCCCTCCCACCCCTCCAGGGAGGCCCCGCCTGAGCGAGGAGGGTATCGGAATACCATACTATTTACATGGTTTCGTGCCCCTCCCACACCTCCAGGGAGGCCCCGCCTGAGCGAGGAGGGTATCCGCAAGCCGCAAACCATACTATTTACATGGTTTCGTGCCCCTCCCCCCTTCCAGCGGGGCCCCGCCTGAGCGAGGAGGGTATCCGCAAACCATACTATTTACCTGGTTTCGTGCCCCTCCCACACCTCCAGGGAGGCCCCGCCTGAGCGAGGAGGGCATCAAGAAAATGGGTCCCACGAAACCGTTAATCTCTTTATGTGGGGAACTCCGTTAGCATAATTGATTGAAGAAGTCGTACGGTAATCATATGGTAAACGTATGGTAACCACATGGTAATCGTATGGCTTTCGTTTGGTAATCGTATGGTTCTCATATGGTAATCGTATAGTGTTCGTATTGTAACCGGTTTGGTTTCACATGGTAATCATATGGCTATCAAATGACAGTTGCATGGTATTCGTATTGTAATTGTATGGTTGCGTAAACCATTTGTTGGTTAGTTTGGTAATCTTTTATGTTTCATCTGATGGTCGTATGGCTTTCGTACGGTAGCCGTGTGGTTTGTCATATGGCAATCGTATGGTAGTCGTCTGATAATCGTATGGCCGCCATATGGTACCCGTATGGGTGTCATATGATATTTCCATGGCTGGTTTATGGTAGTCTTGTTGTTATCATTTGGTCGTTGTATGGGTTACATGGGTTACATATGGTAACCGTGTGGCTTTCACATCGTACCGTGTGGCTGCATATGACAGTCGTATGGTTGAAATGTGATAAGTGTGTGGTTTTCGTGTTGCAATCGTTTGGTGTTCATCTGAATCTGCATTGTTGTCATACCTGGAGTGCATGGGTTTCGTATGGTCGCCGAATGGCTTTTACATGCGAATCGCATGTTTGTTTTGTGTGATGCGTGCATGGTTTCCGTATGGCAGTCGTATGGTTTTCATATGGGTGTCGTATTGTTGTCGTGTGGCATTAGCATGGTTTTCGTGTGGTAACCGTATGGGCTTCGTATGGTAACCGTAGAGCGCGCAGGTGACGGCCGCATGGTATCCAAATGTTAATCATATGGTTTTCATGTTGTAACATGTTGTAATCGTATGGGCCATGTATGGTAATGGTACGCGTCCCGATTGTAGCCGTATGGTTTGCATATGCTATTCGTAGTGTTTGTTGTCGGACAACCGCATATTTTCATATGGTAATATTGTGGTTTCGTATGGGAATGGCGGTTTGCCCATTGCAATCGTACTCGTACTTTCCATTGTGTGAAACGTACGGTTCCCACTGTATAATCGTTCGTTGTCTGCATGGCGAACGCATGTGTTGCACACGAGAGTCCTATGACGTCGTATGGTACTCGTATGTTTTTGACCAGGTAACCGTATGGCTTTAATATCAAAGAAAGCCGCAGGGCTTGCACATCGCATCTGGAGGGTTACATATGATCATCGCATGGTTTTCTGTTGCGAACCGTATGGGTTGTGCATGGTAATGGTATGGTGCCCTTGTGATATTCGTATGGCCTCCCCTATGGTAATCGTGCAGTTTTCCTGTGGTAATCGTAGTAATGTAGAAGAGGTCACATCTATCTGGTTTCGAGATTTTTGAGCCGCTCGGAAGTGTAATGTGACGGGGATACCACGGCAACTCTTATTCTTAGTCTTCACGATCGAAGACGCCTACGGCGAATCACCGCCGCCCCCTTGCCTTTTTGGAAATGCTTGTGTGGCCGAAAGTTGGCCTATAGCTTGGCCCAGCTATCGGGCCATGAGTTCCCCGAGTCGGTTTGGAAAGCCTTCGGGGTGTACGTGGGGGATTATGAAGACGAAGAGGAAGAGGGAGACGAAGAGGAAGAGTGAGAGTAGGAGGAGGAGGAGGAGGAGGAGGAGGAGGAGGAGGCTTTTTGGGAGCCTCCTGGGGCATTCTTGCGGCCTGCTGGGAGCTTCCTGGGGGCCTCCTGGAGGCCTCTTGGGGGCCTCCTTGGGCCTGCTGGGAGCCTTTTGGGGTTTCGTGGGCGCCCTGTTGGCCGTCTCAAGGCGTTCCTGCCTGTTCTGATGCGTCGGAAGCCGTCTTGGGGGCCTCTCTGAACCGATTTGGGGCCCTCTTGGGGCGCCTCACGGCCGTCTTGGAGGCCATCTTGGGCGTCTTGGAAGCCTCTTGGGCCGTCTTGGGGGCCTCTTAGGCCGTCATAGAAGACATATTGGAGGCCTCTTGGGCGATCTTGGAAGCCTCTTGGGCCGTCTTGGGCCGTCGGAAGGCTGAAAAGAAACGAATGCCACAAAACCTTGAAAAGCTTAAAGAAAATCATTGGTTTGGGCCTCTTCGGGCCTTTCTGGACGATCTCTTGGAGGCTTCTTGGGCCGTCTTAAAGGCCTATTGGAGGCATCTTGGGGGCCTCTTAGGCCGTCTTCGGCAATCTTGAGGCTATATTAGGCCGTTTTGGGTGCATCTTGTACCGTCTTGGAGGCCATCTTGGCCGTCTCGGAGGCCATCTTAGCCGTCCTGGGGGCATATTGGAGATCATCTTGGGCCAGAAAGGCGATGAATGAGGCAGTCTGCGGGTGGCCGGCGGGTCGGGCCGGAGACCCAGGAGGGATTCTTTTGGAAAAACATCAAAACCAAAACCGAGAGCGTTCAGCACGCCAGGCACCCCTGTGATAATTCAACAGGTGGCGGCGGATCTGATGGCCTTTCGGCTTGTCCCGCCACCGCGCCTGGGAATTGTAGGGATATTTCTTGGGATCTCTTCGGAGTTTGGCAGCTTTTTTGGCGGTGTGCTAAGGCTTCCAAAAGAGCGCCTTTTAATTTAATTGTCTTTTGTGTCCCCTGTGTGCTCTCTGCAGGGCCGTGTGCGCGGGCGGGCCTTCCAAAATCGCGATATTTGTTCTCTTGCACAGGGTGTCTGGAGCTCCGACTACTTTATTTCGGCACGGCACACCCCTCATCACCTACACATTCCACCAGTCAGCGCGACCCTCTATCCCCCCCCCGCATCCACCCACCCACCAGCGCTCACCAGCCAGTGCGCCCCTCCGCCCCGACACCTTTATTTCGGCACGGCACACCCCTCCGCCCCGACCCCCACCCGCGCACACCCCTCCGCCCCGACCCCCACCAGCACCCACCAGCCAGTGCGCCCCTCCGCCCCGACCCCTTCATTTCGGCACGCACGCCCCTCCCCCCCGACCTTTTGTTTATTTCGGCACGGCACACCCCCTCCCCCCCCCCCCCACCCACCAGCCAACGCGCCCCTCCGCCCCGACCCCTTTATTTCGGCACGGCGCAACCCTCCGCCCCGACCCCTTTTATTTCGGCACGGCACACCCCCTAGCCCCCTCCCCACACACACACCAGCCGGCGCGCCCTC
>CAUYUJ010014405.1:87500-95030 GCA_963575745.1 Prorocentrum cordatum | reverse complement strand
GACCCCTGTATTTCGGCACGGCATACCCCTCCGCCCCGACGACTTTATTCCGGCACGGCACACCCCCTACGCCCCCCCCGCCTCCCCAGCAACCAGCCAGTGAGTCCCTCCGCCCCGATTCCTTTATTTCGGCACGGCACACCCCTCCGCACCGACAACACCAAGATTTTCGGCACGGCAACACCCCCTCCACATCCCCCCCTATCGCACCCCGCCGCCATCCCGCCTCTCCGCGCCCCCCCTTTTAAATTTGGGCACGGCACACCCCTCCGCCCCGACCCCTCTATATCGGCACGGCACACCGCCTCCGCACCCCCCCACCCACTTGCTCGCGCACCCTTCCGCCCCGACCCCTTTTATTTCGGCACGGGCCCGCATCCCCCCACCCACCAGCCAGCGCGCCACTTCCGCCCCGACCCCTTTATTTCGGCACGGCACACCCCTCCTCCACGAACCCTTTTTATTTCGGCACGGCACACCCCTCCGCCCAGACCCTTTTATTTCGGCACGGCACACCCCATCCGCACCCCCCCACCCACCAGCCGGCGCGCCCTCCGCCCCGACCCCTTTTATTTCGGCACAGCATACTTCTCTGCCCCGACTTCTTTATTTCGGCATGGCACACCCCCTCCGCATCCCCCCCACACCCGCCAGCCAGCGCGCCCCTCCGCACCAAACCCTTTATTTCGGCACGGCACACACCTCCGCCGATCCGCCCCGACCCCTTTTTACTTCGGCACGGCACACCCCATCCGCATCCCTCCACCCACCAGCCAGCGCGCCCCCTCCGCCCCGCGACACCTTTATTGCTGCACGGCCCCCACTCCCTCCCCGCGCGCCCCAGCGCGCCCTCCGCACCCCCCCCACCCACCAGCCAGCGCGCCCCCTTCTTATTTCGCCCCCCCCTCACCCACCCACCCACCCACCCACAAGCCAGCGCGCCCCTTCCTTATTGTGCAAGAGCCATGGCACACGTGCCACTTGTTTAAATATTTCCGTTGCTGCTGTGCGCTCTCTGCGGGGGCGTGTGCGTGGGCGCCCGTTTTGATTTAATGTTGTTTTCTGTTCTTTGTGTGTTTTCTGCAGGGTCGTGTCCGCGGGCGCGCCTTCCAGAATCGCGAAATTTATTTCAATGTTTCCGTCCCTGCTGTGCGCTCGCTGCGAAGCCGTGTGCGCGGGCGCGACTTTTCATGTAATTTTGTTTTGCGTCCTCTCTGTGCTCTCTATGGGGCCGTGTGCGCGGGCAGGTTTTCCAGAATCGCGAAATTTATTTAAATGCTTCCGTTCCTGCTGCGCTCTCTCTGCGGAGCCGTGCGCGCGGGCACGCCTTTTCATTTAGTGTTGTTACCTGTTCTCTGTGTGCTCTCTGCGGGGTCGTGTGCGCCGGCAGGCCTTCCAGAATCGCGAAATTTATTTAAATGTTTTCATCCCTGTTGCGCGCTCTCTGCGGAGCCGTGTGCGCGGGCACGCCTTTTCATTTAATTATGTTGTCTGTTCTCTGTGTGCTCTCTGCGGGGTCGTGTGCGCCGGCAGGCCTTCCAGAATCACGAGATGTATTTAAATGTTTTTCTCCCTGCTTCGCGCTCTCTGCGGGGCCGCGTGCGTGGGCGCGCTTTTTCATTTAAGTTTGGTTTCTGTTCTCTGTGTGCTCTTTTGCGGGGTCGTGTCCGCGGGCGGGCCTTCCAGAATCGCGAAATTTATCCAAATGTTTCCGTCTCTGTTGCGCTCCCTGCGGGACCGTGTGCGCTGGCGCGCCTTCTGATTTTGTTTTCCGTCCTCTCTGTGCTCTCTGTGGGCGTGCGTGCGCAGCCGGGCCTTCCAGAATCGCGAAATGTATTGCTCTGTTGTGCCTGTTGTTCTCTGCGAAGGAAGGATGAGAGGGCGCCGATGGCGAGCACGACCGTGATCGCTGTGTGTGTGCTCAAGCTTTTACGGGGTGACCGAAATGCCCGGGCCGCTTTCTGTGGCTTGGCTATTCGCCGCCTTCGTTCAGCTGGCGACAGCGCGCTGGTGGCGTAGCCACCCCTGCCCGCAATGTCCAGCGTGCCCGAACTCTACATGCCCTACGTGTCCAGGTGAGGGTTGTTCAGCCTGTCCAAGCTTCGAGTGCCCGACGACCCTGTGGCCCGTGCAGGCCGGCGGGGACGCCGACGGAGGGGCTGCGCAAGAGGCAGCGCCGTCGTTCAAGATCTGGGGCCGGCTGGAGGACCCGCCGACGTGTCCACAAGCGGATTTGTGGCTTCTCTGTAGTACGCCTGCCCGTGATGTGTATGAGGATAAACACAGCAGGAACAGTCCAGGCATCTTGGCAGTGCGAGCTGGCCAGAGTCAGCGTGATCGATGTGGCTTGGACCCTGCCCACCTCTACGGCTTCAGGCGGGGGCTGACGACCGCGGAGGAGCGAGCAATCAAGGCGAAGCGGGTCCAGGTCGCCGACGAGACATTCCTAGCCCAGGGAAGGGCGACTGGCCGGGGCGCCGTGGCTGCCGTCAGCAACGTTCTGGTGAGGTTCGACGTCGCTGCCGGGGCTGCCGCTGCTGGGGCCATCGTGGCCGCTGGGCCTGCGGGCGGAGGCGCCGAGGCAGGCGCGGAAGCCGCAGCAGGCCTTGCGAGCGAGGCCCCTGGCCGTGGCCTGGCGCTGAGCGCGCCAGCGGCCGTGGTGGCGGCGAACGCCGCCGCACAGCCCGGGGCCGCCGCTGCAACGGGCGACGGAGCCGGCGCAGGGGCGGCCGCAGCCACCCCCGCCGCGGCGGCGCCCGAGCCACTTGCCGCACCCGCCGTCGCGGAGTGGCTCATGACGGAGACCACCACAGCTGGCGAGCGCGGCGCCGTGGTGCAGCGGAGCGGGCCCGTGCAGCTGGGCTTCGACGTCGGGATGATGAAGGCGGACCAGGGGAGGATCGACATCAGGAAGGCGAGCATCAATCGAGTGATCTACGCTGAGACGGAGGCGGGCTTCGACGCTTGGCTGATGGACGTGCCTCTGCAGGCGGACGGTCACCGCGGGCGACTCAAGGTCCGCGCTGCTGTGAGCAAGTTCGTGCAGACGCCTTTGCCGAGTTGGCCTCCCGAGGGGCCACAGTCTGCCGCCTGGTTCTTCATCGTCGCCGATCGTCGTCGTGAAGGGCCCTTGGAGCAGTTTTCTCAGTTCAGGAGTCGACGTCACTTGACGAGCGAGGATCTCGGGGTCTCGCACTCTGAGAGCATCGTGAGGATGCTCGACTACCTTGCTTGCTGGGATCTGGCGAACCTCCCCGACCCTGGGGGGGTGGAGTCGACGATGCGGCAGGCTCAACTGTACGAGCGCGCCTACGCCCTGGAGGCCGAGGGTGCTATTCTCGCAGCCCCTCAGACGAATGAGAACGACAAGAACAAGAGGGGCCACGGCCGCGGACGGGGGCTCGCCAAGTTCGCGCCCCTGGATGAGGCCTCGGTCTTCATCGGCACGCCGCCGGAGGACGGCAGGGAGATGGCGTGTCCTGACCTCCTGACACACGTGTCGGCCATGGTAGAGAGGGGCGCGGACATCCGCAAGGCGCTGCGAAAGGCCAGGGAGGAACGCCGCGCCCTCTCAGGCCAATGAGAGCGACCTCGGGCGGCGCGACCCTCGGCCCGTCCGGCCAGCATCAGAGGGCGACTCCAGATATCCCCGCTGGAGCCCGACATATACATGGGGAGCCTCCTTCCTTTCCTGAGGATAGTCGCCAGCGTGGCAACTTTCCTTTCCCTCGTCGCCCTCTACCCGATTCCCTCGCTCTGAAGTTCCAGAAGGGTAAGACATTTACTCGGGCTGCTGGGAGGCGGCTTCACAGGCATCGGCGCAGAGGTGATGCAGTCCACGAGTTAGTAGACGTGCTCAATGAGATGTACCTCGGGCCGAACGGCCCCGCTGGCCTTCCTCGGCGCGGGCCTGATCAGCCGCTGCTCGCAGTCCACGCCGCGGTGCGCACGGAGCTCGAGGCGGCTGTCCGCCGCTTTGGTGAGCCCCCAGTGGACCTCGACGGCCGAGGAGCCCTTGCGGAGCTCCGGGCATCGCAGGCGCACCATGGGGAGGCCATGGCGCTCGCCCCGGTTGGCTTCGACAACGTCGACCGCATTTCCCCCCCGTCGGCTGCGACCTCTCCTCGAGATCTCGAGTCGCTTGCAGGGGATGTGGGCCGGAAGATCGCCGACCGTTTGGAAGATTTGCTGTTGCCCCGAGAGGTGGGGTTGGATCGTGTTCGTCCTGAGGGGCCACGTCGTCTGTATGTGGACCCTAACCTTCGTAATCCAAAGTTGCGCAGGAAGGTGCTGCAGCGCCTGGTGGCGGCCTACCTCGCGAGCTTTCACCTCGAGTGCGAGCGCGCTGTCGGGCTCTTCTTCGTCCACAAGAAAAACGGCGACCTGAGGATGATCTTAGATGGCCGTTGCTCGTCCCTTCGTTTTGGAGAGGCTGACAAAGTAGAGCTTGCCTCGGGCGGCGCATTCAGCCAGATCACTGTGGGTGGGGATGCTCCCATTGCCGTTGCAGGCGTGGACATAGCGGATGCATTCTACAACATCTTGCTCCCACCTTGGTTTCAAAAATACTTCGGTCTCCCCCCTGTCCGAGCAGGAGATTTCGATCTTTCATCGGTTAACGACGGCACTCCAGTTCGCCCAGGGCAGCGGGTCGCCCCTTGTTTTCGATGCCCGCCCATGGGCTGGAGCGTAAGTCTGTGGATATACCAAACCATCAACGAGACCATCAGCGCAGGGGCCCCCGAGGTCACCACCCACAACCTTCTCGTCGAACGTCGACCCGCCCCTGATCTGGCCAGAGGTTTCGTTCACACAGAGTATGTTGACAACTTCGTGCCCCTGGCCAGGTCGGCCCAGGCTGCAGGAGACGTTGCCCGGGCCGTTGGTCGCGAGTTGACGGGCGCCGGGCCCCCCGCTCATCCCGTGGAGGAGGGCATCGGGGGGCAGATTCTGGGCTGGGAGTTCGGGTCCTGTGACGCGGTGATTGGTCTCAACCCTTGCATTCGATTGCGTCTTCGTCCTGGGATCCAGCATATACTTGATCAAGATCGTTGTTCGGGAGACACTCTGAGGAAGGTCATATCACATTTCACGTCCCGAGGCCTCATTCGCCGAGAGCTCCTGAGCGCCTTGGGGGCCGTCTACACTTTCATCGGAGTAGCGGGCCCACGGTGTCTTCGACTGTTGGGGGGCCGTACGACGGGAGTTGAGAGGTGGTGCAGATCGCTCATCATCTTGTGTTTCCGGAATGCGGGAAGGCCCATCAGTAACATCGTGTCGCGTGTCGATGCTTCTCTGTGGGGTGTTGGCATCGCCGAGAAGTCCGTGTCCACCGCTGCTGCCGCTGAGCTGTCATCGTTCAACGAGAGGTGGAGGTCCGGGAAGGACTCGGAGAGGTCGGTTTCGCCCCGGGAGTTCGACATCGGCAGGCGGGGGGATGAGGCGGACGACTCTGGCCTTGTCTCTGGCGATGCTTCTGTCTTCGGGAGCCCCGTGCACCAGCGTGACAAGAATAGCCAGGGCCCCATCAAGGTGCACCTAAGGCCCCCAGAGGCGCCCTTCAAGAGCGCGCCGAAGGAGATCTGGGGCGGCGTCTGGAAGCGGGCCCTGTCCAAGCCCTGGGGCCGCGAGGGGGCCCAAGTCATCCTGGAAGGGGGGGCCCTGGTGTGCTGCCTCAAGCATCGGCTTCGTTCTGTCGCGAACTTCGGGGCCGCCCATGTCGTGCTCAACGATTCCATGGCTCCTTTGCTGGCTCTGTTGAAGGGCCGCTCTTCCCCCGCCCCGTCAAGTGGCGGCGCTCGCCCGGTGCAGTGGCTGCGGCGTGGCCTGGCGCTGGGTGCCGTCGGGGCACGACAGCGCGGACCCGGCCTCGCGGAACCGCCCTGGGCTGTCTGCTCAGGCGGACCACGCTGCAGCCGACCATGGCGACATCGGCGCCTCTGTGCCCGGCGGCGGGCAGCGTGCCACGGAGCCGCCGGCCAGCGGCCTGCCCTCAGCTGCGCTCAGGCCGCCGCCCGGCCTCGAGCCTCCGCCCGGCCTCAGCGTCGGCGGGGTCGAGGTCGCCTCGCGCAACACTCGAGGGCGACAGGCGGGCCGCTCGGCGTCTCCAGCGCTGCCGAGGTCACGGTCGCGAGATCGTGCCCGCCGCGGAGGAGGCACCGACGTTTCGAGAGACGGAATCGGCTCCAGCTCCCGCTCGCCGCGATTATGCGAGGCGGGGCGAGGGCTTCCAACGCTGGGCCCGACAGAGCCGTGTCCCGACGGAGCCTCCGCCGCAGCTGGACGACGTGCTGGCGGTGCACGTCCACGAGCTGTTCCTGGAAGGCGGCGAGATCACCGATGCGTGGAAGCTGTTCGCGGCGATAGTGTTCATGGGCATCTCCTTGGGTCCGAGGTGCAGCGGCATCCTGCGAGCCCTTCGCGTTGCTCGAGGATGGCGACGGTTGGCCCCGCCTCGGTCGAGGTGGCCGCTCCCCTGGGTGGCGTGCTGCTTGATCGTCAGGCAGCTGATCACGATGGAGGTGCGCACGGTCGCCAAGCTGACCGCCGTGGCGTTCGCACTGTACCTGAGGCCGTCCACAGCGCCGTCGCTGACCACCGACAGCCCGGCGCGGCCGTCGCCCCTGCACGGAGACCTTCGAGGAACGCGGGGCTTGACCCTGCATCCTCGGGGAAAAGGCGTATCGAGCGAGGCGAGGACATACGACGACTGGCTGCTGGCCGACAGGCCCACCCTCCCAAGGCTGCCCGACCTTTTCGAGAAGCCGCTGCAGTCCCAGGCGCCCAGCGCTCGACTGTGCGACGTGACGTGCGACGTGTGGATCGCCGAGTTCGCACAGATGGCCAAGGCAGTCGGGCGGTCCGCCGAGGGAGGCAGGACCCAGGAGCAGCTGACCTTCCCCCCCCCCAGGCCGTCCAGGACGTCGCCAGGCAGGGCATGGCCACAACTGGCGCCGTCCTCTGCGCGACCTAGCCTCGTTTGTGGTCTCGTCGACGCAGCCTGTGATGCTTGAGGTTTCCAGCGGAAGTGGTCATTTCTCTCGGTCTATTCGAATGTGTTTCAGAGGCATAGCCGCATGTTTCGAGCTTGACATTATTCACGACGCAGGCGCCGATGTTTTCAGTCGTCGTGTCCAGCAGTTGATTCGAGGGTGGGTCAGAGGCGGTATGATATTGGGAGTATGGATAGCTACACCGTGTCAATCGATGTCAAGAGCTCGCAGCCGTCCAAATGGTCCGCCTCCCCTCCGTAACGCTCTGCATCCCCTGGGACTTCCCCACCTGAGCCCTTCCGACGCCCTTGAGGTCTCGCGTGGGAACTGTGTAGCCCGCTTCAGCTTTGGTTTACTTTCCCTTTGCAGGTCCCTCCGGATCCCCGTGGTCTAGAAAACCCGCCCACGTCGTGGCTTTGGAGCCTCCCTGGTGCCCTCGCCCTGGCCCGTGCTTATAACGTTCGAGATGTTGACGTGGACTTCTGCGCCTTCGGGATGCCCTGGAGAAAACGCACTAGGCTTCGTTTTTGCCACCTCG
>CAUYUJ010014405.1:60000-82500 GCA_963575745.1 Prorocentrum cordatum | reverse complement strand
TCCCCTCATGGGTCGTGCTATGCTTAGGTGGTTTGCCGGTCAGGGGCCAGGGCGCCGCCTTAATGGTGTCCGTGGAGTCTGGGGTCTTCAGCATGCCAGGTGCGTCTACCAGGCCCACGCGCGCGCGATGCGCATCGACGAGACAGCGGTGGGCTTCTGGAGAGATAAGATGGTCGAGAAGGGGCTCTTGGTGGATGACGCGATTGTGTCGTGGCAGCGCGCGCCAGAGTCGGTCCGCAAGGCGTTTTGGCGCTGCGCGCCACAGCTTGCGTGCCCGGGGAACTTCGGATCTGACCTTCTCCTCCGGAGCGGCGGACTTGGCGGGGAGAAAGGTTGGGGCGCGAAACGCGGGGCTTCGAAAACGAGGAAACTCAATGTGAATGCGATTATGCCCGCCCCTACCATTACTCAATATGAATACGACTAGCCTCCCGCCCCCAAGTCTGCGCGAGAAGTCCCCCGCCCTCTCCGCGTGCATTTCTCGCGCGCAGGATTCCAGACGCTGGTATTTCCGATGTGTTTTTGTTCCACTCGGGCCGTCTTCGGACGTTCCGCGAGGGGCGCTTTCGCCTCGGCGCCCGCCGCACTCTTGCCCGCCTCAACTCTAAGGCCGCTGCCGCATTGCCACAGCGGCGCATTGGCGAGTCGCTGCTGGAGATTGCGGATTTCTGGCACCGCACCTCCACGACCCGGGCGCGTGGTCCAATGGTGGGTCTGGCCTTATTGAGCCCGCCGGAGCTGTCGAAATCGCCGCTGCAATGGGATACCCCTGAACGTCGGTTCTGGGTGAGGATTGCGTCCAGTAAGTTCCAGTCGAGACTGTGCTTCTTCAACGTCGTAGACTTTGCAGCAGCCGGCAATTCTTGACGTTTCGCGCGCCCCCACCAGCCCATCCAGAAACGACGCCCAGGCGAGTTGAGGTGATCAGGGAAGTGCGGGAGCAAAGAGGGAGGGGAAAAAGGAGGCTGGATGAATGGATGAGGATGTGGGGAGAAGGACGATGAGTAGGATGAGGGGGAAGGGAAGGAGGAGGAGGAGGAAGAGGAGGAGGAGGAGGAGGAGGATGAAGGAGGAGCAGGAGGAGGAGGAGGAGGAGGAGGAGGCTTTTTCGGAGCCTCTTGGGATTGGTGCCTCGGGGGGGCCTCTCGGGTTCCTCGCGGGGTCCTCTTGGGGGCCTCGTGGGGGCCTGTCGCGGGCCTCTTGGGGTCCTCTTGGGCGCCCTTGGGAGCTATCTTGGGCCATCCTGGACGCTCTGACTACCCGCGAACCCCCTCGCCCAGGTCCCAAAGTACGCAGGGTGTAGGAGGGGTACCCCCCTCCCCGATGGGGAAGAAGCGGGGTGGAAGAGGAACGCAGGGCATTGCAGGGTATGGCAGGGGTCTGGTTTGCAGGGTATTGCAGGGTCGTTTTACAGGGTATCGCAGGTTAGTTTGCAGGGTGTTCCAGGGTCGCTTTGTAGAATATTGCAAAGTATTTCGGGGGTCCGGTTTGCAGGGTATTGCAGGGTCTTACAGGGTCGTATTGCATGGTACTGCAGGTTAGTTTGCAAGGTGTTGCAGGGTCGTTTCGCAGGGTATTGCAGGGGTCCTCTTTGCAGGGCATTGCAGGGCATTGCAGGGTTGTTTTGCAGGGTATTGCAGGGTCCGCGCGGAGTCTTTGCACCCCCCTCTGCACGGCATTGCAGGGTGCGCGGCGAGGTCCAGGGGAGAGGGTAGGGAGAGGGGTCCCATAGGAAATCGGAAGAAGAAATGCCTTGGACCACCTACGCCCATAGGGCTGTTGGGATTTTGCTTTCGAGGGGCAGGGGCCAGATTCCGGCGACCCCGTTCTCTTGCCCGTCAGCAGCGGGGGTTCAACGTCTCGGTTGAACATGTTCACCATTATTGGCTTGTCTGCTGGCATATGGAAAGATTCGCCGTGCAGGCCGTGGTGGGGGAGCGGGTTGGGCGGCGTCATAGCCTGGGGTGTTATCATGTGTCGCTGCGCTGATTCCGCCGGCCCCTATTGCGCGCTTGTTAGACAGATCCGGCCGTCTCGCAAACTTCTCGGGCAACGCATGAAGCATCTCGGGCTGTCGTGGCAACCCTGTGGCCCCCTGGGGCGCTCTCTGGGTTCCTGGGGCCGCCGGAGACCACCGCCGGGAATTGCGGCGTCCGCGAGGGGGGCCGCCCAGGGCCCGCTCGGGAATTTTTCGCGGGTTGCCCGAGGCACTGTTGTCCAGGGGGCGCTGGGAACCGCTTCGCGCGCGCGAGGGTTAGACATCATTTTGAAATCAACCTCCGGGATCCTCCCGAACGCTCGCGGAAATTTGGCGCGCGGAGGCGATCAGCTTGAAGGTCCTGGACTGGGCTGGCGTTCTCCTAAGCACTGGCGGAAATCATATGAAAATCGCGGTTCAGCGTTCTCCTAAGCACTGGCGGAAATCACGTTGAAATCAACCTTCGGGATCCTCCGAATCGCTGGCGGAAACCTGGCAAACGGAGACTATCAGCCTGAAGATATTGGAATGGGCCGGCCTTCTCATAAGCACCGGCGGAAATCGCATGAAAATCGCGGTTCAGCGTTCTCCTAATCACCGGCGGAAATCAAGTTGAAACCAACCTAAGCAGCGGTGGGAATCACGCTGGTCGGAAGGGGCGGGGGGCGGGGAGGGCGAGGAGAACGGGTAAGGGGGGAATAGGAGCAGGGCCAGGAGCAGGAGGGGAGACGATCCGAGGCACGCTCGACATATTTGCATTTTCGACGTCTTGCGGTCTTGGGGGCAGCCGCAGTCGTGCCCGACGCTGGCGACGGCGGCGCGGCCGCCCGTGGATGTCGCACTCTCGAGGGGCTATTGGAAGACGTTGGCTTACGGCGTGCCAAGGCCGAGCAAGCAGTTGAAGCATACGTTCGGCAACATGTTCCACGACGTTCTCGGCGATGCAGGGGGGCCGGATGACTGCGCCCCGATGATGGTCACTGCAGAGACGTCGTTCTTGGGCGCTACTTCCCAGTTGCCGCGGGCGCGGCAATTTGCGACATCGCTTCGGGCGTGGGCGCCGATCGTAGTTGCGAGTAGCCAGAACGACGACGCGTGTTGCAGCGAGGCTTTCTCCGAGGAGATGGTCGACTGGTTGGGTTACCACGCTGATGCTCTAGAGGTTCCCGAGCGCAGCGCTCTGCGAGAACGGCGTCAGCAGTCAGGTGGGGCGGTTCACGTGTACAAGGCTCTCGCCATGATCAGATTCCTTGTTTTTTCGAGCCTTGTGCGCGACCGCTCCAGTATCAAGCGGGCGATGCAGCAGGCAGTGCATTCGGCGCCGCCGAAAGACCTCGCCGATTTCGCGGCGGACAAGTTGCGCACTAGCGCGGCCATGCCAACTAAGGCTGATTGGGGGCCAAACGCCGACGCGGCGAACCCCCGCGTGGCCGATTAGGGGTTTGAGGGCGGGGGCCCCCCCTTGACCCCTGATTTTTTCCATGCCCTGGGCCACGGGGCCCCGACGGTCGATCCTTCACTGGTGCCATTCGTCGAGCGCTCCCGAGGCAACCCTTTCTGAGAAAAGAAGAAGAAGAAGAAGAGGAGAAAACAAAAAAAAAAATGCTGGCGCTCGACGCTGCGCTATGTTTGGCCCGGCGCACGCAATGGGCGGCCCTGTCGGCGAGCGGCCCGTTCATTTTCTACGCGGGCGACTCGAGCCCGCAGTTCGGCTGGGATTGGTTATTGCAGGAGTTTTCTATTATTACCGAAGTTTCTCAGTCAGCGGAATTGCACCATTCAATCATGCATCTGTTGCCGACCGATGTTCGCGACGAGGGTGAATGGGCCCAGCGGCCCAGGGATATGACGGGCGAAGAGAGAAGTTGAAGACAAACACCCAACAACTATGCAGCACAGCTTCGCGGCGCGCTATGACCCCGACGGCGCTCGCACCCCGGCGCGGTTCGGCAGTTCACAAACTTCACAACATGATGCGCGTGATGTATGCGGAAGTTTGCACTTGGAACGGGGCGCGCGATCTTTGCCGGCGCATTGCTACTTTCACGACAGATTGCGGCGCTGAGAAACTGTTAGAGAGCACGCCTTTGACTATGCAGGAGCTCGGGGATATGGACTTCCTTCCGCGCCTCGGAGAGCCGCAGGCCTTCGAGGAACCGCTCATGCCCGAGGCGCCCGTCTCAGCCCTCGTGGCCGCTGACCCACTTCCACAACGCTGCTCGTTCCAGCCTGGGCCGGCCTTCGTCGACAGCCTGGGGGGCGGTCTAGCGCAGCGGTGTCAACATGTTGACTGCCCTCGAGAGTTCCATGGGCCGTGCATTGCGCGCGGCGCGCCTTTATGCAGCGCCCATCTCATGGGTGCCGGCGAAGAGGCCTCATTCTGTCACGAGCACCGGCGAATTTCACTGAGGCGCCCATGTCCTTGCCGCGTCTGCCGATATACCAACGTCGCCGTCATCAGCGATGATCGTCCGCGGCTGAACCAACCGGGCCGTTTGTTTGAAAGTTCTTTGTGGCTGCCAGGGGTGCTGCGCACGCTGCGCCATGTCATGGGTGAGGTCCTCGACTCGACGGCGTATAAACCAAGTTTCTTGCAGCGTCTACACACCTTGACAAACTTCTTCAAGCGCCAAACGTTACGTGGAATATTCCAGAACCAGTTGAAAGGCCCGAACTACCAATACCGCGCATGGTTCGACACGTTCCCGGCCGCCTTCATTGAGTGGCGCTGGGGTAGTCTTCACAAGTGTTTGGAGCATGTGGTTTCGCTGTGCCCCGTCTTGGCTCTGATTTGAGATTCCTCCAAGATGTCGGCTGGCGCAAGGGGGCGCGATGCCAGAGAGGGCGATGCCTTCCGCGCAGACGACAACGCCAGCGCGCTGGGCGAGGTCATTTACGATTCCTTTTCCTGGGCGTTCGTCCAGATGCTGCTCTCGTTCGCCGACGTCCTCGAAGAGCTCGCATCGTGGTGCCCAGGGCGTCGGTCGGTCGGTCGGTCGTTCGTCGTAGTAGTCGTCGGTTGGCGTTGTCGTCGGTCGTCGTCGCCGTCGTCGTCGGTCGAACTGTCGGTCGGTCGGTCGTCGTCGTTGTCGGTCGGTCGATCGGTCCGCCGGTCGGCCCGGCGATCGGTCGGGCTCACTCGAGATCCCTGCTGAGCAGATGGTTCACGCTTCGCGTACCCCCGCCAGCCCATCTAGAAATGATGCCCATGAGAGCTGATGGGGGATGGGGGGAAGAGCGACATATAGTGAAACAGCGCGGGCCACCGTGGCGAACTGAGAGATCTCTAGGAGCAATCGGGGTGGCCTTGGAGGGCTTCCTCGGGCAATCTCTGGGGCCCGCTCGTTGGCGAGGGCAGGGGGGGGGGGGAGAAGGGCGGCCCGCCGGGCGCTGACTGAGGATTGAGTCGCGACCCTGACAGGATGCACAGTTGTTCGTGCCACCCGCCCCGGACGCTGCGGAAACTCGGCGGCTCGGCGTTGGACGAGCAGGGGCCCGAGGGGGGCGGGTCCATGCGGTGCCCCTTGCGAGGGCGCCGCGGTCCCGAGTTGGCGAATGGGCATTGGCTGAGATTTCTGGACAGGGCCATAGACCAGAAGGAGGGCGATATGATTTCTATGACTGCAGGGGTGGCTGAGAAGGAACGGTCATCTTTGCTTTTGGATTGGAAGGCGGATCGCGGCGCCCTCACGTTCGGGTCGAAGGTGCGTCTGTCGGGATATGAACAGCTGCCCCTGCGGATGTTAGGGGTGGCCTCGAGTCACCCTGCCGACGCTCAAGAAGCCACAGTCGCTTGCGTGCGCTTGATGCGCGCTGCGAAGTCTGCCAGACAACACCCAGTCGCCGAGATGCTCCTGGAAACAGACGGACGATTGAGACGGTTGGTGGATCAACTAGCAAGTGGTTCAGTTAAACTACACGAGTTGCCTGGCTTGGCCTCCGTTGCATTGCCGTGGAGGTTCGCTTCGGTCGTGGAGCGCAGCATTGAGGACAAGCATGCTTTGGCGAAAAACCGTATGGTAGCGAATTCGGCCCCGTCGCCCTCCTCGGTGAGTCTTTCGTCGCGGATGCCGGAAGTGTCTGCGATGCTGAATGCACCGGGCGGTGCAGTGGACGAGTTGGCGAACCTTTTTAACGTTTGCAAGAACCCCGTCGAATTAGTGCGCCGCATGGGATTAGCGAGCAACTATTCCCTTGAGCTTTGCCTCGAGACTAGAGGGGAACGCAGGCGTAAGGACGTGGCCGCGGCTTTTTACCATTGCGATTTGGAGTCTTTCTCGAACGCAAGGAGGCGGCTGAAGAGTGCGAGGCGAAGAGAAAATGCAGGAAGCAAGCCGCTGCGGCAAATCCATCGACGGCCATGTCAGCGGACCTAAGGCTCACGAGGATATCCAAAGATGTGCAAGTGATTTTACCTAACAGCGAAGACTGATAGGTTTCTAGTGGTCTCAAAAGAGAGCAGCAGATGACTCCACAGGGGGGTCTGGGCGGGTGCCGGACAGGGTGCCGCAGAAGTCGTTTTAAGCCAACAGTCACACACTTCGTGCTCTTCGACTCCCAGAACTCCATTCCCGGGCCACATTCTGAATGCCCGGAGCCAACTGTAGGCCACTTCGTGCTCTTCGATTCCCAGAACTCCATTCCCGGGCCACATTTTGAATGCCCGGAGCCAACTGTAGGCCACTTCGTGGTCTTCGAGTCCCCAGAACTCCATTCCCGGGCCACATTTTGATGCCCGGAGCCAACTGTAGGCCACTTCGTGCTCTTCGAGTTCCCAGAACTCCATTCCCGGGCCACATTTTGATGCCCGGAGCCAACTGTAGGCCACTTCGTGGTCTTCGAGTTCCCAGAACTCCATTCCCGGGCCAGATTTTGGATGCCCGTAGCCAACTGTAGGCAACTTCGTGCTCTTCGACTTCCCAGAACTCCCATTCCTGGGCCACATTTTCAGCAGGGGCAAGAGCACGACGAGGAGGAGGACGAGCAAGACCAGGAGGACGAGGACGAGCAGGAGCAGGACGAGGAGCAGGAGGAGCAGGAGAAGAAGGACGAGCAGGAGGAGGAGGAGGACGAGCAGGAGGAGGAGGACGACCAGGAGGAGGAGGACGACCAGGAAGAGGAGGAGGAGGAGGAGGAGGAGGGGGAGGACTACCAGGAGGAGGAGGAGGAGGAGGAGGAGGAGGAGGAGGAGGAGGAGGAGGAGGATGAGGAGGAGGAGGAGAGAGGAGGAGGGAGGAGGAGGAGGAGGAGGAGGAGGAGGAGGAGGAGGAGGAGGAGGAGGACGGAGGATGAGGAGGAGGAGGGGGGGGGAGAGCACCAGGAGGAGGAGGAACGAGGACCACCAGGAGGAGGAGGAGGAGGAGGAGGAGGAGGAGGAGCAGGAGGAGGAGGAGGAGGAGGAGGAGGAGGAGGAGGAGGAGGAGAGACACCACGAGGAGGAGGACGAGCAAGACGAGGAGGACGAGAACGAGGACGACCAGGAAGAGGAGGAGGAGGAGGAGGAGGAGGGGGAGGACTACCAGGAGGAGGAGGAGGAGGAGGAGGAGGAGGAGGAGAGGAGGAGGAGGACGAGGAGGAGGAGGAGGAGGACGAGGAGGAGGAGGGGGGGGAGAGCACCAGGAGAAGGAGAACGAGGACCACCAGGAGGAGGAGGAGGAGGAGGAGGAGGAGGAGGAGGAGGAGGAGGAGAGAGCACCAGGAGGAGGAGGACGAGCAAGACGAGGAGGACGAGAACGAGGACGAGCAGGAGGAAGAGGAGGAGGAGGAGGAGGAGGAGGAGGAGGAGGAGGAGGAGGAGGAGGAGGAGGAGGAGGAGGAGGAGGAGGAGGAGGAGGAGGAGGAGGAGGAGCAGGAGAAAGAGGACGAGCAGGAGGAGCACGAGGACGAGCAGGAGGAGGAGGAGGAGGACGAGCAGGAGGGGAGGGCGGCCGGCTGCCCCGGCCGGCTCCTACACATGGCTGTTAGGTTGCTTTGCCGGGATAATTTACCTAACAGCTTGTTCTGATAGGTTTCTAGTGGGTCAAAAGAGAGCAGCAGATGACTCCACAGGGGGGTCTGGGCGGGTGCCGGACAGGGTGCCGCAGAAGTCGTTTTAAGCCAACAGTCACACATTTCGTGCTCTTCGACCTCCCAGAACTCCATTCCCGGGCCACATTCTGAATGCCCGGAGCCAACTGTAGGCCACTTCGTGCTCTTCGACTTCCCAGAACTCCAATTCCCGGGCCACATGTTGAATGCCCGGAGCCAACTGTAGGCCACTTCGTGGTCTTCGAGTCCCCAGAACTCCATTCCCGGGCCACATTTTTAATGCCCGGAGCCAACTGTAGGCCACTTCGTGCTCTTCGAGTTCCCAGAACTCCATTCCCGGGCCACATTTTGAATGCCCGGAGCCAACCCTAGGCCACTTCGTGCTCTTCGAGTTCCCAGAACTCCATTCCCGGGCCACATTTTGAATGCCCGTAGCCAACTGTAGGCAACTTCGTGCTCTTCGACTTCCCAGGTTTCCTTCTCCTGGGCCACATTTTGAATGCTGAGGCAGGCTGATGTTGCGGTCGAGGCAGGCTGGGGCTGAGGCAGGCTGAGGCTGAGGCCGAGGCTGAAGGCAGACTGAGGCTGAGGCTGAAGCAGACTGAGGCCGAGGCTGAGGCAGGCTGAGGCTGAGGCTGAGGCAGGCTGATGCTGAGGCAGGCTGAGGCTGAGGCTGAGGCTGATGCAGGCTGAGGCTGAGGCAGCCTGAGGCTGAGGCCGAGGCTGAAGGCAGACTGAGGCTGAGGCTGAAGCAGGCTGAGGCTGAGGCTGAGGCAGGCTGAGGCTGAGGCAGGCTGAGGCTGAGGCTGAGGCAGGCTGAGGTTGAGGCTGTGACTGCGACTGCCGTTGCCGCTGCGACTGTCATCGCGAATGCGACTACGACTGCGAGAACAGCAGAATTCTACAACTGGATTTTCACCTGAATTTTAAGGGGAATGCTTTCAGATATGCTTCTACACATCGCTGTTAGGTTGCTTTGCCGGGATAATTTCCATAGAAAAGTGAGCGCTATGAAGGCAGGCGCGGGACCGCGATCTGCCGTGTTCTCTTATCGTGCGCCAGCGTCTACCGATCAGGTTATGGATTTTTACCTAACAGCGAAGACTGATAGGTTTCTAGTAGGGTCAAAAGAGAGCAGCAGATGACTCCACAGAGGGGGTCTGGGCGGGTGCCGGACAGGGTGCCGCAGAAGTCGTTTTAAGCCAACAGTCACACACTTCGTGCTCTTCGACTTCCCAGAGCTCCATTCCCGGGCCACATTCTGAATGCCCGGAGCCAACTGTAGGCCACTTCGTGCTCTTCGACTTCCCAGAACTCCATTCCCGGGCCACATTTTGAATGCCCGGAGCCAACTGTAGGCCACTTCGTGGTCTTCGAGTCCCCAGAACTCCATTCCCGGGCCACATTTTGAATGCCCGGAGCCAACTGTAGGCCACTTCGTGCTCTTCGAGTTCCCAGAACTCCATTCCCGGGCCACATTTTGAATGCCCGGAGCCAACTGTAGGCCACTTCGTGCTCTTCGAGTTCCCAGAACTCCATTCCCGGGCCACATTTTGAATGCCCGTAGCCAACTGTAGGCAACTTCGTGCTCTTCGACTTCCCAGAACTCCCATTCCTGGGCCACATTTTCAGCAGGGGCAAGAGCACGACGAGGAGGAGGACAAGCAAGACCAGGAGGACGAGGACGAGCAGGAGCAGGACGAGGAGCAGGAGGAGCAGGAGAAGAAGGACGAGCAGGAGGAGGAGGAGGACGAGCAGGAGGAGGAGGACGACCAGGAGGAGGAGGACGACCAGGAAGAGGAGGAGGGAGGAGGAGGGGAGGGGGAGGACTACCAGGAGGAGGGGGAGGAGGAGGAGGAGGAGGAGGAGGAGGAGGAGGAGGAGGAGGAGGATGAAGAGGAGGAGGAGGAGGAGGAGGAGGAGGAGGAGGAGGAGGAGGAGGAGGAGGAGGGGAGGAGGAGGAGGAGGAGGAGACGAGGAGGAGGAGGAGGAGGGGGGGGAGAGCACCAGGAGGAGGAGAACGAGGACCACCAGGAGGAGGAGGAGGAGGAGGAGGAGGAGGAGGAGGAGGAGGAGGAGGAGGAGGAGGAGAGGAGGACACCAGGAGAGGAGGAGGACGAGCAAGACGAGGAGGACGAGAACGAGGGCGACCAGGAAGAGGAGGAGGAGGAGGAGGAGGAGGAGGAGGAGGAGGGGAGGGGGAGGACTACCAGGAGGAGGAGGAGGAGGAGGAGGAGGAGGAGGAGGAGGAGGAGGAGAGGAGGAGGAGGAGGAGGAGGAGGAGGAGGAGGAGGAGGAGGACGAGGAGGAGGAGGGGGGGGGAGAGCACCAGGAGGAGGAGAACGAGGACCACCAGGAGGAGGAGGAGGAGGAGGAGGAGGAGGAGGAGGAGGAGGAGGAGAGAGCACCAGGAGGAGGAGGACGAGCAAGACGAGGAGGACGAGAACGAGGACGAGCAGGAGGAAGAGGAGGAGGAGGAGGAGCAGGAAAGAAAGAAAGAACAGCCATAAGGACAAGTCACATGACTACACAAAAGGAAAAAGACAAACGGGTTAGGGCAAGGCGGGAGGCGTGGGCGTTCCTCGCCTGGCCTCCTCCTTTGCCCTGATCCTGTCGAAGAGCGCCGACAGGCGGCGCTCGTAGGACGGCGGCTCCTGTGCGGGGCGCTCCTGCGGCGCCGAGGGATCTTCCTGCGGCGCCGTCGTGGTCGTCGCCGCCGCGGCCGCCGTCGTCCGCACTCGAGTGACCACCCGAGCCTCTGCCCGAGTGGTAGCCTGGATCTCCACCTGGCTGAAAGGTATCACACGATCGATGGCCGATCGTAGCCGAGGATTGGGACCTAGCCCTTTCCTGAAAGCCTGGAGAATTTCTATCCCCTTCTTGGTGGGGGGAGGCACACTCTGCCCAACTTGGCCCCGCGGCCCTGAGACCACCCCCCACACTGAACACAGAGAAACTGCTGGACCGCTCGCCTCGTGGGGATCCCAGGGATCTGAGAGCCACCTCCAACAACAGAGCCCTGGACCGCAACGACCTGGTGACCCTTGGCATCCCCGAGAAGCTTGCGCAAGAATGCAGGGGTGCCCTTGCAGCCGTCCATCGGCGGCGAGTCCCCAGGAGGCGCAACAATCAAACACTGCTTGCACTGGTGGCCCACCAGCGTGGAGGCCCATTCATGAAAACTACTGCACCGCTTATCCTGGGGCCGCCTGCTACGGGGAGGCCTGGACCACCTCTTGTCATTCTGAAAACACGGAAGTACTGCTGCGGCCAGTTTAATAAACCTGGTGGCCTTGACCTCTGCCTCTTCGACCTTCTCTAGGAAACTGGGGTCTGGGCGAGCATGCATAGTCAAGGCGATTTTGGCATGAGCATCTGCGGCTTTATTCGCCTGAGCATACCTCAACTCATCACCCTGCAAAGCAGAGATGGCCTCATCCGACCTGTGAGCTTTCACATGCCTCGTGAGGCTTATATTCGACGTGCCTGGGAGTGACTGAGCAAACAGGCGCACAGCAGCATACTTATTTGAGGACCGTGTCTGTGCCTCGAGAGACCTCTGAGCGGTGGTTACAACAGCGAGGCAATCTAAACCGACATGGGTCTCTCGATCTGAAACTTGCCCAGCTAATGCATAGGCTAGGTGCTCCGCAAAAGCAGGGGTCTGGGGGAGGGAGCCAGCCACGGGGCCTCGAAGGACCGCCAGGACATCTTCGCTCTCAGGCCGCAACAGCGCAATGGCCCATGCCGCCCTCCGAAAACATCTCAACGCTTGCTTCGTGCATGACCCATCTGCGGCTAACTCCATCAATTGATGCTCCCCCAGAAGCTGTCCCACCTGCTCGGGAGTCTGAGGGATCTCTTCGCCATCGCCCCCCACAACACAACAATCACTCGACGCACACGGGGGGGGAACCTCACTGGGATCAAAGACGAAGAGCCCTCTGGTATAAATCGGATCAGTGCTCTCGCATCCTGCCGAAATAAACGACTCTGGAATCTCGGCTGCTTCTCTGGCCTCTCTGACCTCAGGCAGATCACAAGTGTATAACCTATGGTGCAGCGTGTCTACTCTACCGCACCTGCATTTACCCGAGGTTGTGTACCCCGAGAGTCGAGCTCGCTCTTCAGTCCAAAGAGCGTCGCAGGCACAACACCGAACCAAAAACTGTTGGTATCGTGTAAACTTTTTGCTGCTCGAGGCACAAATCTGCTTGCGCACAAGGTCAAACGTCGCACAGTGCGCCTGCTCAAGGCCAAGCTTGCGCGCCAAGGCCTGTTCATGCTGGCGCTGTAGCCCAGCTTCGAGCAACTCTAAAAGCAACCCTGGAGTCAACTGGCCGATGTTGACTTGTAGACCGTTGTGGTCTGTCCAGAGGAGCGGATCGGGTGCATCCCATCCTGCACGACAAGCTGCGAGCCTCGCTCTCGAGAGGGGCCCTTTGCTCGCATGCCAGGATCGGGGACTGCTGGCTTTGGCTTCTCGCCACATTCTACACAAATCATGCGTGGAGACAAGTGCTCGGTCGGCGTTAGACTGAGCCAGCCACAACATACGACACCACTGCAACGCGGGAGCTAACGCCGACCTCGCACTCTCATCTCCAAAAGAACCGTTTTTGCGCTTAAACTTGTTCCTCCATGCTGGGGGGAATGCACTCGGCTTTGGATCCTTCGAAAGTTAAACCATTCCAGATTGTTTAGGCCCAGGACCCCGGTGCCGAAGGCAGCACCCGTGGAAACACCAGTCTTCAAAACTCGCTGAAAGGACTTCCTAGTGCAACCTGCTACAGTACGCGCAAGTCGCTTGTGCTTCCTGAGCCTGAAACGCATCTTGGAAAATCGTGTTCGCTGCTTATCTCTGGCATGCGGCCTAGTACGTTGAGAGGCTCCAGACTGATCTACCCCGAGATACGCAACACTCGTTAGTGCAGCCTCGCGAGGGAAACATAATTCTTTGCAAACCTCTCTGGCTAGGCCGTCTGTACTGGAAATTACCGCTATCTTATCATTCAGCTTGGCCTGAAGCTCTTGCACACAAAGTTTGAAATCTCTACCTGCTGAGACGGCCATAGACTTGGCTATCTGCCTGTCACTGCTAGCTATTCCGATGGCACTGTCATCTATATAGCTGAGAAAATCGATAAAAGGCTGCCTGACTAGGAAGGAATCGAATTCCTGAACCGCGTGTATCTTGATCGAGATATCGTTAAAGACATCTCCCGCGGGCAGCCCTCCTTCTGCGAAGAGCACACTCTGGGCATGGTGCTGACCTAGCCGCAAGAGTCGTGGGCCCTTCCAAACATTATAAACCAGTTTCAGGAAACTAAGCGGCACGTTGAACCTCAAAAACTTGTCCCTGAGAGCTTCTAGGGGAATCGTTTCGTAATACTTCGAAAAATCGGCCACTATTAAAACGCTGTGCTTATTCTGCTCGGCATCGCTCTCACTGCGCGCTGCCTGGAGCCAGGCGCAATCCACTGCTGAACGACCTTTCGACGCCCCCCAGTAACGACGATCGGCCAGACGATTCACCTCCGTCAGCAGTGGGCGCCGCAGTCTTTGCCAAACACGGTACATGCCAGCATAAAGAACGATGAGACGGTTTCCCCCTTTGGGTTTTGGGAGCATGGGTTGGACCACCCACAAAAGCTGCCGAGGGAGCAAACCGATGGCCTCGCAGGCCTGCCAAAGAGAACTTAAAACCTCAAGTCCTGAATCGTCCAGGGCCAACACAAAACGCGGGTGAAAATGATCAAGACTGCTGGAGGTACTGCGCGAAAAAGTGCGTCCTACCTCTCGTATCGCTGTAACAGAAGCTCGTTCACAAGACGACCGATCAGGGATCCACGCCCGAGGAGGCTCCGACGTCGCACCCCAGAGTTTCTTATGCAGCGATACTTCGTTTTGCACAATACTGATGGTGTCCGCAGTGGGTCCATTCGGGCCTTGCACTATCGTAGCAGCTCGGACCTGGCGGACAGCAGTGATCTTGTGAAAGCCTCGCGACCCTGCTGCTCGAGCGGCCACGCACCAGTCGTGCCGCGAGTCTCTCTGTTCCTTACTTTCTCCTTTAGCTGCAAACTCGACATCTGAGTCTATATCGTCTAAAAAACTTTGCAGCGCCTCGGAGTCTATTTCCTCAGTGCTGACTAAACCTCTCGCCACTTGAACGGACCTCTCTAGGCGAGCACTCAACCCCAGGCCTGGGAATTCATCAACTAAAAAACTTGAGACCTCTTGTGCAAGCATCATCTGATTTTGCGCCGTGTCGGCCACGCGGGAGAAGACCAGGACCTGACCAACAGCATTTTGGAGCCACTTCCAGCCGTCGGCGATCGCTTGCACATCACTGGAGGTCTTAGTCGTACAACAAACTTCGACCCACCGCGCTTTTAAACATCGCCCGAAAGCCCCTGGGTTCTTCAAAGGCTGCCCTGCCCTCTCACCAAGGTATCTGGCCGCTGTAGTGGCGAAACGACCCCAGGCATTCGAAAGCATGGCCCAGGCCACGCTCGGAGCAACCGAAGGATCCAAAGCAGCCTCGCAGGCATCCTCGGCTAGACGCTGCTCGATGGACCAGGTGGGTGGTTGAGGAGCAGGGCCTATCGGGAACTCTTTGGGCAGCGCAGGGGTAACTGAGTAAACTAGATGTTTGAGCTTATACCCGTTGTCAGAGATAGCTAGACGGATAGGCCGATGAGGCTTAACCGTCCAGCGCATATCAACCGTTAGCTTCTTAAAACCTCGCATTAAGGTATCATTCAAACAGTAAAAATCAATGATGCTGGAACCTGTCCCCCCTCGACAAGTTGGCACCGCAGGCGCCAGCGCACACAAATCCGCCAGGACAGGAAACTCCGACGCCTCCAAGGCTTCTGGGGTCAGGTTCCAATCGCCTGCACATAAAGCAGGTCCAGAAACCGTTTGCATCATTCTGCCTAGCTCAGCGAGGATGGGGGCATTAGGCCCGCTAGGGCCTACCTGCGGGTGGAGGTAGAGGTTGAACACCGTGATGGCGGGCCAGCCTGGTAGGTCGACCTCGACTCGTTGTAGTCGTGCTGGAAAAAGACACTCAGCTCCAGCTGCAGGTGGTCGAAGTCCGACTCCAGTCCGTACAAACACAGCGACACCAGCTCCAGTGTTGTGACCAGCCGTTGTTTTCGACGAAAGAGCTCGCATTGACCAACCTCGCGCAGCGCACCAGGAGTCAAGAGCTTCAAGATCCGCTTCAAGATGTCCGATCTCTTGCATCAAAATCACTTTCGCCGAACTCTTCTCGAGCCTCTTCTTCACTGTGCGTTTCCCACCGTTAGCGTTGAACGATTCGAACTCATGGAACGTATCATCGTGTTCAGCGTCTGCTGCAGGAACCGTTCCATGATGAGACAACTTGAAACCACTCACTCGGGGAAAATCGAACTTAGGATCGCGCACTGTCGGATCCGCAGCACTGCCGACGCCGCACTCAGATGCCAGCGTACACGAAGAAGTTAATACCGTAGAACTTGTTGCCCTCGTAGCAGTAGACGAACAGGTGGGCCTTCCCTCCAGCGATTCCCTAGGCTGGGTTCCCTCTCCTCGCCCACTGCAAGCCTGGACCTGCAGCTGCGTTGGGGGTGCCGTCCAGCCAAGGGTCTCAGCCTTCTCAGGGTCAGGCCGCAACGTGGACGACGGGGATGCCGTAGCACTGCAGGACGCCGAAGGCGAACTCCTGCCCGACAGCCCCCACAGCCATCGCCGCAAACAGAAAGCGTTAGGAACTGGAACTGACTTTTGCACGCTTGACGGAGAACTCGGCAAGCTTTTGTCGAAACTGCTCTTTATCTCCTGCCAGTGAGAACAAAATCTCGTGTTCGGGTTCGGTGAGGTCCTCATACATGCGCTTCTCCCCTGCAGCTTGCCCATCATCGCCTGGCTCGGCTGCAGCGGCATTCTCAGTAGGCTTACCATCACCATCACCATCAATATCCATCTTAGTTGGCAACTTAGAAGCCCTCTGCGTGAGTAAAGACTGGAGCATCTTCCACTCAGGGCTCTCGAGGAAAGGGATGAGCTCTTTGGGAACCTCGTCTGGCTCGGACCCAAAATCAAAGAGCTGTGATAGATCGGGCGCCTGCTTCGCATCCTCGGTCGAGGTCGTGACATGCTTAGCCGTTTCAGCAAATTCGACCTCCAGCGCCTCCACTTCCCTTTGCTTTGCCACAATCTCATCCTGTCTTTTCGCGATCGACTCACGAAGTCCTTCAAACTGCTTCTGCTTTTCACTGAGCTCATCTTGCATCTTCTGCAACGAGGTGCGTGCCCGACTGAGGTCCTGCGCTGCCCGTCTGTGTGCAGTCGTAGGGGATCGCAGCTGCTTGTGCTGGCTGCGAAGATCCTTGAGCCGCTCCTCAATCGGGGACTTGATGCTTTCATTACCGTTGTTGCATCGGAGTCGCTTGAGCACATCTTCCAACTCATAGATCTCTTGCATGATGGCATCTCGCTTGGCACCGTTGTCAGCCTTCTCCTCAGACTGTGCATCTGCGCCTCCAGCTGTGGGCTCCGAGGTATGCCATGGCGGCTTGCCCCCCGTGCCAGAAGACCTGGCTGCTGCACCAGGTGCCGCTGTCGTGGTACCTGACTGCACAGCTTTGAGCACCTGCGCCAGCTGATTCTCGAGCCGCTGGAGCTTTCCGTTGTCAACGCCGCCGTCGCTGCCTTTGCCCTTCGATCCGTTACCACCTTTGCCTTTTGATTTTGCAAGCGAGGGTCCATTCTGCGCCCAAGCTGCTGCATTCTCTTTTGCTCGTTGAACGATCCTGGACGGGGCTGGATTGCCGCACTGGCACACCACTCGACACGCCCAATTCTGGGCCGCTCCGCAACGGCCGCACCCCCAGACGGGGTACTTCGGTCCCAGGAGAACCGCTTCCTGCCTGGCAGGCGGTGCCATGGGCCGGTCGTAATGGTGATCAGTGGGGCTGGGCCGTGCGGGGCGGACCGCGCGGCGCTCTGCCTGGGGCGAACCAGGCGAAAGACGAAAGCTGGCCGCGGACTAGCGGTATCCACTTTGTTCCCAGGGGAAACCAAAACTTGAGCCAAAATGGCTACGGGGAGGAGGAGCAGGAGAAAGAGGAGGAGGAGGAGGAGGAGGAGGAGGAGGAGGAGGAACACGAAGAACACGAAGAACACGAACGAGCCACCTCTGCGGATGGCGGCTGGGGGGGCGCCGCCGCCGCCGCCGTCGCCGCCGCCACCGCCGTCGTCGACGTCACCTTTTTTGTCGCTGCTTTTTCGTCGAGATGCTGTTCGACCCAGAGATGCTCCTACACATGGCTGTTCGGTTGCTTTGCCGGGATAATTCTTTTTCGTTGACAGTAATCCAGTTGGGAAAGACGTGACTGATTCTTCGACGTGGATCAAGCATTCGATGGTCGCGGTGCGTTTCAACGTCGGGAACGTGGAAAACAGACATGATACTATAACGTTGAAGTCTAGACAAGCTGAACAGTGGGGGGCGCCTCCAGAGTGCGCCGACGTTGCCACGTTGTTGGGCTCGCTCCAAGAGTGGAAGGTGATGAAATTGTCCTACCACGTCGAGTTTGGGAACGACGTCAAGGATGCGTTGGGCAACCTGGACGCCGTTGTGCAGAAATTACTGGCCTACCGCGCATTCGAGAGTTCCGATCCAGTGGTCGAGCCGTTGTTCATGCCATTCCACCAAGACAAGCACCCGACCAGCTTGGGTGTGCTCGAGGCGCTGCGTGCACTCGGTATGGCGCGGCGCCACCTGGTCGTCGGCAACGCGAGCACGTGGCAATTAACCAGGGCGCGCGTGGCGTGCGTCACGGCAGCTCAGCACATCGAGCTCGTTGGTTGCGCTTTGGCCCCGTCGTTGGATCAATGTTGTGGCCCAGAGGAGCTTTTTAAAGCTCGCCGATGGGGGCTTTTGGTGTATTTGCACCGGTCTGGATGGGTGATTGGAGCCCAAAGCGCGAGCTTCGACGCTCGCTGTGTACGCACCGGGCCCTGATTCTTCCAAAGTGTGGTACATCAGAACGTCGGGTTCTACAACCTACAAACGCAGCTATTGACTGGCGCTTGCTGCCGCGCCGCTCATTGACTACGCGGACAGCGTGCCCCACTTCGCGGAGGACTGCGTTTACGACGCGCTGATGGACAAGGCATTCCCGCAGCGCGCCGAGGAGCGCGCGAAGAGGAAGCAGAAGCGGATTCGCAAGAGCGCCTTGGAGAACATTGACAGCATGTACTTGATGGACGAGCTGATGCGCTGGTTGGAGGATCAGCCCGCCCTGGAGACCGGGGCGTTGAAACCGGCGTGCCCAGGAGGTTGGGGAGGGAGGGGGGGGGGGGGGCAGGGAGGAAGCGGGGGGGGAGGAGGAGGAGGAGGAGGAGGAGGGCGAGGGGGGGGCGGAAGGCGCGGGGGGGGAGGGGGGGGTTCCACTGCTCGCCCCACAACCCAATGGCGACGTTTTAGCGCAGCGTTCGGTTTTCACTTGTGCCCCTTGAAGGACCCGCCTCCGTTGCAAGAGTGCGATCCCTCGTCGTCCGAGAACGACGGGCAGCCCGAGTCCGACGGCGCGCTGGATGCGCATTCGGGGTCTCAAGGCGGCGACGGCGACGAGGGCAACAACGACAATCCGCCCCCGCCGCCGCTGCCGCCGCCGCCAGCCCCTGGCGACGGCGACGGCGACGCAGCGGCTGCTGGGGCTGGCGGCTTGCCCGACCAGGGCAGACCGAAACGGCGCAAGAAACATCGAGGTGCTCCGCTGGAGCCTCCGTCCTACATGTGGAGCCCATTCCAGATGACATACAAAGCGCCCGAGGGTAAATCGAAATTCCCTTCCTGGCAGATGACCTGCCCGTTCCACGACGCCAGCAGCAAAACCAAGTGCACTCGCACATGCACGGTCAAGACAGAGGATAAAAGGCTGGAGGAATGGGCGCGGATGCGATTGCATTTGTGGGCCGCGCAAGCTCCGCAGTACAAAAACAGATCAGAACACCAGAAAGCGCTCAAGGATAGAAAGCGGGCGCCCATGCCCAATGACGTGAGCGACGAGAAACTGCAGGAGTTTCGAAGCCGGCTGGATGTGCAACGGCGCCGCTGCGAGGCAGCGCTGTTGTGCGTTGAGACCCCCCGTCGGCAGCTCCATTCGCCGCTTCCCCGCCATCTGGGCGGCCCTCGCCGGCGGGGGGCGCCTCGCCAGCTGCCAGCGGCCAAGTCGGATGAGGATGGCTCTGATGGCTCCGATGGCGCATCGTCGTCGCCCTCCTCGCCCTCGTCGTCCGCGGCCGAGTCGGATGAGGAAGGCTCTGATGGCCCGGGCGGGCCGCCCCCCAAGAGACCGAAGAAAGCCCCCCTCCCCCCTCCTTTCGGCGGCGCGCTGAAGGGGGCAGGGGGATGGGGGGGCTTCTTGGATGGGGTTTTGAGGGGCCCGCCATCGGGATCTTCTGAGAAGCACCTTGACTTTCAAGAAGCCCTCCCAACCCCCCTGCGCCCCCCCCCCCCCCCCCCCCCCCCCCCCCCCCCCCCCCCTCGCGCCGCCGATTCCCCCTCTTCCCTCCATTCGTTTTCATCATCATATTGATTTTCGGAAGCTTGCGCCCGTTCTCCTGCATCCAGATTGCGGGTTCATTGCTTAGATTGTCCCTGGCGCGATTGCGAGGGCGCTGGTGCAATCTGTTCTCCTAAGCAGTGGCGGAAATCCGGTTTCCGGGACGCTTGCATTCGTTCTCATTATCAGATTGATGCACGGGAGTTTGCATCCGTTTTCTTACATCCAGATTGCGGGCTCATGACTTGTATTGTCCCTGACGTGATTGCGAGGACGCTGGTGCAATCTGTTCTCCTAAGCAGTGGCGGAAATCTGGTTTCCGGGAGGCTTGCATTCGTTCTCATTATCATATTGATGTTCGGAAGTTTGCATCCGCCCTCCTACATCCAGATTGCGGGCTCATTGCTTAGATTGTCCCTGGCGCGATTGCGGGGGCGCTGGTGCAATCTGTTCTCCTAAGCAGTGGCTGAAATTAGGTTCCCAGGAAGCTTGCATTCGTTTTCATTATCATAGTGATGTTCGGAAGATTGCATCCGTTCTCCTACATCAAGATTGCGGGTTCTTTATTTATATTGTCCCTGACTGATTCACCCGGGCTGTATCCGAGATGAGCGTTTTCACGGGTCCGCCTAAGTGCAGGTATATGCACGCGTGAAAGTTTCCATTTCTCTCACATGGCAGATAGATGTCACCGAGGGCCCTCGGGCCCCAGCACGCCAGAGGCAACCAGGGTACACCAAGTGCCCCAGGACGGCCCCAGATGACTCCGAGAGGCCCCGCTTCCGCGGTGCACATTGGGATCCAATGCAGCTAGAGCCTGAGCGCGCGCGATGGTTCAAGTATGGCATGGAGACAATGCCATGATGTCTACACGCTGGGAAGCTGCGCAAGTTTCGGGGTCGCCCTCCTCGGGTGACCAGTTTGGCGCGCCCTGTGCCGTATCCAACACAACACGCGTATTGCAAGTTTGAAGACGACCAGATAAATTCTCGACGCTTCGCGCATTACTTCCAGCCCATCCAGACACGACGGCTGGGAGCATTTTTCGCCAATGTTTGGGAGGACGACAGCCGCCATAGTTTCGGCCACGCTAGCAGGACAGCGTGCCGGCGGAAACCGCGTCATCGTGCAATGCCGCGCGGTGCGTGGGGCCATCTTGGGGTGTTCTTGAAATATATCTAGTGGCCTTCGGCGTATCCCGCCACCGTGCTTGGGTTATGCGTTAGAGGCTTCTTGCATGCGTGTCGGGATTTTGTGGTGCGCCTCTCGGGGGCCTCTGGAAAGCAGCTTTGAAGCCTCTTGGGGGCCGTTTGGGTGCCTCTGGGGGTCTTTGGGGTGGCCTCCTGGGGGCCTCTTGGGGGCCCGTCGGGGCGTCTTGGGGGCGTCTTGGGGGCCTCTGGGGGCTTTTTGGGGCACTCTTGGGGCCCCCCGGGGCTCCTGGGGGCGGAAGGCTAAATTTTTGTTTAAATTTTTGGTCGCCCTCTTGGGGGCCTCTGTGGCCGTCTTGGAGGAATCTTGGCCCGTCTTGGGGCCGTCTTGGGCGTCTTGGAGCGCTCTTAGGGCGTCTCGGGGCCCTCTTGGGCGGTCTTGAGGGCCTCTCGGGGCCTCCCTGGCCCGTCTTGGGGCCCTCTTGGGCCCGCAAAATCATGCGGGAAGCTGCGGGGGGCCCCGGGGGAACCGCGGGAAGCCCCATGAGATTTTGCAATTTGGGCTCTGGCCCCCTTCAAGAATCCTCAGGAGTCAGGACTGAGGCTCAGGGGATGAGGCAGAGGACCTGGGGACACGCCCACTCCGTGCCCAGGGGCGCGGTGGCGGATCGGTCAAAGGAAGGGCGGATCCCGATGGATCATTAAAGCTCACGTTGCGTATTTCTGTTGTGGTTCCCCTGATTGACATAGAGACAATTCCCGATTTTCGGAAGCTTACATTCGTTCTCCTACATCCGAACGACTCCGCACACAGCTTCGGAAATGGATTATATTGCGCCCTCGCCTCATCCTCCTTCTTTTGGTTCTCCTGAGCGTCGTTTCGGCAACATTGCTTCTGATGGTCTCGCTGCGTCAGCGCCGGAGCCTTGCGATCTTCTGCGCGCGGCCCTCTCAAATAAAGAGGTTGAGAGTTCTCAGCAGAGCTTGCAGACCTTGTATATGAAAGTTGCTCGTACTTCACAATCAGACGAACATTCTTATGATTTGACTCAGCCGGTTGATTCGCCATATTCTGGAACAGACGCCCCGCGCCCAGGTACGCCAGTTAAGAGTCCATGGGGATTTCTGGGTGCCTTCCCGGGCGAATTGCAGGCCGAGGGCTCGAAATGTCCGTTCGGGCCCCCCGCGAGCCTCCGCGGAAAGAGCTAGACGAATGCGCGTGATAGGTAATACTGCACCGCTGGATTATCGCACGGCCCCATTGCCACAGCAAAGAACGCAGTTTCAAAAACCAGCGTACGTTGGAAGAGCCACGCCGCTTGACGCAAGGTGTGTTCTTGGTCATCCCAGGACGCATTCCGCAAATCGGCGTACCCTTGATGGTTCCATCAGGCCATCGTATGGATTCATATGGTAATAGCATGGCTTTCATATGGTGGCCACATGGCTATCGCAGTGCAATCGCATGGTTTCCATATGGTAGCCGTATGGCTTCGCATAGTACTGATCTGGCTGTCCTACGACAACCGGTCTGCATGTGCTAACCCGTGCGGTTTTCATATGATCATCTTGTGGTTTCGTACCTTATTGTTGTTGCCTTTTGTTCCAAGCTAGTCGTATGGCTTTTATGTGATAAGCGTACGGTGTTCACATGGTAATCGTCTGGTTTGTGGTGTGGCAATATTATCCTTTTTCGCATGATAATCGCATGGTTTCGTATTCTTGTAATTGGATGGTTTCCTCACGGTAGCGACATGGTATTAGCAGGTTAGTGTTATGGCGT
>CAUYUJ010014405.1:0-55000 GCA_963575745.1 Prorocentrum cordatum | reverse complement strand
TTCGTGCCCCCATAGGGAGCTCCACCGAACGCCCCACTTTCAGGTTTCACCAGTTACATGTCGGCACGCCTCGCGCATGTTTCGCTGTCCCCATAGGGAGCTCCACCGAAAGCCCCACTGTCAGGGTTCACCCGTTTCATGTCGGCACGCCCCTCAAATGTTTCGTTGTCCGCTAGGGAGCTCCACCGAAGGCCCCAGTGGCAGGGTTTGCATGCTTACCCGCGGATCCTTCCTCCGACCCAGTCCTCCTGCGCCGTGGCGAGTTCGTCGTCCTCTTTTCCTATTTTCGTGTGCGGGTTGACTCGCCAGAACGCGCGCGTGGCTTTCTCTGGCGAGGCGAACAGGTATATAGTAGGACCTCATCGGATTCTCGTGCATCGAACGGTCATGCTCATAACCGCTTTGCGTTGAGGAAGGGCTGGGGGTTCAACATGCTGCTGATGTCAATTCCTGGCGCCTTTCCTTGACTTCTGCTTCTGGGGCCCGTTATCGGGCCCCTCTGGCCATCAAACATCTGGTCCTTGTCGTCGTCCTCCTTGTTCTCCTCCTCATCCTTGCATCGCTCTCGCCCTCTCTCTCACTCGCTCTCCCCTCTCTGGGCATGGTGAGGGGCGGATGGGGCTAGAAGGGCGCGGTGAGAAGGAAATGGTGGATGGGAGAGGGGAGAGGGTGGATGGAGGAGGAAGGCAGGAGGGATGAGGGATGGAAGGAGGGTAAGCACGGAGGAAGAGGAGGGAGGATGAATAGGAGAATGAGACAGACACCTACCAGCTCTCCGCTGAGCAACCGTCCTGAGTTGAAGAGGGGGCCCTGACAAGCAAGTACTTCCTAACCTTCCCTGCCGCAAGCGACGCCTTCCAGATCCTCCTCGTTCCCTTCACCCGTCACGACACCCATCTCGACCCACTCCTCAAACTCTTCCTCCTCCTGCTCATCCTCCTCCTCCTGGTCGTCCTCCACCACCCTCCTCGTCCTGAGGAGAAAGGCCACTCACTTGGCCCGGGGCCCGTGCATAAGACATGGCCTCGAGGCCACAGCATCTGTCTGCAAGCGAGGTGCCCCTGGAAGGTCTGGCTACGCGGCTACGCTCCGTGCCCGCATCGCGGAGAAGGACGCGCGGCGACAGGCCCAAGTGGGCCACTGAGACCGCTTGGGCCGAACGTGGCCATCAACAAAGAAATCCTCGTCCAGGCGCGCCCGACCCGTAGGCGGGCCGCTCGCGGGGGAGGGGGAGGGGAGGCAGGATGGAGGAGCGTGTTCTGGAGGTCGAAGCGCACCGAAGCTTCGGCCATGAGGCTGAGAGGTTTGGCTCAGTCGTGATATGTCTTGCTTGTGGAGCAAGAGGCAGGAGCCCAAAGCCAGGCAAGGCTTGCAAGGGTCATTCAGTGATCCCCAGCACGCGTGCTAACGAAGAGACTCAGACTTCTCGAGCCACGCGTGCTCTCCATCCCCGCACAGGTCGTCCCCCTGTGCCCATTGAAGCGCCCGCCGCACAGCCTCGTCCTCTGTTCCACTGCTGAAGGGGCCGGCGTTGCTGTTCACTCTTCTTCAGAGCAGTGCAGCTTCTGCTTCCTCTGCCGAGAGGCGCTCGGGACCTGCTCCTCCTCCCCACCCGCCCGCAAGGCGAGGGCGGCGGCGCCCGCGGCGCCGAGGCGGTGCTCCCCGCGCCCGAGAAGATCTCCTGGCCCGGGCTGTTCGAGCCCCGCCTCCTCGCCTGCGGGCCCCCGGGGCAGGACCTGCCCCCCAGGGTCCGCGCGTCGGCTTCGGCGGCGGCGGCGTCGTCGTCCTCGTCCCCGTCGCCGCCCTCTGCTGGGGCGACGGCCTCGAGCTCGACGCCGCGGCTCGTCCGAGGTTCGCCTCCGCGCCCCTCGCGCGTCGGCTGCGGCCGCGGCGGCGAAGTCGGCGAGGGCGGCGGCGACGGCAGCGACGGCGAACGACGGACGACGACGTACCCCCAGATCCTGGCGTCGCAACTTGTACACAACATGGAGTTGTGCGTTGCTTCAGGCCCCGTGGCCATCACAGATCACTCCGGCTGGAATGCGATACAGAAAAATGATGTCCAGAGATCGGGGCGTATTTTTTTGCTGCGTTCGATTTTCGGATCCCGGGGCACGGCGGACGGACGACCCTGGGATCCGGGCGTCGCAGTTTTTTCGCGCCCGGAGTTCTCGCCTGGCTTCGGGCCCCGGCCGGGCCCTCGCAGATGGACCCGGCTCGCAAACAGGTGCAGGAAGATGGGGTCTAAGGCTCCGGTCGTGATGTTGGATTTGTTTCTCGTCGTCGGATCTCAGGGGATGAGAAGGGTTGAGGGGCAACGGTGAGGGGGGGGGATGGCTCAATTGGGGCAACATCGGGCTGGAGTCCCCAGGGGTCCCTGGGGATCAGCGCGTCGGATTTGGCGGCGGCGGCGGCGAGGTCGGCGGCGACGCACCGACGGCGAACGACGTTCAGGCAGCTCAGCGCGACCCAATAAATCCGCGCGGACCTCCGACGATTCATGTTTATGTATTGGTTTCTTACGGTGTGGGAGTCCGACCATATCAATACCTCACACTTGGTACGCGACGACGTGGAGGAGGGGATGAGGATGACTTAGAGGAGCTCCAGCCAGAGGCGGCCAGAGACAGCAGTCATAGAGTACACTCTCACGCACGCGCGTAGAATTTGCAGAGCATCCGTGAGGAACTTCGATATGGAGAAGTACAATACGAGCTGTCGATGTTGATGGACGATATTTTGTTCATTGCAGAAGCATGGCAGCAGAATCGTGAGTCAATTGTGGAAACCAGCCATGGTGATTATATATGGTGGTTCGTATCACCATGGTGTGGGCATTGCTGTATTGCCCAACTTCCGGAAACAAATCCCACCAGCCCTTTGGGCGTGAGTGGTTTAGAGAGCCCGCTCTGTTCTCAACCCCCTTTCTTCCCCTTCGGGGAGGGGTTTACCCCTCCCCCTCCCCCCTCCCCCTGGGCCTGGAGAGGTCCCTCCGCGGGTCGCCGGGGGGGTCTTTTTCGATTCCTGGGAGGGCTAAAAAACGACACCCCTCACGAGGATTCTGGCCCCGACGGGGGGAGGGAGAAAAGTGCTCCCCTCTTCTTTGAAGCTAAAATCATTGATTTTACTACGGTTTTGGCCCCATTTTGGCCTTCTGAGGGGGCAGCGCTAATTAAAGCTCCCTTCTTCTTTCAAGCCAAAATCATTCATTTTACTAAGGTTTTGGCCCCATTTTGGCCTTCTGAGGGGGCAGCGCTAATTCAAGCTCCCCTCTTCTTTGATCGATTTCCTCCAAGATGGCCCCAAGAAGCGCCCAGGAGACACCAAGAGGCCCCAAGATGGCCCCAAGAGGCCCCCAGGAGGCCCCCAAGAGGATCCCAAACGGCCCAAAGAGGCCCCCCCGAGGCACCCAAGACGCCGAAAAGCCCATCAGGACGACCCTCTACTCGCCTGGGCGTCGTTTCTGGACGGGCAGGAGGAGGGGCCCGAACGACTCACACCAGGACGAGGGGCCCGAACAACTCACACCACGAGAAGCCCGAACGACTCACACCAGGACGAAGAGCCCGAACGACTCACACCACGAAGAGCCCGAACGACTCACACCAGGAAGAAGGGCCCGAACGACTCACACCAGGACGAGAAGCCCGAACGACTCAAACCACGAGGAGCACTTTCTCTTTCTCTCCGCCTCGTCCTTCTCCCGCTCCCACCACAAGGAGGATGTACAAGGAGGCGGGAGGAAGGAGGAACAGGGGAGATATGCGGGGGCAGGCGGAAACACTCCTGAAAAACACGACTGTCGACATGCTTCGCTAGAGTTGCTGTTTTGAGATGGGCTGGTGGGGATACGCGAAGCGTGAAGAATTTCAAATACACTGTTCCATGTTTTCGGTCCACGGTGCTGCGCACTGGACTTCTGAATTGCGGAGAAGGTTGTCTTGACGAAACCTATATCGTATTTCTGGCCTCTTGGAGCGACGATAGTGCGGCGCATGTTGTACACTATATTTTGACACCTCTGCGGAGTGCGATAGGGGGAGCCAGTGCAGTGACAGTTTTCGGCGGAGGGTCCAATGCGCATGTCGGTGCACTCTTGGCCGGATATGATGAGGCCGTACTTGGTGTTGCCGGCAGTGGCTTCCCTAACGATCAGGGACGAGTGTTGGTGCCGTGGTTTCTTCACCACGGGTTTTGGATCTACAGCCACTTGGGGCAACCCCGCTGATAATTCCTGGTCAAGCAAGCGTCGTTTCGACGGCGCCCTTGTCCAACTGGATCACATCATCGCGGATTCTATTTTCCATCACGTAATTGTAACGCTCGATCATGGCGTCGGACTTCATCATCGATTAGTTAGTGCACAACGAGTTTTCAGTCGTTTGTCGGCTTGCGGGAAAACATCACATGAGCATGAAGTGTTGGCGGCCTATTCTGGACGTGCGCGGAGAGCTTTCGAAGTGTTGCAAAGCATTGGGCGACCGAACTGTGCTTTCACGGGTCTCGTCGTTCAGCTGCGTGGAAAGCATCTTGTGCAAAGAAGGATACAATCACGGGGACACTTGTTCGAACACGTTTTGATCCAAATTTTCTCCTGCTGTCTCGTCTTTGAGGCTTGCTCGACGCCGTGCGCTTGGATAGAAAAAGAGGAAGGATCTTGCGGGCAGGCTGGTATCACATATGAAGGCCGGGCCGGGGCGTGTTGCATGCTCTGGTGTTCTGGTTGCCTTTCCGTTATCGGGTCGCGCCGAATTTGAAAACGGGTAGTGCGTCTCTTCTCTGTCACCACCCGCTCGTGTTTCATTTCAACGGCCCCGCGCGGGTCCGCCAAAGCCTCGCAGCCATCTCTGTGATCCCATTCGCTTGTGTTTCCTTGTCTGGCCCAGATGAGCCGCCAAAAGGGCTTGCGCCGACGACGTTCTCTTGCGCGGCGGTGGCCCGGCCTTTTTTTTTGTTTTGTTTTGTTTTGCGTTGGCTTGCGCGGGGGGGGTGCGCGGTGCATTGCAAGCCCTTTTTTTCATCGGCCCAAAGTTTTGTGTTGTCTGGTTCGTGTCTCGAGGTTGCCTTCCGTGGCTGCCCTGGAGTCTTTGTGAGTTTGGTGCTCGGGAGTGCCTTTGTGCTTGCTCCTGCGGGAAGGGCGACGGGCCCGCGCGGCCAGACTAAAACATGTCTTACAATAAAAAACGCGGACCAGAAAATTGCGTTCACCCAATTGGCCGTGCACGGTGCCTCGCTAGGCCACGCCAGAATCTGTATGTTTTTTCCACTGGGCGAGCTGCTGTGTGTTCTCCAATTCGGCCATGCAGCGGCCCCGCGTGGCGACGTCGTCATCGGTCGGTCGGTCGGTCGTCGTCGCCGGTCGGTCGGTCTAACGCGGTTTGCGAGGTGACACGTGTCACCCTTGTGTGGTTTCACATTCTACGTATGGCCCCATATACGCGCCCAGAATATGAGTGAACAATTTTTGTTTTTCTCATACGGTTTTCGGGGAGACACGTGTCACCCCTGCTTGGTTTCATACTATGGCCCCACGTTGGCGCCCAGAATGCGAGTGAAACCGCTGGCTTTTCTCATACGGTGTTCGGGGTTACTCGTGTCACCCCTGAGTGGTTTCAACCTGTATGTCCCCACGTTGGCGCCCAGAATATGAATGAAACGATGTGTTTTCCCTTCACGTTTTTCAGGGAGACACGTGCCACACTTGTATGGTTTCACATTGTGTGGCTTCATGTTGGCGCCCAGAATACGAGTGAAACACTTGGCTTTTCTCATACGGTTTTCGGGGTGGCGCGCTTCGTTTTTGTGCGGTTTCGCACTGCATGGCCCCATGTTGGCGCCCAGCATACAAGTGAAACGCTTGTGTTTTCTGTCACTGTTTTCGGGGTGACACGTGTCGCCTTTGTGTGGTTTCGCACTGTATTGCCCCATGTTGGCGCCCAGCATGCGAGTGAACGATTGTTTTTCTTACGGTTTTCACGGAGACGTCTTGTGTGGTGTCACACTGTGTGGCCTCATGTTGGCGCCCAGAATGCGAACGAGTAAATTTGTGATTCGCACGCTGTTCGGGGTGGCGCGTGTCGCCTTCGTGTGGTTTCTCGCTGTATGGCCCCACGTTGGCGCCCAAAATAAGAGTGAAACGATTGTGTTTTCTGTCGCGTTTTCTGGGTGACACGTGTCGCCCCTATCTGGTTTCACACTGTACTTGCCCATGTTGACGCCCAGAATGCGAGTGGACGATTGGTTTTTTCTCATGGTTTTCAGAGAGATTCGTGTCACCCCTGTGTGGTTTCACATTGTGTGGCCTCATGTTGGCGCCCAGAATACGAATGAACAAAATTGTGATTCTCAGACGGTATTCGGGGTGACGCGTGTCGCTTTTGTGTGGTTTCGCACCGTATGGCACCACGTTGGCTCCCAGAATAAGCGAAAAACGCTTGTTTTTTTTTCTCACACGGTTTTCGGGGTGGCACGTGCCATCCCTGCTTGGTTTTACACTGTATCGCCTCATGCTGGCGCGCAGAATGCGAGTGAAACCATTGTTATTTCGGACACGGTGTTCGGGGGCACTCGTGTCACCCCTGACTGGTTTCACACGGTATGGCCGTATGGCCCCATGGTGGCGCCCGGGATACGAATGAAACGATATGTGTGTTTCCTTCACGTTTTTGGGGGAGACACGTGCCACCCTCGTATGGTTTCACATTGTGTGGCCTCATGTTGGCGCTCAGAATACGAATGGAACAATTGTTTTGCTGTTCAAACGGTATTCGGGGTGACACGCGTCACCCCTGTGTGGTTCCATACTATGTGTTCCTATGCGGGCGTCTAGAATACTAATGAAACGATGGGTTTTTCTGACACGGTCTTTGGGGTGGCACGTATCATTCTTGTGTGGTTTCACACTGCATGGTCCCATGTTGGCGCCCAGAATGCGATTGAAACGTTTGGTTTTCCTCACGCGGTTTTCGGGGTGACGCGTGCCACCCTTGTGTGGTTCCATCTTGTATGGCCCCATGTTGGCGCCCAGAATACGAGTGAAACGATTGTTTTTTCCCACATGGTTTTCGGGGTGACTCGTGTCACCCCTGTGGGGTTTCACACGGGTGTGGGCCTCAACACGAGGTTTTGCAGTCCCACCCAATACGATTCCAATACGGCGAGTGCCGACGACGATGACGTCGTCATCGTCGTCGGCAGTCGCCATGGCGATGCCTTTGGCTTTCCAATTTCGGCTTGGGCCGGCCGCTGTGGGTGCCTCCACGACAACGTTGTCTTTTCGTTTGCGCGCCAGCCTTTTGTGTTTCTATTACTGTGGCGAGGGCTGGCCCCTTTTGGCAATGCCGACGCTCGGGCAGCCCATTGTAGTTTGCTCATCGGCCCGGACGGAGCTTCCCAGGACGGTCCGACGCAGATGTTGTTTCATGTGCTGGGCCAGCCCTTCCGCCGTCGTTGCGATTCGACTCGTCCTGCGCGGAGAGTTCCGTCGGGCCGACTGGAGACTCTCGAGGGCTACCATCAGATCGTTGTTTTCTTTATGGTCGGGGCCCGGGTTCCTGTTGTGTTGCTTTTGCGAGGGCGCGCGAGCACGATACCCTCTATTATAACCATTATGTCCGCAGTGTTTCCAGCCTTCGGTGTTACCAGCTTCCCCGTGGTTTCAAGATCCGTCGTTAATGCCGAAGGCAAGTCGCTTTTGGCGATCTGCGCAGATCTCTTATAAGGTAGGCCAGCCATCAAAGTGGAAAGCATTGCCGCAGATGGTGAATACTTCTCCGGACAAAAAGAATGCTGTCGCACCGAGCTCGTGATACGTCGCGTTTAGCGACGCGTGGTATTTTCAACGATATGTCCATGCGCGTTCCGGCCATACCGCCCTTAGCGAGCTTGGTGATGGCATCAGCACTTACCAGATGAAGACCAACAAGGTTGCACCTAATAAAGGTCTCATTGCAGAACTTTCGCGTCATTGCCCGCCGCTGGTCCGCAGTACTTCTTTGAGGCTGTGCAACGAGGTGCTCGCGCACGGCATCGTCCCAGACGAGTGGAGGCGCACAGTTTGCAAGATGTTAGAGACGATTAAAATTGCCAGGACAGTTCAGACTTTCACGCATATAGCATGTTTGTGGCTGTCTACAAGTTCGTGTCCGACTTGTTTCGAGGCCACATTGAAGGTGCCTTGGAGCATGCGCAGCCTGAAGAGCAACATGGTTTCCGGTCTGGTTGTCGCCTCGAGGAGCAGGTGGTTATTGCCAACGTTTTTTTTCAAACAACGCTAGCCGCAGGAATGCCTTTTTTGACCATCAGCCTGCATTGTTCGAGAGGGTTTGACAAAGTTGCATGATATCCGCTGTGACCAGCGCTCTTTGATCATGGGGTGTCCGGTCCGAGTATGTATGGTATGGTAGAATCGACAACTCTACGCGGATCAAGTGGGAATCATTGCGGGCGAGGGCAGCTGCAGCCATGAATTGTTGATTTTCGCTGGCGTCCGCCAAGAGTGCGCATTGATTGCGCAGCCGTTCGCGTCCGCCATGGAATGCGCAATGTCGCGCTGGAGGCAGAACACTCGTCATCTGGGAACAGATCTTGGTGAAGGCGGAGAGCAGTTGACGAACTTGCGTTTCCCTTTCGACTTGCTTCTTACCCGCGTAGTCGGAAATAGAGGTATGTGTTTTACTTGATACGCTCGTATATCGGAGTTGCTGAAGGTCGGGTTTGTTGTTAACGCCACAAAGGCAGCACTGACCACTGTGACACAATTTCCCTCCGCCATCCAGACGCTGGACGGATTGACAATACACGTGATCAGCCGATTTTGTTCATAAGTGGTTGGGTCGCATGGTCTCCACAGGGGAGGGAGACTCCTGAACTCCTGGATCTGAACTCTCATACGCAAGGTGCAGCCAAAGGATTGTATCCGAACCGCAGTTTTTTGTGCGACAAGCGAGCTTCCATCACACAGAGGTTGAAATTGTTCAATCTCGTCGTGAAGACAGCGGCGTGCTTCTGCAGCTGAACATCGCCCCGCATATTGTGAAGACTTCAAGGCAATGAATATCGAATTCCGTCGCCTCATACGACAGATGATTGGATCACCTTCGGGCCGTGGCATGTATTGCGTGCTTGGCACGAGGATGCACGTAACTTCGCCGTGCGGGGCGGCATTCGCCTATGAGCAGAACCATGCGCCCACCAATCTGGGTCGTTGACAGAACATGTGCAGGAACTCCCGGAGGCGAAGCGCAGCGCGGGAGTCCTCAATCGGTCACCGCGCGGTTTTCGTAGAGCAGGCCGGCCGACTCTTACATGGACAACCAATCAGGAAATTTTCGTCCGCGAGATCGGCTTCTCTTGCGTTCTTAGTATCCAGAGCCACGGACTGTCATGATTGTTTCTGCCGTTCACAATGTACGCGCCACGAGAATGAATCCACCTTTTTAGATGCACGTAGTGTTGTTTCGTTGGGTCGCGGCGCGCGCTTGTAGAGCGCGCTGCCGATTGCCACGGCCTGTGCCCTTCATGGGCTCGCCTTCCAGCCTGACCTTGACCTTGAAATTGCTCCTTCAACGCCAATCTTTTCCGCTGTCTCAGCATCGCGTTTTCTCCAGGGGTTTCCCTGGGGCCCCCTCAGTCATCGAAAAACCGCCAGGGACTTCCGGCAGCACAGCAAGGGCCAGAAGCGTCCAAACCTTTTGTTCTTCCGACGGCGGCAGCGTCGACGGACCACGGCGACGGCGACGGACGGCGGTAGCTTCGGCGGCGACGACGGGCGGAGGGCGGGGCTTGATGGGGAAGAGGGGCGGGCGGCGAGGCGGGAGGGAGGTGTGGGAGGGGCAACGGGTGGTAGAATGAGGACAAAGGAGAAGGAAAAACAAGCGTCGGGGACCAAATATGGACATAAACGTAAAAACTCGGATGTTCGCGCGGATGTTTCGGATCGGCGCTGGGGGTCCCTTCTGGTCGCGCGGAGCGCGTCAGGGGCCGCGCGGGAGGCGCCGCCAAAGGGTTCCAGCGCTGATCCAAGAAATCCGCGCGGACCAATTATTTTGTGTTTATCTCATTGCTTGGTTCCCTTAGGAAGGTGCTCGATTAACTAACAGAAGGTGGCCGTGGAGGACGAGGAGGAGGAGGACGAGGAGTAGGTGGAGGAGGAGGAAGAGGAGGAGGAGGAGGAGGAGGAGGAGGAGGAGGAGGAGGAGGAGGAGGACGCGAGTGTTGCCGAGTACTTCGACGACGAGGCTCAGTGCTCTCTCTCTCTCTCTCTCTGTTTCACGCGTCGTTTGGAAGCTGAAGTTGCTCCTTGCGAGCTCTGGAGAACCGTCCACTGTCACAGCTGACCTCTCGGCCACAGCAAGTTGCCGCTCGTGTCTGCGAGTCAGGGCTTGTTTCTCGCCCAAGTATTTAGACTCATTCCCTTCCCTCTTTACGCTGCTGCAGCCATCCTCGCTATCGTCTCCTCCGTGCTCGACTTATTCAATCGCTTTGCTCATTCCGCCAGCCCATACAGTACAGGTTCATCTCTGCCGTTTGCCAGAGGTGGCTCGGGGGTTCCGTGGATGCAGGGGGAAATTTCCGAGGACTGCAGCGCGAGGCCGTGGGGTAATTAAGGCCGTGGAAGCTGCCCGTGGGACCTGGCGCCTACTGGTGGTATTCGGCTCCTCCCGACACCGTGCCCAGGTTGTGTGTCCGAGCCCACCCGTAAAGGAGGAGGAGGAGGAGGAGGAGGAGATGGAGGAGGAGGAGGAGGAGGAGGAGGAGGAGGAGGAGGAGATGGAGGAGGAGGAGGAGGAGGAGGAGGAGGAGGAGGAGGAATTGACGGACGAAGAGGCGTCGGCCATTTGGGAGCGCACTTGGCGTGAGAGCGTGGAGCCTGGCACCTACGAGTGGCGTTCGGCCTTTGCTACCACCTTACATGGAACGTGTGTCTGAGGCCACTCGGACGGCTGATGGAGTCTCGCGGGAGGCTTCTCGAAGGCGTTTTGGAGGGAGTTGTTCTGTCTCTGAGGGGCCGCCTGGCGGCTTCTTGGGAGCGTTTTGCGGCTCTCCGGGGGCTCGTTTGGAGCCTCTTTGGGCCTCCTGGAAGTTTACGGGAGCTTCCTCGGAGCGTCTGGGGCCCGAAGGTTCGAAATGTCCGTTCTGGTTCCTCCTCTGGGCCCTTCTTGGCTGATTCTGACACCCTCCTCCGTGCGCCCATTTTGGCTCAAGATGAAAAGAGATATTGTTGTCCATCGGCATACTATCTCATCATGGTAGCGTGAGCTGGCCACTCACTGCTGCCGACCCCACCAAGGCCTCGGCGCGCCGCGGCCGCGGGCGCCACGGCGAGCTGGCAGGAAACTCGAGGCTGGAAGAGGGCGGCATCGACCGCAGCGAGCTCGGCAGCGACCGAGCAACCGGCAGGGGCCGGGAAGAGTGGCCGCAGGCGCGGCAAGAGGAGCGACGCAGCGATTGAGACCAGGCGCAAGGCCCTCCAGTTCAAGCACGACTTGAGGGAGGCAGGCAACAGGCTTCGCGACCTCGCGCACATCGAGGACCATCCTTCGGAGAACTCCTCAGACGTTGTCGAGAGAACGCAGAAGGAAGTCCTAGGCCGGATCACGGACCTCGAGGGTACGAGGCAGGAGATAGCTGAGAGCAAGGAGGAGCTCGCTGAGAGACACGCTGTCAAGCATGGACGAGCAGGTTCGGCAGCACTTCGAACTGCTGAGGCAGGAGTTCGCGGCTCGAATGAGTCAGACCGCCGACGAGATGAGGAGGCTGGAGAACGAGAATCAGCGGCTTCAGCAACAAGTAGCAGGAGGCCTCGCGGCAATTCCGCAGGCGATAGAACGTATGGGCGAGCAGATCAGAGGCGCGTCGAGCGCGGGAGGAGCCGCTCAAGGTCTCGTCGACACGAAGGGGATTGGCAAGCCCACGACGATGGGCGACGATCAAGAGAAGTTCGGGGCTTGGAATCGCAAGATGGAGAACTACGTGATAGGCGTGTACGGAGAGAGCTTCCGTCCCGTTCTTCGGTGGGCTGCAGAAGCCGAACGCCCCGTGACGATCGAGGGGGCACAGGCGGCGCACGACGGAGTACCAGAGCTGGAGACCAAGGTCAACCAGCTGTACGCGGCGCTGATCAGCACGACGGCGGACGGCAGCGAGAGCAACGACCTCGTGACGGGCGCCCCCGATGGGAACGGTCTCGAAGCCTGGCGGAAGCTCCACCGCAGGTGGGATCCGACGACAGGTCCGAGGAAGAGGCTGATCCTGAGGTCGATCATCTCGCCTCCGAAGTGCAGCGCGGACGAGCTGGGATCAGCCTTAGAGAAGTGGATCCAGCAGATAGGCAGGTACGAACGCCGCCAAGGAGAAGATGGTCTAGCCGAGCTGCCGGAGGATATCAAGATGGCGGCCCTCGAGATGCTCGTGCCTCAGGACATCGAGAACCACCTCGTCCTCAACAAGCATCGGCTCGTCACGTTCCAGGACAGTCTGAACGAGGTGATGACGATCGTGGAGGCTCGGACCGGCGTGAAGATCAAGGAGCCATCGATCCGTGCGCGGGCACATCATCCGGACGACATGGACGTCGGGTCATTCGGAGCCCCGAAGGGCAAAGGCAAAGGCAAGGGCAAGGACGGCAAGAGCAAAGGGAAAGGCAAGACTCAGGAGCCGAAGGGGAAGAGCAAATCGACGAACGGATCATACTCAGGCTCCCGCACATCCCCGACGGGTTCGGGCCGTGGTTCAGGGCACACGGCACCTCGAAGCACCAGCGGGCGCTTCGACGGCTACTGTCGGAACTGCGAGAGATGGGGCCACAAGGCATCCGACTGCTGGAAGAGAGAGCAGGGATCGAGTACGAGGGCTGGAACTGGATCCGCAACGGGGGCAAGCGCTGGTGGTAAAGTCGGTAGCCGCGGTGGCAAGGCCGGCGGCAAGGCGGCAGGCAGCCTGGAGGAGGAGCCTGAAGCGGAGGTCGCCGCTCTGGACATGGGCAGCCTGGACTGCCTGGAGCTCGCCAGCGGCAGCGGCCGCGGCGTAGCGGCGGTCGATCTCTCCCCCTTCGCGCAGGACGACTGGATGAAGTTCAACTGGGACAGCGGTGCAGCTATCTCAGCATTCCCTCGAAGCTTCGCGTCGCCGACGGGAATGAAGGGCAACGGCAGCACGTATCGTACGGCCAGTGGTGAGCTCGTCCCGGACGAGGGCAGCTTGCAGCTCAAGGCGGAGGACGAGTACGGAGTGCTACGAGCGCTCAAGGGACGCGTGACGAACGTGCACAAGCCGTTGATCTCGGTGGGGCAGGCAGCAGGAGCTGGACAGTGTTCATTCCTGGGTCGCAATGGCGGCTGGATATTCCACGAGAAGAGCCCAATCGGCAAGCGCGTGGTAGGCATGCTCGAGAAGGAGGCGAAGGCGGCGAAGCACCAGATGCTGCCGGTCTATCGCGAGCAGGGCGTCTACAACTTCTACCTCAAGAAGGGCCAACATGGCTCGGTTGCTCCTCTCGAGGAGGGACTTTCGGCGAAGTCGAAGTCCGAGCTGGTGGAGCTCCTCAGCGGCAAGTCGAAGGAGGAGCTGCTGGAGATCCTCGAGAAGACAGTCCCCAGGAGGCAGCCCTCGGCGTAAGCCCACTGGAGGACTTAATACCACGGCCCCCGGCGGCGTCGGCTGCGGGGGCGGCAGCGGCGGGGTCGGGACCTTCCGACGTGAGACCGCCGGGTTTTCAGCCAGCGGCAGCTGCTGCGGCCGACGCTTTGCCAGCTGCTCCTGATGGACAGCAGGCCGACGAGGGCGAGGAGGAGGCTCGCCCGAGAGTGCTGAAGGCACCTCATGAGCCCTCTCAGAGGGAGATCGACGAACACGAGGCGATGGGACACGCGACTTATCGCAGCTGGTGTCGCGTGTGTATTGCGGCAAAGGGCCAAGGCCAGCCGCATCTCCGCGCACCGGAGGACGACGAGACGGCGGTGCCGGTGGTCTCGTCCGACTACGCCTTCATGGGCCAGGACGACGCGGACACCATGCCGATGCTGGTACTTAGGGATCGGCGCTCGAAGATGATGGCAGCGACATTCGTGGAGAAGAAGGGCGACGACGCCTACGCCATCAAGTTCTTTGCACGCTTCTTAAGGATCCTGGGCTACAGGAAGATCGTCAACAAGTCCGACGGCGAGCCAGCGATCCTGCTGGTCAAGAGGCGTGCGGTGGAGGAGGTTCCTGGCCTCGAGGCCATTCCCCAGGAATCGGCACCGGCCGATCATCAGGCCAATGGGGAGATCGAGGTCACGGTGCGCGAGATCAAGAAGCAGGTGCGGGCGCTCAAGATGGACCTGGAGTCCAAGCTGGGCGTCAAGGTGGAGGACAAGCACCCGGTGCTAGCGCACCTGCCGGAGCACGCCGCATCGGTAATCAACCGATACCGGCGCGGCCAGGATGGCAAGACCGCTCTTCAGCGGCTCACGGGACGGCAGTGGAGGAAGCCGGTCCCGCTCTTCGGCGAGCGCTTGATGGCGCGGTTCGCCGGGGAGCGCGCGAGGAAGAACGCGCTGGAGGAGCAGATGGTGGAGGCTCGCTACATCGGCCACCACCCGCGCGACGGCTCGATGATGGTCATCACGAGCGACGGCGTGAAGAAGGCGGTCGGCTTTCGCAGCCTGCCGCAGAGCGAGAAGTGGATCACGGCGGGCTGGGATGGCCTGAAGGGCCTGCCGTGGGACGTGGCTCCGCGTGCGGCAAGCGCGCCGCGGGCCATCGTCGGACCTGGAGAGGTCGGACCGCCACCAATTGTGGTGGTGTCGCCGCAGCCGCAGGCGCCGAGGAGGATGTACGTCCTCAAGGCGGACGTCGAGCGGCTGGGCGCAACGCCGGGATGCCCAGGGTGCGTCTCGATCGCCAAGCACGGCCGGGTGCTGGCTGGCCACGCGCACAACGCGGTGTGCAGCAAGAGGATCTTCGAAGCGCTGGACGCGGAGGAGGCAGGCCGGGAAAGGACCGGCCAGTATCGAGAACGGAGGCAGGGCCAAGAGGCCAGAGTCCGACCAGCGGCAGCGGCCGCGGCAGGGACCCCTCCGCCGAAGACGGCTCGGAGGATCACCGAGCCGGTGGCAGCGGCGGCAGCGGCATCGGCCGCGCCGGCCGCGGCCCGATCGGCAGCAGCGCCAGCCGTGGCAGCCACAGCGGCGCGCATGCGAGAGAGCCAGCCGGTAGCACCGGGCTTCGGCGTGGCGGCTCCTTCAGGAGGAGCGAGCTCCAGTTCGGGAGCGGCGCGAGCGGCAGAGGCCGCCGCGGATGTCGACATGACCGCGGCCAGGTCGCGGCTGAAGCGCTTGGCAGAGGTGGCCCCGGATGACGTGCCGGAGGCCCTCGAGCGCGGTGATCCACAGCCGGCAGACGTGCCGGTACCGGTGGACATGGAGGATCTCGCGGCGCAGCCGGCGCCAGCGGAAGGACCTCAGCTGCCAGCTGGAGTGGCAGTCGTGTGGAACGCCAGTGAGGGGAGGCACATGCGGGTGCTCGCCCTCGATGTGGCGTCGATCGAGCTAGTTGAGCTCGGAGCGCTGACGAGAGCGAAGGCGGAGTTGCTCCCGCTCGTTCGCGAACAGGTCAGTGGCCATTGGGCCAGCGCCGGCGTGGACATCGCCGACGAAGAGGTGGACAGCATCGCCCTATCGGCGTTGCAGCTGGGCGCCGTGGACGTGGCCGAGGTGTACTCGCCACATCGGTTCTCGGCTCGGGCAGCGGAATTTCAGCTGCGCCCGGGCTTCGCGGCGGACCTGGAGGAACTCAAGGAGGACGGGACGCCGTGGGACTTGCGGCGCCCCGAGGATGTCAAGGAGCTCGAGAGGCAGCAGGAGCGGATGGATCCCATCCTGCTCACGGGGTCCCCTCCATGCGAGAAGTTCAGCTTGCTGAGGGGCCTGAGCGCCAAGTTCAGGACCGATGAGCAGGAGGCGGCTGAGATGGAGGAGGCCAGACACCACCTGAAGGTGGCAGTCGACGCCTACTGGCGTCAGCTCAGGAAGCCAGGCAGGTACTTCCTGCATGAGCATCCCTGGAGCGCGCGATCGTGGAATGAGGACATCGTCAAGGAGCTGGTCGCGCATCCAGGAGTCTTCACGGTCAAAGGCCCCATGTGTCGGTGGGGCATGAAGCTCACGAACCCACGCAGTGGTCAGGAGGAGTTCGTGCGCAAGGAGACCGGATGGGTCACCAACCATCCAGGCTTAGCCCGGAGGCTGCAGGGCACTTGCAGCAATGTGGACGGCCGCGCGGAATGGCATCGCCACATCACGCTCGTGGGCGGCATCGCGCGGTTCGCGAAGGTCTATCCACCGAAGTTGGTAGAGGCGGTGCTGGAGGAGCTCAAGGACACGCTGAATGACGTGGGAGAGCTCAGCACCGCCCAGGTGCAGCAGTCGGGCCCAGTCCCTGTGGACGCGGCAGTGCCGCCCGGGGACTGGACGAGTTACTGGGACGACGTCAATGGCGGCTACCTGGAGGCGGGCCTTGTGGCCCAGGCTCGCGCGGTCGAGCGCGAGTGGGTCAAGAAGCAGGAGCTGATCGAGATCGTCCCGAGGTCTCAGGCTTTCGCCGAGACTGGGCGTCCGCCCATCCCACTCAAGTGGGTCGACACGAACAAGGGTGACGCGGAGAGGCCCAACTACAGGAGCAGGCTCGTCGTGAAGGAGATCAAGGCGAAGAAGCGCCCCGACGAGCAGCTGGAGGCGTCCGAGGTCTTCTCGGCCATGCCTCCTCTGGAGGCCATGCGGTCGCTGGTCTCGCTGATGGTCACGTGGACGCGGGAAGCACCGCTCCACATTCAGGAGTCGCTTCGCAAGAAGGGCAGGAAGCCGGGCAACTTCAAGATCGGCTTCTTCGACATCAGCAGGGCGCACTTCTACGGGAAGGCGCAGCGGGGATCTTCGTGGAGCTGGAGGAGGAGAGTCGCAAGGAGTACGGCGAGGACAAGTGCGGCCTACTCCTCAAGTCCTGGTACGGCACGCAGGACGCCAGCAAGATCTGGCAGGGCGACTACACGGAGCTGCTGGAGGAACACGGCTACAAGGCGGGCGTGTCGTGCCCAGCGGTCTTCTACAAGGAGGTGGACGAGACGAGGCTGCTGGGGCACGGCGACGACTTCGCGGTGCTGGCTCAGCAGCAGGACATCGACAGCTTCGAGGCCACGCTGGGCAAGAAGTACGAGTTCAAGAAGACTGCGAACCTAGGCTTCGACGAGGGCGATGACAAGCAGGCGGTCTTCCTGAATCGGGTCATCGAGGTCAGTGCGGGAGTTCCGCCTGGCGGTGGCCGGCCCTGCCGGCATGCGATGATCGAGCCGGACAAGCGGCACGCGGAGATCGTGATCGACGAGCTGGGTCTCAGCAAGGCCAACGGCGTGGACACGCCGATGGAGAAGCGCAGCGCCGACAAGCAGATGATGGATGCGAAGTCGGCGGCGTTGGGAGCAGCGGAAGCTTCGCGCTTCCGATCCCTCACCATGAGGGTGGCCTACCTGTCTCAGGACAGGCTGGACTTGGCAGAGGCATCGAAGACGCTCGCTAGGTCCATGCAGACGCCAACGGAGGCGAGCTGGCTCATGCTCAAGAGGGTTGGCCGCTACCTTAAGCGGCATCCTAGCACGGTGACGGTTTTCACGGAGCAGAAGATGTTCGACAATATCCGGGTGCACGTGGACTCTGATCATGCAGGCTGTGCAGTCACGCGGAAGAGCACAGGAGGCTTCGTGGCGATGCTAGGGCATCATGTAGTCAAGCACGGCAGCAACCTGCAGTCGACGGTTTCATTGAGCAGCGGGGAGAGCGAGTACTACGCCCTGGTGAAGGGCGGGAGCGTGGGCCTAGGCCTTCACAGCCTCTTCGCGGATTGGGGGCTGGACCTGAAGGTGGAGCTTGCCTCGGATTCATCGGCGGCCCGGGGACACGTCCAACGGCGAGGTCTCGGGAAGATGCGACATGTTCAATCACGGTACTTGTGGATCCAGGAGCGTGTTGGCAAGGGCGACATCTCGATCGCTGCGGTTCCTGGCAAGAACAATGTCGCGGACGTGCTGACCAAGAGCGTGGGTGGATCCCTTTTGAGGAGACACATGGCGACGCTGAACATCTGGGATCGGGCACCGAGTTCGACTCAGAAGGACTTCAAGTGATGGAGTGGATCGAATCCATGCTCCGCTACCTGTGGGGCTGGATGAGGTTCCGCCGGCGGCGGTATGATCGCGCCGGGCGGAGTGAGGGGCTCGCGGCATGGCCGCAGCCTAGCTGATGAGCTGGGCGCGTCGGCTCGGGCGCGCCCGCGTACGACTTAGGTCGTGCCTGGCCGGTTTGCGGCCAGGCCCGAGGAGGAGTGATTCTGACACCCTCCTCCGTGCGCCCATTTTGGCTCAAGATGAAAAGAGATATTGTTGTCCATCGGCATACTATCTCATCATTGGCGCAATCCTGAGGCCGTATTGGCCAGTCTAGGGGGGCCTGGAGCCGTCTTGAGGCCCTCTGGGGCTGTCTAGGAGCCTTCTTGGGGTTCTCTGCGGCTGTCTTGGGGCGATCTTGGGAGCCTCTAGGGCCGCCTTGGACGCTGCGAAAGTTGAGGAGGCGAATCTGGTTGAAGATTACATGTTGCAAAAGGGAGTGTGGCGTGCGGTGCCTCGTGGGGCTCTCTTCGGACGCGTCTCCTGGAGCCTCTTGGGGCCTCCTGGAAGCTTCCGGGAGCTTCCGTGGGGCGCCGGGCGCCCGAAGGTTCGGCATGTCCGCTCGGGTTCCTCCTCCGGGCCCCCTCTTGGCGCAGTCCTGAGGCCGTCTTGGCCAGTCTGTAGGGGGGTCCTGGAGCCGTCGTGAGGCTCTCTGGGGCTGTCTTGGAGCCTTCGCTGGGGGCCTCTGCGGCTGTCTAGGGGCGATCCTGGGAGCCTCCTCTGGGGCCGTCTTGGACGCTGCGAAGGCTGAGGAGGCAATCAGATCAAACATCACGTTTTGCAAAGGGAGTGGAGCGATTCGTGCCTCTTGGGGCTTCCTTCGGAACGTCCCTTGGAGTCTCTTGGGGCCTCCTGGAAGCTTCCGGGAGCTTCCTCGGAGCGTCTGGGGCCCGAAGGTTCGAAATGTCCGTTCTGGTTCCTCCTCTGGGCCCCTCTTGGCGCAATCCTGAGGCCGTCTTGGTCAGTCTAGGGGGGTCCTGGAGCCGCTTTGAGGCCCTCTGGGGCGATCTTGGGGCCATCTTGGGGACCTCTGCGGCTGTTTTGGGGCGATCTTTGGAGCCTCTGGAGCCGTCATGGACGCTGCGAAAGTTGAGGAGGCGAATCTGGTTGACAAGTACGTTTTGCGAAGGGAGTGGAGCGTGTTTTGCCCTTTGGGGCTCTTTTCGGAGGCGTCTTGGAAGCTTGTTGGACATTTTGGAGGCCTGTGGGTCCGTCTGGAGGCCATCTTGGACATCTGGGAGCGATCTGTGCGCGACTCGGAGTCTTCAGACTCATCCCCTTCCCTCTTTACGCTGCTGCAGCCATCCTCGCTATCATCTTCTTCGTGCTTGACTTCTTTCCTCCTTCTCCTCCTCCTCCTCTCGTATTCCTCTTCCCTCTCCTCCTCCTCCCTGTCCTCCAGGGATCCGGAGGCGCAGGGCCATGTCGGGCTGGGGGCTTCGGTGTCCAGCTCGGGGTGGTCCTGCGTTGTGAGGTACAAGCTCGGCATGCAATGTATGGAGGTCGTGTTGGCAAATCGTCCGGGGGATGCCCCTGGGGGTACCTATTCGTCCCGGGAGCGTCTCTGACGATCCTGGAGCCCGAAAACGACCCCTGGAGGCCCATTAACGGTGACAAGCCGAAGGCGACCAAAACGAGCGACTCTATAATTGAAATTGGGCGTGGCAGCCTTTGTCATGCGGCAGAAGGTCATGGGGGGGAGGTGGGTTGAGATGCGTGCCTAAAGGGGTGCTAAATGTGGCCTCGCAGAACCTCCCCCTAAGGATCCTTAGGGGGGGCGGGTTCGCAACGCACCTTCTGGCAGCACAGGATCTGGCGACCAGTTGGGCTTAAGCCACTCTCGTCACACCTCTCCACTTTTTGATGCGCCTGTTTTCCACCACCACCATAAGTTGGAGGGGGGAACGAGGTGGAGGATGGCGAGGAGGAGGAAGAAGAGCAGGAGGAGGAGGAGGAGGAGGAGGAGGAGGAGGAGGAGGAGGAGGAGGAGGACGACCCCCCTCCTCCTACTTCTGGTGGTGGAGGTGGAAAACAAACCCACCACTTTTCCCGCTCCCCAAACCCTGGGAGAGAGAGGTCGATGTGCTTTTGTCGGGGTGCGGGGTTGGGGGCGGCCGCCTTGCCCTCGCCGTTCCTCTGTCGTCCACTGTGCGGTGGGACGAACAGAGGGGCGGCGAGGAGGCAGCCTGGCTGAGCGGTCCGCCAACCCGCGCCTGCTGGAGACAGCCTATCCAAGGTAGGTGTCTAGTTTCTCCCCATGCGACGAGATCCTGGGAAATTTGCGCAGGGCAATGCAGGAATCGGCGGGGAGCTTGGGGGGAAGTGCGAAGAGGCGGGCCTTCTCAGCAGACTCGGAAGCCCCCTGGCCTTTTGAGAAGTCTTCGAAGCCTTCCCCAAGGCACGGAAAACCTTTCAGACGGCGCGGGGGTTTCTGAGAAGTCTCGCCGCCTTCTGAGAAGGCCTCCTCCTTCTCACTTCCTCTCCCTCGCTCGCCGCCGAAGGAGGGCTCTGGGGACCCCGAGGACGGCGGCGGCGTGGTGGCTGCCCTCACGCAGCGCGGCTTCGGCGCCGCGGCGCGCCTCGGCCGCGCGGCGGGCGAAAGCCACGGCAGGGCGCAGAGCACCTCGGGGGCGGGCCTGGGGGCCTGGGCGCGGTGTGCGCTGCGTCGGCGCCGAGGGTTTCTGGACGTCTCCGTCGGCGCCTGTAGGTTTTCCGGCCTCGGGGCCCTCCCCTGCAGCTGCGCCTCGCCGAGGGCGTGCCGGGGGGCCCGGATCGTCCCGATCGGCCGCCAGAGACCGGAGTGATGTTCCAAAGACCAAACCAAGGCCCAGAGGGCCGTGTGGCAGAATCTCGCCCCGTCGACGCTGGCGGCCCCGAAGCGCGGGCTTTCGAGGCAGTTGAGCGCGTCCAGTGGCCCAAAGTCAGCGACATCGAACTATCTGCACTATCGGAGATCCGCGGCCCTGTAGGGCTAAACGATCCGCACGGTGTCAGAGACCAGTGCTGGCGCCATCGCGACGCGGACCCGCCGTATGTGCAGGGGTTGCCCGCGCAATGATGGGGGCGTGGCCCAGCCACGCGCCCTCGCGCCCCCGACCGCCACAATTACTAAACAGCCTTGGGCGTTTACAAACCACCCCTGCTCTGTTCGATCCCTCCCCGTGACGCTTTTACCGAAAGCTTCGCATGTCGGAGTGCTTATTCCCCACCGGACAGGGTGGGGTCGTTAGATTTTAAGAACAGACCTCCCGGCCACTCCCACCCTGCATACCGCGGCCGCCAGACCCCAAGTTGTCACGAGAGTCCCCGTTATCCTGCCGAGTGCCCTCGACAAACATGACAGAACACATTCTGCATACCGCGGCCGCTAGACCCCAAGTTGTCCCGAGAGTCCTGGTTATCCCGCCTCGCGCCCTCGACAAACACGACAGAATACAGCCTGCATACCGCGGCCGCCAGACCCCAAGTTGTCCCGAGAGTCCCGGTTGTCCCGCCTCGCGCCCTCGACAAACAAGACATAACGCAATATGGCACAACAGAACATGACGTAACATATCAAGAGCATGACATAACGTGTCAGAACATAACATATCAATATCATGATGAAACAGAGGACACCAGCATATCACATAACATACCATAGCAGAACATGGCATAATAGAAAACGACAGAGCACAACATAATGTAACGGAACCGAGCATAACATCAGACACATTGACAGGGCTCATCATATCATGACACCGCGTCACCATACATGTTATAGGACGACAGCAGGGCGTAGCGGCGAACACGCCAGACCATAACATGCCACACCAGAAGATAAGATAACATGGCGCGAGCATGCCATACCATGACAGAGCGTAACATAGCATATCAATACCACGACAAGCAAGAGCATAGTATAACGTCACATATCATATCACATCACATCATGGTAGAACAGAAGGCGGCATACTACCACATTGCACAGCATAACCGAGGACACCATAAGAAACATTGGCAGAACATCCCATATCATTGCACTTCTTATCATAACATTTCATAACACGAAAGTATAGCGCATCGTTACCTACTAGCACAGCAGGTCATACTATATTATACTGTGCCGGGCCGTCCACAAGCACAATGTAACATAACACACAAACTAATAACATGATAGAGCAGACGACGAACTAAAGTTATACAACATACCATAAACGAGCATAACATGACACACTATGGCAGGACACGTCATATCATGACACAACATCACATAACATATCATAATACGCCACCACATCATTGCGAACCATACTAGCAGAGCACATCACACCATAGCATATTGAGCCGAGCCGTCAACAGCATCACGGAACAGAGCATACTAACACATATTACGTCAGCATATCATGCAATCGCATAGCGCCGCAAAGCAGATCATACCATCGCATCTCCAACCATATGGCGACATCTATGAGCATGCCATCGCATATTCAACCATGAGAAACATACAGGTGAAGAGGGGCATCACAACAGACGATGCATCTAACGTCACAGGGGTCACGACGTCATTCCAGCCCGTCGACACCAGAAGAGGACATAATCAAGCATACCATGAAATATCATTACTACATGGAACACGGTTGAACCGTTTTTGAATACGGAAGTGGCAGTCGTGTAGTGAAGGAGAGGAGTACCACGACAGAGCAGGACATAGCAAGCCATACTAACATTTCATACCATACGTTACTATATTGAGCCGAGCCGGCAACGCCATCACGGAACATATCATAGCAAACATAAGTTGAGAGCACATATCATGCCTTAGAATGTGCCACAGGGCAGGGTGAAACATAACGTGCCAAAGCACATTGAGGAAACACCGTGCGTGACAGAGCATGCTTTCATGAATGAGATAACGGAAGGGCAGAGGGATATCGTAACGTATTCCACCTACGTACATTTTGGTCAGCGTCGCCATTGGAACCAAGTGTCACATCAATGAGCGATGCGACGATGTCTCTAGCGTGACAGGCGTCACGACGTCACGCCGGCCCGTCGATTTCAGAACATCAGAGAACACAGCGTCACATCCTACATCGGGGCATAATCCCACCACGCACACACATTCGCACAACATCGCGTATACAGTAGCCACAAGTCGACGGTGTCGCCCAGGCGTCACGACGTCACGCCGGCCCGTCGAGAACATAACTGGACACAGCAGGCCATAACATGTTACAGAGTTACTCCATGGAATCTTGTCCAACGCTTTTGAACATAGCAACGGTGGTAGTGGAGAGGAGTATCACGGCAGAACAGGCCATCACATGACACAGCAGAACATTCGTGACACGACAGCAGAGCGCATCGACATTGGGACAAGATCGAATCCAACATAACATCGCACAATCTTACGTATACGCCAGCTACCACTGCACAGCGTCTTCCTGTTTTCTCGCCCTGCACGTCAGCCGTGCCGAAGTACGTCCATTAGAAGGTCCACTTCGATGTTTGTCCAGCTTCGCCCCGCAACCATCGTCGCGCCACTCCACCCCCCCGTCCTCTTCCTCCTCTTCGGGCCGAAAAACTGCGTCGGAGGGACCCCGGGAGGGGTCCAGGGACAGATTTTGAATGCATTTCCCCTACCCCCCGCTCTTGACCGATTTTCCGGGGGTCCACTCAACGCATGGCCGCCCGCATCTCCGAGTTTCGGGTCGCATGGGTCGGCCGGAGGGGGGCGAGGATTCCCCCCCTTCTTTTTGTTCTGAGGTTCGGGGACATCTGTCGGTGTTTTCGGGCCCCAAAGGCACTGTTCAAGCCCCGGGACAGCCAAATATCTAGAGCCCATTTGTTCCCTGCGAGGCCGGGTGAAATTCCGTGCCCGCCAGTGACTGACTGACTGACTGACTGACTGATTGACTGACTGATTGACTGACTGACTGAACTCCAAGAGGGCATCTTGAACAACACATTTCAAAGCGCCCGCGGGCGTGCAAGCGCAACTGGGCGACGCATTTCGACCCGTCCGCGGGCGCGCAACCGCAACCGCAACTGGGCGACACAGTTCAAACCGCCCGCGGGCGCGCAACCGCAACCGCACCTGGGCGACACATTTCAACCCGCCCGCGGGCGCGCAACCGCAAGTGGGCGACGCATTTCGACCCGCCCGCGGGCGCAAAACCGCAAGCGCAACTGGGCGTCATATTTCGACCGGCCCGCGGGCGCGCAACCGCAACTGGGCGACACATTTCAACCCGCCCGCGGCGCGGGCGCGCAACGGTGACCGCAATTGGGCGACACCTTTCGATTCGCCCGCAGGCGCGCAACCGCAACCGCAACTGGGCGACACATTTCAACCAGCCCGCGGGCGCGCAACCGCAACCGCACCTTGATGACACATGTCAACCAGCCCGCGGGCGCGCAACGTCAACTTTGCGACGCATTTCAAACCGCCCGCGGGCGCGCAACCGCAAGCGCAATTGGGCGCCACATTTCATACCGGCCCGCGGGCGCGCAACCGCAACCGCACTTGGGCGACGAATTTCAACCCGCCCGCGGGCGCGCAACCGCAACCGCACCTGGGCGCCACATTTCAAACCGTCCGCGGGCGCGCAACCCCAACTGGGCGACACATTTCAACCCGCCCGCGGGCGTGCAACCGCAAGCGCAACTGGGCGACACATGTCGACCCGCCCGCGGGCACGCAACAGCGACCGCAACTGGGCGACACATTTCAACCCGCCCGCGGGCGCGCAACCCCAACGGCGACACATTTCAAACCGCCCGCGGGCGAGCAACCGCAAGCGCAACTGGGCGACACATGTCGACCCGCCCGCGGGCGCGCAACAGCGACCGCAACTGGGCGACACATTCCGACCCGCCCGCAGGCGCGCAACCGCAACCGCAATTGGGCGACACATTTCAAACCGCCCGCGGGCGCGCAACCGCAACTGGGCGACACATTTTAAACCGCCCGCGGGCGCGCAACCGCAACCGCAACAAGGCGACTCATTTCGACCCGCCCGCGGGCGCGCAACCGCAACCGCTACTGGGTGACACATTTCAACCCGCCCGCTGGCGAACCGCAGCCGTACCTTGGCGACGCATGTCAAGCAGCCCGCGGGCGCGCAAGCGCAACTGGGCGACGCATTTGAACCGTCCGCTGGCGCGCAACCGCAAGCGCAACTGGGCGCCACATTTCGACCCGTCCGCGGGCGCGCAACCGCAACCGCAACTGGGCGACACATTTCAACCAGCCCGCGGGCGCGCAACCGCAACCGCACCTGGGCGACGCATTTCAACCCGCCGTCGGGCGCGCAACCGCAACTGAGCGACACATTTCAAACCGCCCGCGGGCGCGCAATCGCAACCGCAACTGGGCGACACGTTTTAAACCGCCAGCTGGCGAACCGCAGCCGTGCCTGGGCGCCACATTTCAACCAGCCCGCGGGCGCGCAACCGCAAATGGTCGACGCAGTTCAACCCGCCCGCGGGCGCGCAACCGCAAGCGCAACTGGGCGCCACATTTCGACCCGTCCGCGGGCGCGCAACCGCAACCGCAACTGGGCGACACATTTCAACCCGCCCTCGGGCGCGCAACCGCACCTGGGCGACGCATTTCAACCCGCCCGCGGGCGCGCAACCGCACCTGGGCGCCACATTTCAACCCGCCCGCGGGCGCGCAACCGCAACCGCACCGCTCACCTGCCGTCCTCCTCCAGGGGATCTCAGGCGGAGGAAGGGTTGGAGGGAGGGGGGAGGGAGGAGGGAGGCGGGAGGGAGGAGGAAGAAGGGCGGGAGGGAGGGACGGGAGACGGACGGAGGGTAGAGAACTCACAATGATTGGGGGCGGACAATTTCTGCCCCCCCCCCGTTCCAAGCAAGTAGATCTCCGCAAGGCTCCAGACCCTGGGTTCCTTATCCAAGGCGTCCACGGTCTGCTCGCGGGATGGGTGGGTTAACCGACCCCAAGGGGGGGGGACGAGGCTTTGACAGAAGCGGTCCGTTGCACCGCCTACTTTGAAGTTGGGGGGGCGATGCCACGGGGATTGATTGTGCATTCGCCCGCTTGCAAGCTGCCCGCGGAAGTAAGTGCATCGGCGCCGTATTATTCATGCAGTCTGCCGCGTCTTACTCATGATCTGGTGCAGGAGAAGGTGGAGGAGGAAGGGGAGGAGGGCGAGGAGGAGGCAATGGAGGAGGAGGAGGAGGAGCAGCAGGACGAGGAGGAGGACGAATTGGAGGAGGACGAGGACAAGGATGGCCAGGAGGAGGAGGAGGAGGAGGAGGAGGAGGACGATGGGGAGGGGGATGCCAGGTGGTGCTGCTTGAGAAGGTGCACGATCAGGTGCTTGTTGCGGAGGACGGAGGAGGATGAGGTGGTGGACGTCAAAGAGGATATGGGCGTGGAGGTGGATGTCCTCCTCGCGGCCTCCGGACCCGCGCTTCCCCGCCGGGGCACTGCATCGGGGGATCCCCATTCCACGCGGCGGGGTTATTTCCGTGGCAGGACCCCCCCCCCGGCTTTTGTTTCATGCGGTGCTGGGCCGAGGGTTCGCAGGCGTGCTAGGCCCTGTCAAGTGGCGCCGCGCCCGGGGCCACTGCGCGCCCCGCGCGTGCTCGTGGGAGCGGAGAACACGAGGGCGAGGGGGAAGCGGGGGGGCGAGGCGCATGATGAAGGAAGAGGACGAATAACAGGGCGGGGAGGGGGAAACGGAAGAGGAGGAGGAGGAGGAAAACGGGAAGGAACGAGGACGATGAGGAAGAACAGGTGGAGGAAGGAAAGGTCCGCCTCATTCTTTTGTTCTCCTCCTCCTTCTCGTCCTTCGTCGTCCGTTTCCTCCTCGCGGTGCTGCTGCTGTTCCTCCTTTTCTTCTCGCTGGAGGCTGATGCTATCTCGGACAAGATTTGGGGCATCGCAAAACAAAACGTTTTGGGTTTGCTATTGTCCTCGTCAGGGGCTTTGGGGTTGTTCGGATTCGGACAACATCAACTTGCGACCTGGCCGGGCCGCCGCGTTGGCCGACGCCGGCGGGCATTGCGCGCGTGCTTCCAATTGGCGCGCACACCGTTTGGGACCAAGCGCCGAAGATTTCAGTTGGGCTCGTTTGGGTCAGAATCTTATGCCGTTGTTTTTCTGCTTTCTATTGCTGTGTGTGGAGCTGACATGGATTCAGTATCGAGCATCCCGAGTTCCACAGTGCGCGTTAGGGGCGCCACATGTCGCGCACAGCCAGAAGTTTGCCGTCCCATCTGGGGACGTGCTACGTCAGGACTTCTAGGTCGATGTTCCTGCCTGGGCGGCACAGCGCCGCGCAGTGTGGCATCGGCACCCATTTCGACGGAGGTTTTCGGATCTTGTTCGCCTTTTTTTTTCACCTGGTACTTGGTGCATTAAAAATATGGTGAGGGCGTTGATGTCGCCGCGCCGTCTGTTCCGACGCGCGGCCGTGCGCCTTAGGGAGGGCGCCGCGATCACCAGGGCAAACGCCGCCTCGGGCGCGGCGGGTTCGCCGTGGGGTTTGCCGCGGCGCTGGCTGCGTCTACTTGGGCGCCGGGCGCAGGGCTCGCCGTGGTGTCGGTGTCGGCATCGTCTACGAGCGCGTCGAGCACAAGCGGTGCGGCGACATACCTTTTTCACCTGAGCGGCGAAATAAAACGGGTTCGTTTTCACCGACATTGGCGCGTAACCCGCCTGCGTAAGGTCGCGCGTCAGCGCCTTCGTTTCAGGTGCAGCGTGCCGCGCCGGCGGCCCGCCGAAGCCATTCCCAAGGTCGCTATGTCACCTCACGTGCGAACCTTTTCTTTTCGTCGCCCACCTGGTTCGTGGCGCCACAGAAACAGTCCGTACGCCAGCCGACCCCGTCGCGAACAGCCACCGTGCGCCCGAAACGCGTTCCGAAGAGCACGGACGACGCCCGCGGCGAGGTGCGCCGAGGACGCCAGAGTGGCCCCGCGCAGTATTTTCTTTTACGGCTGGCGCTGCAAAGACGCAGTCGGCCTTGATTACGTCGACCCTGCCAAGTCCAGGCTGCCCTTGTGTCCTGTTTGGAGAGACCCGTGCCTTCTACGCTCACGCAGAAGTGTCTCGTATCTTCTCGCGTGTCCTCTCAAGTCAAGCCCGACTGCAGCGTGCGATGTGGCGTCGCCGGCCCGCCCACTGCATTCGAAGCACAAGAAACGGCAGTAACATAATCTTTCGGCGCTCAGCGCAGATTTTGGATCTGCGCTGGAGCGCCCTGGCGGCGCCTCCGGCGCCGCCCCTGCGCTCCGCGCGCCAGGGACGGGGGGTCCAGCGCAGACCCAAGACATCCGCGCGGACCTTCGTTCTTGTTTCTCCATGGTTCCCCTCCCTGGGGATAGCGTGCACCGGCGAGGCCCCGGCAGGGGGACGCCGACGAGGCGCTCGCATGGTGGGACGCAGGAGCGGCCCTCGAGGAGGATCGCCTCACAGGAACGGCGTGCACTTTGGAGATCGACACTTCACGCTGTCTGTGCAACGCCAAACGTACGGCAGGGACGCTGAAAGAAGGACAGCTCCGGGTTCGGAAGGGGCTCGCTGGTCTTCGGGTCCTTCCATGGCTGTTCCTCTAGCCCTCCTCGTGCACCCAGGCGTTGCTGGCGCCCCAAAGGGGCTTAGTTCTTTGTTTAGCGTTCCGTATGGCAGCAGCACGACTCTGGGCCTCCCAGATGGGGTCGGAGGCTCGCGCCGCATCGCCGATGCATCGGCGCTGCGGCGCGATGTGGAGCCCGATTTTCTCTGTGCGGGTGTCGTCGATGCATCGGGGATGCGGCGCAATCATCCGACCCCATCTTTTCGGACCTCAGCGAGGAGGCCTCTATAATTCCCGAGCGCGCAGTTTCGAAGACTCCCCTGACGCGTCACCGCCTCCCCCCCTGCCGTTCTGGAAGTTGGAGGAGGGTGCGTTGAGACAACGAGGCTCGAGATGCCTTGACGCTCTCGGCGATTCTCGGTGGCTTTCCAGACTCGGATGCTCTCCAGCAGCTGCGCCTCGTCGAGAGCGTTCTGGGGCTGCCAGGATCGTCCCGAACGGCCGCCGGAGGTCAGAGGTATGACCCGAAGGCCAGACGAACCACGCAGGAGCGCGAGCTGAGACAGCGGTAGACGCCCTTCGGGGGGGGGGCCCTCATCGCAGCGGCCGGATGCAGCGCGGAAGACTGGTGGGGTTGGAGCGCGGGAGAGGTCAAGAGGACCGATTTTGAGATGTCGCTGTCTCATCTCGCCCTGCTCCGAGGAAACCTCTCGCCTGCCTTCCGGTGTGCCAGAGTTTGGCCAAGCCACCGGGCGTTGCGTTCCTCCAGCTGTTGCGGCAGCCACTCCAGGAACGGAGGGTTGTGGCTTCCCTCGTTTGGGAGCTTTGGGCCTTTCCTGGCGGCTTGCGTGGTCCATCGCCGGAGCATTGAAGGCACCTTTGACCATCTCGGAGCCCTCGCAGATCGTCTTGGTGGTCGCTTGGGCCCTCCTGGGGCCGTGGGAGTCTCAGAAGGGCCTCTTGGGATATCTTGGTCGCCGCGTGTGGTCACCCTAGAGCTACATTGGGACTTTCTCGAGACTTCTTGGGCCTTTCACGGGCAATTTTTTCCGCACTGGGCTGGAACAGCTGGGAGGCAGAAGCCGCTTGACATCTTCTGAGTCATGAATGCTTCAGTTGTCTGAGACCTTTGTCAAAGCCTTCTTGGGGCTCGCTCTCAGTTCCCCGCTGGCCTCCACAGCCCCGCAGAGGTCCGACAACGTCCACATTCATTTTTGGCCCTCAAAGAAGACATTCTTGCATAAGCATCAGCGTTCAAAAGTCTTTTTCGATTTCCTGGGTCTGCAGTGGACCCTCCTCCCTGGCGCGCGCAGCGCGTTAGGGCCGGGGCCAGCGGCGACGCCAGGGCGGGCGCACCGCGCCGGTCGGGGGCATTGTATTCGTCTAGCGCCTGATCAGCAACGCTTCGGCCTGATCGTACTTTTCAACGGGACGTCCAGCGAGATTCTCGTGTCGAGCAAATGTTGCGCTTCATCCGTGCAATTGTTGCGCAAGTTCACGTCGTAAACTTCGAGGAAGTGTAATACGATAGCCACAGTTTGCAAAGGAGCCGCCATCTCCCCATGCACCTGTTACATATGTTCAAGCGGCTGCGCTTGAATTGTAAACAAGTCCCGCACGGGCCCAATTTGTTGAGAAAGGGCCGCCCCCCATTGATGCAAGTGTTGCAAGCTTCTACGGAGGATGTGCGCGGCGTTCAGGCGGGAGCTCTATTGCGAAGGCCTTGCGGCCAGTGGCGCCGAGCCTGTGCGCAATGGGCAGCAGGAGACATGGACAGTACAGTCAAGACGCGGAAGGAAGGACCATTTTAGGCTCAGGAGGGGTTATAATGTTCGGCTTGTTCTTTAGATCCAGGTCGTGGAACCGATTCGTGGCCGAGGCTCGCCGTGGCCAGGACAGCCCCTTCGTTCCTTACATGGCGTTCCGCGTGGTAGCACGAAGCTGTAGGACGTTGAGCAGGAGGACGAGGAAGAGGATGGAGTGGGGAGGAGGGGGAGGGGAGAAGCGGAGAAGGGGAGAGAGGAAAGTGAGAGGGGCAGGCCTCTTGGGGTCATCGGAGGGCCCTCGTGGGTCCGTGTTGGCGGTCTCTCAGGCCCTCTTGGGGCCTTCGGGGGACCCTCAAGAAGCTACTGTGGAGTCCTCTGAGGCCCTCTTGGGCCTCTCTTGGGGCTTTCCTGGGGATCTCTTGGGGCTCTCTTGGAGGCCCTGGGAGGCCTTTTAGGGCTATCTTGGAGGTCATCGATCACAGAAGGAGTGTTCCCGATGCGCTTCCCTCAGTCGGCGTGCCCAAATTGAGCATCTTTGGGGTTTCTTGACGCGTTATTGAGGCGCTCTCAGGCGCTCTCGGGGCCGTCTTGGGGAGCTCCCGGGTGCCTCTGGGGACGCTTTTTGGGCCATCTTGGCGCCATCTTGAGGCCTCAGGAGCCCTTCGAACTCGAAAAAGTGTGAAAGCTCGCAAGATGGGAGATCACGATCTGGTTTTGAATGATTTTCGCCTCCTGGGGGGTTCCGTGAGAAGCTCCGTGGCCACTGGGCGCCGCCTTGGAGAGGACCTGCGGCCTCTTGGGCGCATGCAGGAGGCTATCTTGAACAGTTTTGGGGTACCTTCAGCGAGGCCGAATCCTCCTTGCGCTATGTGGAGGCCTCTTGAGGCCGGGTGGGGGAGGCGACGCACCCCGCGGATCCCCTCCCATCCTCCCCACCCCCCCGCGACCCCCTGGCTCCCCCCCCTGGGGGGGGGGAACCCCGTCCCACAGGGGAAAGGCTCCGAGGGAAGGTGGGCTCCCTTCGATTCGGTTACGACATGCCGACGTTGCCTGATTTCCCTCTGGCTGGCGCGCTTGAGCAGGATTGCCGAGGGAAAAGGAGGGAGCGGCGGCGGCGGCGACGACGACGACGAAGAGGGCGACGACGACCACGACCACTCGTCTCACACACGCCAGCAGGGCCAGCGGATTTTGAAAACGACTTGCCTTCCATCCTTGAAACAAGGCTGCAAGCTTGAACGACGAATGTGCGCGGCACTGAGGCGATACCCTCATTTTTTAACGATCCTCGCCCCATCCTCCTAAGCGTCTCAGTCTTTTAAAGAGGAATGTTCGCGGTGCTAAGACGAGAGCTCCAGTTTGAAAACCACATGTTTCCTATCCTTGCATCCGCTGCAATGTTTTTAAGACTGTTATGCGCGGTCCATCCTGGTAGCAGCTGCGACTCGCAAAATTCGTGGTCGTAAGCGGCGAGGCAGTCTCAGGCGACACGTCTGGGCGTGTCCCGCGGAGGATTCATTCAGCAGGAACCGGGATGGGGGATACGGCCGAGACGCCGAAACAACGATTTGGCCATCCTGGGCTCAGGAGGGGCGCTGGGCTTTCCTCCCTCTCCTCCCTCTCCTCCCTCTCCTCCCTCTCCTCCTCGCCCTCCTCGCCCTCCTCCTCCTCCTCCTCCTCCTTCTCCTCGCCCTCCTCGCCCTCCTCGCCCTCCTCGCCCTCCTCGCCCTCCTCCTCCTCCTCCTCCTCCTCCCATTCCTCACGCCGACGTCGGGGGAGCCTGCTCGTGGCCCGGGCTCGCCGTGGCCAGATGGGCCCCTTCGTTCCTGATCCTGCCGTCTCCTCCTCCTCCTCCTCCTCCTCCTCCTTCTCTCTGTTTCTTCCTCCTCCTCCTCCTCCTCCTCACCCCCCTCCTCCTCCTCCTCCTCCTCCTCCCCTCCTCCTCCTCCTCCTCCTCCTCCTCCTCCTCCTCCTCCTCCTCCCCTTCTTCCTCCCGAGGTCCGTGCTCGGCGCGGGAAGAAATGCCCAGCGCTCCTCGTGGCAGCGCGATGGCACGGCGAAGCGCTGTGGATGCGACATGCTGAAGTTGGTGACCTTTCTTTTGGCGACGGCGCCTCTGGTGAACCACGGAGGGCGGCATCGAGATTCGGCATGGAACGGGCAGAAGAGAAGCTCGCCAGCGAGAACGTATTGCTCACACTGGTTAATCTGGTGTGTCGTCGTAAACAACTTCCCGACGAAATAGACCCTGGTCGATCTGCCCTCCGCGGCGCCTCCCCCTCCCCCGAGAACCCCAGGGGCGGCCTCGGCGGCCGAGACGTTCCGCCTGACGGGCCTGTCGCACCTGCCGCCGCTCGTGGGCGCCTCCTGGGGCGCTGACGGCCTCACGCTGGTCACGTCGTCGCCATCGTCGTCGTCGTTGTCGCCCTCGTCGTCGCCGTCGTCGTCGTCGTCGTCGTCGTTGTCGTCCTCGTCGTCGCCGTCGTCGTCGTCGTCGTCGTCGTCGTCGTCGTCGTCGTCATCGTCGTCGTCGTCCTCGTCGTCGCCGCCGTCGCCGTCGCCGTCGGCGTCGGCGTCGGCGTCGGCGTCGGCGTCGGCGTCGACTCCTCCGCGGCCCCTGGCGGCCCTTCCACGGCCCTCGGCGGGCCGGCCACGGCTCCCCGCGGCGACTGCGGCGTCGGCGATGAAGACGAGGAGGAGGGCTACGACGACGACGGCATGCTACGATCACGCGCACTCACCACGGTGGATGGGGGGGAGCAGGGGGAGGAGGATGAGGAGGAGGAGGAGGAGGCGGAGGAGGAGGAGGAGGGAGAGGATGAGGAGTAGGAGGAGGAGGAGGAGGAGGAGGCGGAGGCGGAGGCGGAGGCGGAGGCGGAGGCGGAGGCGGAGGCCCCGACCAGGGCGACGACGACGCCGGAGGTGGCAGCGGCTCCAGAGGCTCGTCCGGGGCAGTGGGGCGCGCAGGAGGGCTCGTGGTTTTGAGCGTTGTTGACACCTTCGTGGCCTCAGGAGCCCCCCCTGGGGCTGGGGGCCCTTCGGGGAGCCCTCGGAGGGATCTCCTTCTCGTGCTACCCCTGCTGTCGCTGCTCCCTCTCTCGGCCCCTCCCTCCTTACACCTCGCTCTCCTCACAACGATCCTCTTGGTTGCTTCTCCCTCCTCCTTCCTCATCCTCCTTCATCTCTCCACCTTCCTCCTCCTCCTCCTCCTCCTCCTCCTCTTCCTCCTTCCTCACCCTCTTCCTTCCTCATCCTCCTCCTTCCTCCTTTCTCATCCTCCCTCCTCCTCCTCTTCCTTCCTCCTCCTAGTCCTACACTTCCCACATCTCTCCTCCTTCCTCATCTTCCTTCACGTCCTCCTCCTCCGCTTCCCCCTCCGCTTTCTGATTATCCTTCTCATCCTCGTCATCTCGTCGTCGTCCCCCTCCTCCTCTTCCTCCTCATCCTCCTCCCCTTCTTCCTCCTCACTATCCTCTAATACCCATCTAATCCCTATCCCTCATCCCTTCCTTCTCCTCCTTCTTCTCCTCCCCTCCCTCCCTCGTCGTATCCCCTTACTCCTCCACCGAATCCCCCATCCCATCTCCCGCCCTCCCTCCAACCTCCTCCCTGCCCCCCCTTCCCGCTCCCCTCGGCCCCCTCCTCACGCCCCTCCCCGGCCTCTGAAACTTTTAACCTGCTGTCGGGGTGCAGCGCGCAAGCATCTTGGGGCTGCGAGGCGGCACCTGCCGATATGCGAGGTTCATAGAGAGGCACGCCGCGCCGCTCCCTGGCCTGGCTTCTGGCAGTCGCCGGCGATGGCCTGGGAGGCTCGGGATGCTGCTGGAAACGGCCTCTCGCAGGGTCAGACCCGGCTCCCTCATGTGTTGTCGGGATTGGCCATCGGGGGCGGCAAAGAGGGGGGTGATGACTAGGGGGGGGGATATCACGGCGGTGGCCATGATATTTTCCCAGATCTCTTGGCGCCTCTTCTTAGTTCAGTGCGTTCCCTGGCCCCCCCCCCCCTGGGCCGCGCACATGCCGCCAGCCATGATTTGCACCCCCCCCTCTTGGACACCCCCCTCTTGGCCGTCCCTGAGGCTAGAACCGTCCGGGACAGAGTCGGTCCAGCAGAGGTCAGCGCATCTTGGTATGTCTCGTGCGGTACGCGTGCGCACGCAGAGATCCTTTGTGGCAAGAAGATCTATGATGTCACGCTTGAGGCCTTAGGGGCCGCTCATCGCTGTCCTCGGCAGCAGACACAAAACTTGGTTTGGATTAGAGAGGGGGATCTGATTTGTGTCCAGCGGGCGCGCGTTCAGGCTGAGCTTTTCAGATCCCCTCCTTCTTGGCGCATGGAGGCTCCAAAAACGTGAAGCGGAGAATGGGTGTCGTCCACGCAGATGAAGATCCCCGACGCCCGTTGTCGAGTTTGTTGATTGGGCCCCGATTCGCTTAAGCACTACTTCTGCTGTGAAGTCTTCCTTGGGCTTGTGGCTGAAGCATGGTGCGTGCCCTTCTCCCTGGAGCCCCATGCCAAAGCTCGCCCTCCTTCACGCGAGCGCCGATAGCCTCAGGCGAGTCGTGGTGTCGATTCATTTCTACAGTGGACTAGCGCACGTCAAAGCTGTAACGACCGTTTTCTCCAACTGGGAAGCGCTTGCTATTGCCCGGGCAGCAAGGAAAACGGTCGATCTGCCGGGGGGCGGTCGGCGGTTCATGACGAGACGAGCCTTCCTGACGCTCCGCCTCCCTTCCTCCCACCCTCCTCCTCCCGCTTCCTTCTTATCCTTCTTCCAAAGTTCCGTTTTCTCCTCCTTCCTCCGTGCTCTTCCCATTTTTTTGTAATTTCTTTCCTGTGTCCTCCTTCTTGTCCACGTTCCTCTCTCCCGGGGTTCTCTCGCGCACTGTTTTCTCATACACGTTTGGACAACGGTGGTTTGTTTTCCGTGGTTTGTTGTGCAAGCCGATTGTTTTCGGTGTAGCGAAATGGCGCTCTCGCTGCAGCGTGGGCCTCATGTTCGGATCGGCGCCTTGCTCCCGTCGTTCAGGATGGCGCGTTCAATGCGGGCCAAATTTCTCGATCCGAATCCTCCTCCCTTCCCCTCCTCTGCCTTCACCTAGGTCCTCCTGCTCTTCCCGCTCCTTTTCAATAAAGCTCCAGCCGCCGCGGTTCGTCTCGTCCCTGCCCCTCCTTCAGCTTCCGCAGTGTTGTTCGTACTCCTCCTCCACCTCCTCTGCCCTCATCCCCCTCTATTGTTCCTGATTCGAACGGGATCCATTTTGCCCGATTCACCTCGTGCCTTGTCTGCGGCTGCTGCTTTTCATCCGCCGCCGTTTGGGGCCCAGGAACGCATTTTACCGCGTTCGCGTCAGTCTCATCTCAGACATTGTACATGTCGTACCTTCTCCCTTCAGGAAACGCCTCGCCTTTTTGTCATATCATGTTTTACTGTATGTTTAGTTGGTATTGTAACTTCAGCTCCAACACCACGGCTGCAATGGCTTCTCGTTCTCGCTTCGTTTCGACAGCACAGGCTCCATCTCTCCGCCGCTCTACACCGTCCCGCTCTACATCCAGTTGGTCATCTCGGTGGACACTCGCCCTCATCCCCTTATGCCCGTTCGTCGTGGCAGGAAACGTCGTCACTCACGGGTCCGTCGGGGCGTCCGCCCATCCGCCAGAACCAGCGACGGGAAAGGCGCACACCTACCCCAAAAAGTACGAGACCTACAAGGACATTGGCCGCGCGCCCGAGTTTTCAGCGATCCCTCCCGGGCTTGCGCCGACTACGCCAGCGCAGCTCGCGGACCCCACGCTGTCAATGCACCCGCTCGTGGGCGTAGCCGCAAATATCGAACAGCTGCTTTCACATTTTCGGTGTCTTTTGAGGGCCCCGAGCTTCTGGTGACCGTGTCGCGAGAGTCCTGGGAGGATGAAGCACAGAGGAGCGGGGAGGGAAGGGGGGGCTTGGCGACCGTGTCGCCGGCCATCCGAAGAACAGCGCATCGGAACTGGGAAACCCGTATTTTTGTTCTTTGGTACTCGACCTTCCACCTTACTCGTTCATTCCCCGCAGCCTGGCAGGACTGGGTTCCGAGGCGCATTGTTTTTGCTGATTGTACAGTGGGCGGTGTTCAGAACAGCGACAGCACGACGAACGAGAAGCATTCCCGTGATCGTGTCACGGGATGACCCGAGTACCGAGCGCACCACAACCACGAGACGGAAGTATACGCCCAATACGCAGACGAGGAGGAAAGTATTCGGAGCAAGTGTCAACGGCGGCTCGGAGGCACACTTCCCGAGCAGCGCCGCTCGTGTATCCCCTGCCTCCAGCGCCTGTAAGACACGCGGAGAGACTTACGTTCCAGATTCAAGGCCTTCGGAGTGGGCATGGTTTTCATCGCCAGCTGCATCTCCTGCATGGACGCAGGTGGAAGCAGCGGCAACGTGCGAGACCTCCAGAAGTTGGCGCGGTATGTCATGATTTGGTCAGTGGCCAACCCAGACCTCGACGAGTTTTGCTAGGCGGCGTGCGTCTCGTCCCGCTCCGCCGACATGGCGCGCGAGGACGTGGGCGCATGGCCGCCAGGTGTCCTAATGCAAGAAGGATTCATCAGCGGCAACCCAGCGCCACCGATGATCTTCCCGATGCACAGTTCTGCCGAACGGCGGGGCCAACTGGGCGAGGAACAGTGCACCTCGGCAGTGCTAGCGTTCATTAACTTGAACAGACTGCCGGAGAAGCGCATCGACAAGCTCCTCGCGCGATTTGACATCCTTCGCAGACGGGCGCAGCAGGCTGGTCAATTCGGCTACGAGGGCCTCGGCTTCCTCTTGCTGCGCGCCGCTGACGCGTTGGAGATCCAAGTGGTCATGACCTTCTGCAGCGCTGCAACACGGCCTGCCCCGCGAACGCCCAGCATCTCACGCGCGCGACGGGCTTGCCGCGGCGCTCTGGGCGCGTGGTCGAGGGGTCGCCAGGCGACCTCGCCGCGGAGGCCCACTCTGCCCAACGGCGCACCTTGCGAACGCGCCCGCTCGAGATCAGGTCCAGGGCGCCTGTGGCGCCTTAGCTATATCGCGCTTGGACGGCGCGGGCCCAGCTGCGCCAGCATCGGCGCGAAGCCCGCCTGCGCCTTCAGCCACCGTCAGCGCCGGCATGGCGTCGCCAGCGCAGGGGGCATTCCCGGCGGCAGACGTCGACTCGCGCACCGACGCTGACACTATCAGCACCTTCGGTGAAGAGGTTGCGGACGGCGACCCCGGGCTGCGCAACGCCTCCGCGGAACCATGTGGCGCGTACCTTTCTTGATATTGCGAGCGCGCCAAAGCACGACGGCGCAGCTTCAACGGCCGCATGTCCACGCGCCGCGCCCAGGTGGCCACCGGGCGAGAGGGCGAATTGTCGCGGCAAGGGCTACGGCGCCTGCCTGGCCGACGTGCCCCGACGCGACCTCTGGGGGGCTTTCGCGGGCGCAGGGGAGGGCGAAGGTCGAGGCGAGGGGAAGTTCAGGACCAATTTTGCGGGTCCGGGCCGCCGGCGCGACCCAATGAGGCCTGGCGGGGCGCTTCTCAAATGCCGCGAGTGCGGCTCTGGAGGGCACTTCGTGCGCGACTGCGCCGCAACCAGAGGCGCGCTCTCTTCCTCGGCGCCTGCGGCCCAGCGCCGCCATCGCCGCCGACGCCCTCGCAACTTGCGCCACTGGAACAGAAGGGGCCTCCAGGGCCGCCCGAGCAGCGGCCCATGCCAGGAGCGCAAGCAGCGCGGATGACTAGAGACACATCCAGGACTCCGCTGCTGGCGGCCCCGGGCGCCAGGAACGGAGCCCGCGCGAAGCACTGGCCCTTGGAACGGCGGGCGGCCGACCCCGGCAGCATCAGCGCCGCTGCCGTCAGCGCCAGCGTCCACTCGCAGTGTGTCGGCAGACGGCCCTCGGCAACTAGCTGGCCACTGCAGTTGGTCACGCTGGGCGGGCGTTTCATCTTCATCGTCGTGCTCGCCCAATTCTCGCGACGCCGGACTTCGGCGACTATGACGGGAGAGGGCAGTGCTCGCGGGCCTCGCGCAAGACTCTGCGCGATCGCCGGGCCCAGTGATGGAGCTACCGGCCCGCGCGGCAGCAGCGGGGGAAGAGGCGCCAGCCGCAGCCGCGCAAGCAGCGCCGGCTGCTCTTGCAGCTTCACCAGCACCACCACCGCCGCCGCAACCGCGGCGGTCATGAGTGGGCGGCGCGCCCCCACTTGGGCAGGCTCAGGGATGCGATTGGGCGGGCGACCTCGACGCCCGAGTCGCCGCGCCTGTGGGCCCGCCTGCCGACGCGCAGATGTAGAGCTGGGCATGCGCGCCTTCAGTTTCAGCCCTCGGCACCAGCGCCCCGCATGGATCGAGCTCCACGCGGCCGCCGCAGTCCGCGCCGGTCGTCGCGTCACCGCCGGCGCCAGAGTCTCTCCAGGAGCTGGCTCTATTTCAGCAGAATATAGCCCCGTCGACTCGCTCCAACTCCAACCGTCTGGGCGAATGGCCGCGCAGTTCACCGGCCGCGAGACCTGGGCGGCCAGCTGCGGCCGACCCGAGCACAACTTGGGCACCGCCCTCGACCGCGCGCAACGGCGACGCCTCGACGGCCCCCCCAGCACACTGTCAGCACTGGAGCTCAGATGGCAGCAGGACGAGCAGCGACGTCAGGCCGCACAAAGTTGGACAGAACCCTTAGTTGATTATCCTCCTGCCCCCGCCGCGGCGCCTGTCGAGCCTTCCTCCGTCGTTGTTTCCATTGGCGACGGTGCGGGGTGCCCCATCTGCCTCGAGGCTTTCCAGCACGGCGAGAGCGTGGTACGTTTGCAGTGGCGCCGCATCTTGCACCATTCATGCCATCTGCAGCTGATGAGAACACAGACACCGGATTGGCGCACTGTCCGTCGCGCCGCGGCCCGGCCGACATAGTCGCCGAGCTCTGCTCGATTGGCGCCCATGGCATTGGCCCGCGCGACAGCAGACGGGGGCGTGTCGGAGGAGACCCCACCGCAGTTGGACTTCGCGCAGTCTCCTCGACCTCCCTGGCCCCGGTTCGCCTCGGCCAGGCCTCGCGCGATCGCCGGGCGGCGAGCCCTGATTCGCGTCCGCCACGGACGCGGCGGTGCCCTGCGACGCCCACCTGGACCTGCACATGTCGCCACGAATGCCGACGCCCCCGACGCGGCCGACTTCGCCAGGCACAGGCTCGAGTGCATCGAACGATTCGCCGTGCTACTTGGCGAGCACCGATCTATTAGTTTGTTGGCGAAGGCGTCGCAGTCGACACCGGCGCTTGGCTCAATCTCTCGGGGCTGCGCTTCGCCGTGAAATTGGCCGAAAGAACGAGCCATCGCGGCTGCAGCCCGCGAAGGATAAGTTGTAGAACCCGCCGTGCGTGGCAGGAGCTGGACGCGGGTCACAGGCAGCGCATTGCGAGGTTCACCGCCCCATCGCGACGACTTCCCGCGACGGCGTGACCAGTCATCGCAGCGTGCGCGCTCTGGCCGCGGAGGGCGCAGGCGCTGGCTTGCCTGCCCCATGCGGCCTGCAGTCCATGCAGTCCGACGGGGTGGCGCAGACCGGCGTGGACCACAAGCGGATGGCCTTCCACGGGTCGGGCGGCCACGACATCGCGCGCAGCCCCGGCGCCATCCATTTCGATGTGGAGCCTGCGCCGGCGACTTCGGCCAGCTTCAGCCGCGCTGTGGCGGCCTGCCGCCCAAGCAGCTCACTCTGCTGGCGGTGAGTAACGACGGCCAGGATGACGGCGCCACCGATGGCCGCGAGTCGAAGAAGTTAAAGATTCAGCTCATCCGCAACAGCGCGCGAGCGCCCTCGCGGGGCGCGCCCAGGGCCGCAGGCTACGATCTGTGCGCCAGCGCGGGCGTCAGCAGTGCGACTTGCGGTTCTGCGCGGGCATCGACGGGCGCGGCCGCCTGGGCGCCCTTGGGCGCCCACTTACGCATCGTCCTTCGCTCAGGCCTCGCCCGCCGGAGTCGACGACGCGGGCGGCGTGGCGGGCCCCGACTGCCGCGGCGAGACCAAAGCAATCATGTCCAACGCCCTCCTGCGGACGCACGCGGTCGAGCAGGGGCGTCGAATCGCCCGGCTCATCCTGGAGCGCGTCATCGACGACGCCAAGATTGCGGTCTTTCCCAATCACCCTGTGCCATCTCGCGGAGCTGGAAGCTTCCGACACGTTGGCTTAGCGTTTCTCTGCCAAGCCGTGAGAGAGGCTCTGATGGCAGCGTGACGCCCCGGCAAACGGGGGCAAGTTGGGGGCCCAATGCGGCTTTTCCCCGGTTTGCCGCCCCCTTCCCCCGCCCCCCAACCTCGCTCCGCCGCGTCCAAGAAGTTTCTCGGCGCCTGGTGCACCAAAGGCTCCAATGAGCTTCCTCGCCGGGGAAAGGCCAGGCTGGCCCGCCAAGCTGGCCCCGCCGACCTGCCCCAGCAGAAATGGGCAGCAGGCCCAGGGCGCCCCGCCCTGGACCTGGAGCGAGGACGGGGCGCCAGCCAGTCGTTGTCCACATGCGCCCGCCACACCCAGTGCCGCGATTCGTGGCCAGTGGGGCCGTCCGCATGCGCCCCGCACACATAATTTCGGCGCGTGCGTTGCTTTGCGTTCGCGAGTGGGTCCGACGAAGCAGAGAGCCAGAGCCCGTGCGACGGTCGCCGCTTGATCTCCAGCGGGTAGCGCGAGTCGAAAATTAATTGCGCGGGATTGGAAAGCCATTTTCGATGATCAAGCTCGACCGCGCGTCGATTTTCCAGGACAGCGCGCGTTCGAGTAACGAGGCTCGACGTTTTATGACCCGGATTGGAGGCCTGGCCGATGGGCGAAGATCATGGTCTTAGAACGACCTGGAAACATCAGTTCAAATATACCATAGTTCCTGTAACCTCTGGCGAACGCCGCCATCCCCCGTGGGCCGGGGAGCAAAGCCCACCGGATGTAAGTTATAATGTCGTCGGAGATTCTCAGGCGGTTCGTTGGACGCACGGCGGACAGAACAACGGAGGAGGGAGGGGGTAAATATGTGCGCAAAGTTTGCGCTGCACAGAATTTCCTTTGGAGGCCTGCCACAATGGAGCGCTGTCGCCCCCTGTCGACTTGATAGCTGCACATTATATTTGCGCGAATCCAGCGTGTAGGATCCGACGCGAAATAACGATAGTTCGCTGGAAACAACAACTAAGCGAAACCGCGTGTGACCGGGTGTTCCCGGGTGCAGTCGGGCGTAGCTGGGTCGGTTCGAAACCGGGTGTAATTAGGTGTAGCCGTGTGTAGCTGGGTGTAACTGAGTGTAGCAGGGTGTATATGAGCGCAACTGGGTGTTATTGGGTGTAATTCGGTGTGGCCCTTTGGCGTTTGATGCGACGCTCGTTGCCGGGGCGCTGAAGATAGCGGTCTTTGGATGGCGCGGCCAACGCTGGGAACGGCCGGCAGCGCGACAGATGACTAACCCCCGCGAGGTCCACGCCAGCACGCATCGAACTTGACGTAAGCCTCTGGCCCCAGAGGCCGAACACATCACCGTTGCTTCCATTGTGCTTACACGGGCGCCCATCTGCAACCTGCTGCGCCGGCGCAACGTCCAGTTGCGTGGAGGACCGCGTCGACGATGGGGCGACCGCGACCCGACGAGCGCATTTGACCCTGATGCGCCGCGAAGTGTTGCGATCTGCATATCGTTGAAGTTGCGCTCCAATCAGCAGGGGCGCCCCGCGGAAACTGAGCCTTCAACGTGCCACGGCGGCCGCTTCCTCGCCAGAAACGCGCGCCTCTTCTAGTCTCATGGTCAATCGCATGGCGCACCGCGAGCACGACACCAAGCAGCACGCCCAGGACCACAAGTACGAACAACCACGGGAGGCGCCCAGTGGCTGCGTGGCTGCGTTACCAGCGCCTACCCAACAGCAGGACGCATAAGCCAGAAGGCGAAGATAAAGGAAGGCCACGCGCCAAAGACAAACCAAAAGCAGGTCGTCGAGGACCACTGCGACCACTGCGGCTCTGATCTCACCGATCTGCCCCCCTATCTTCTCGGCCTCGCAGCCTGTGGCGACTGCGGCGGCGCCGGCGTGCGCGGCGAGGATGACCTCCAGGGCAACCGTTGTACAGGCATGCTCAAAACGGTTGTTCCGTGGCTCGTCGGGTCCCGCGCCAGAAGCTCGACCAGAGCCAGCAGCACACCGTGGAACTATACGAACGGCAACTTATCATTCTCATGGATCCGACGTGCTGGCACTTTCGGTCGCTGGGCAACCTTTAACTGGAATCGGAACTACAAGGCTTGGCTGCGTTCCTACGAGGACGCGGCCCCGCATGGCCGATTCTGCGGCTCCCTTGCGCAGCTGCAGCTCGAACTCGGCGGCTACTTCGCCAACGGGCAGCCCGATTCACCCTGGCTCTGCGACGAGCAGCGCCGGACGTGGACGAAACTGCGTTCGACCAATTGTCAGCTTGGGCTTCGAGATCGTCCCGGAGGCATGTTGCGGAATGCTTGTGGGCTGGTACCCATGCTTCAGAGATGCTCGACCAGTTCGCGATACTCAGGCGCCTATGGGCATGCGCCCACGCCCACGTCGAGGGTCGCGACAGGATCGACGCCCAGACCTGGCAGTGGAAGATGGCCGAGCGGCTCGTCCAGAGCATGGAGTGGACGTGCGTCGCCGTCTGCGGCGCCCGCACCTCGTCCACTGCGTTCGCGAGTGCGACGTCCCATCCGCAGCCTTCCGAACAGCGGCCTCCAGGGCGACGGAGGGCGAGATCGGATGCGAAGTGGCAGCCGAGCGCGCGCGTCACATCTGCAAGGCGTGCAAGCGCAACGCACGGGCAGACTCGCCCATGCATTCCAGGGATCCAGCCACGCGCCGCTATCTTGACGGCCTCGTTCCACTGGGAGCGCCCTGTCTGCAGGAGGAGAAAGCGCGCGACCGCCCCGTGCACGACTACGAATTCAGCAAGTGCAGGTTCGCGGACCCCCACGCGCGGCCGCGCCCGCGCGCTGGGCAGCACCCGCGGGCGCCAGCGCGACCCGGAGGACCATCGCTCCAAAGATCAGCAGGCGAGATTCCCAAGAGGCGCAGACTTTGGAGCAGCAAACTAGGTTGCCCTGCCGCCCGCGCCCGCAGGAGACTCAGGAGCCAGCTCATATGTAGTGCTGGGGCTCCGGATTCGGGCGACCGTGTTACTCGACCAGGGATGCGGGCCGGTCCTGTGGCAGGCGAAGTTCCTGGGCGGTCAGCGCAACGAGTTGCCGACGAAGCTGTAGGCCGACTCCCTCAGACGGGATTTGGTCCGGCGTCATCACGCCGCTGCGACCGCTTCGCGGTGGCTCGCTTGAGACGCGCATGCGAGAGCTGCGCAAGCTACGCCTCTGGTGGCGCGCCACTGAGGAGATCTGTCACGGGCACTGCGAGCAGCTAACCTACCGCTCAATATCCTCGACCTTGTCCCCACAGCGGTCAACCATTGCAGGGGGCGCTGCAGGTGGATTCCAGCAGCGCGCCAGACCACCCCTACACTCCGCCTTTCGACGCGATTCAACTAACACGTCGACTGCGACATCCTGTGCAACATGGATCGCGTGACCATGCAGCTGATCTGCTGCGCCTCGCGATGGCAAGGTGTCCAGTATATCGCATCCAAGCACGACTCGACGCTGCCTGCCGCTGTCGACTGTTCATGGGCCCAGCTGTTCGCCGCGATGAATACGTTCGTCGTGGAAGTCGAGGGTGGGGTGACATTATCATATTCTGCGGAGGAGATAAAGAAGAGAGGAGATCATGTGGATATTCGGGCCCCTCGTCAGCACGCTCGTATCATAGAGCACCGGTGCCATGCGGAGACGCGCATTTCGCGCCGCAGAGGAGCCGCTAGAGCGCGAGGGTATCGCGGCGAACTTCGATGGCGTGCTGGCGCACGCCATTTTTGCTGGCAGCAGCCTCGTCCACGTGGCCGGCGTTGCGCCGTGCAACGTCGTTGTCGGGCGCTGGCCATCCATGCTGTCGCCGCTAGAAGTAGACGAAGAGGGCGAGGTATCTGATGCCTGTGGCACCAGCGCCGGGCCTCCTGCTAGCGAGTTGCGGCCCGGCCGACGAGAGATCAAAATGCAGTGTATAGGGTCGACGCATCGATCTCGCGCGTCGCCCGCGCATTCCGGGCCCGCGCCTCCGAATCTTGGGGCGTCGTCGTTGGCGACCAGGCGGGGGCCCGCAGGCCCCCGAGCTTGAAGCGCGCACCGGGCGGGGCAAGCCTAGGGGCGGTCGCGTCTGTAGACCCGGCCCGAGGCTACGTGGCGGTCAAGTGCCGCCGAGCCGAGATGGCATGCAGACGTGACGTCCGCGCTTTCATCGGTGCCGTCTTCGACGACATGGGAATCGGCCTGGCGCGAGCAGGCTTGGCCTGGGACTGCGTGGAGGAGTGCGTGGAGCACGTCGTGCCTGGCTCCGGGGCCATGATCTTCGGCCACTTGGAGGACGCGAAGGGCGCGCAGATGACCGCGCCGACCTGGCAGCGCCCCGACATCCTCGAAGCTCTGCTTCATGTGTCCTGCAGATGTTTTCAGTTGCCAGACGTTCGTGCCGCGCGTCTGATACGCGGCCAGAGATCGCTTTGGCGACTGACCGGGCTGCGTCCGCAGCTTGGCTATCTGGCGCATCCCATCGGAACCCGAGCGACGCCCCGGCAGACATACCTCAACGGCGTCAAGTTCGTCACCCATCAGTTTGTCGGCGAGCAGTGGAAGAAAACTAGCATCATCCAGCTCATCTTGGGTGACAAGCCCTTGCTGGCAACAGACGCTGGACAAGACCCAGGCGGTTCGTTCGATGGTTGTGCCATCGGCGTTCCCGACGACGCCGCCAGCGCCGCCGAGGAAGGTTCACCATCAGCCCTGTCGGCAATCCCCGAGGAGACCGACAGCGACTTCTCGGGCCACGTCCAACGGGTGACGTTGGCAGCCCGGAGCTCGAGGTGCTGGAGAGCGTCGACAGTCAGCATTATCTACGCCAATGTCGAGCACGCCGCGTCCGACCTTGGCCGCATGCCCAGCGGGTGGCCCCAGTGCCTCGAGACGCTGCGCCAGCGTCGGAGCATCTACGCGCAGCGCCACTACAAATCACCTGCGTGGGGCCTCATCGGACAACTACGCCGCGCGAGAGGAGGGGGGCGAAGGGGGGGCGGGGGGGACGGAGATGTATCTTGACCCACGGGAGCGCGAAGCATTCTTGAGCTTGGAAGAGGAAGCGTCTGGCGACTGCGTCGGTAGCATTCATGCGGCCTTGAAGATCTCGGTAATCAAGCGCGACGCCGACATTCTGACCGATGAGCAGGCGTCGAGACCGTCGACGGAGGGCGCAGCGGCCATCCTCGAAGAGGTCACCATCGGGGCCGCGTGCAAATCTTTCGCGGGGCAACCGCTCAAGGGCGCCCGAAACGCCGTGGAATGCGGACGCGTCTTCAAGTGGCAGCACTGCAGGGGGCGGCGCGGCAAGTCTGTTCGGATCATCTGTCGCCGCGTGTCGCGGAGGGGCGCCCGCGACGCGGGCGCCGTGGCCCTGGGGCCGCCCGCTGAGAGCGCCCGCTGTCCTCGCAGGCGGCGCGTCGCACAGGCCGGGTGCGCGCCGCCGTGGACGTCGAGAAGGCGTTCCTGCAAGGCGCCGCCTACGCCGAAATTCTGGAGCGAGGTGGAGCACCCCGCGAGGTCAACTTCACCCTGCCGCCCGGCAATGCAACCATCTTGCGGCATGTGTCTGGCCACGAGAGCTACGGCGAGCGGACCGCGCGCCTGCGCCGCGTAAAGCTTGGCGCAGGCTGCAAGGGCGCGCCCCGAGCTTTCTCCACGAAGATCGCCTGGGCCACGCGCGCTCCAGAGCGCGGTGCCGAACCTGCCGGGTGGAGCCCGGAGCGCGAGGTCAAGCATGGGGCGCCTGGTGGGGTGGCGGGCGGGGGATCCAACGCGGCCGCCCCCCTGCTTGCCCTCCGCCCTGCCCCGCCGCGCCCGATCAGAACATGAAAAAACGCATAAACGCGAAGGGTTTCATTGGTTCTACGCCGGAAAGGGGCGTCGTTGAGAGGGCGCCTGGCACGGGCGCGGGGATCGGGGTGGCGTCGGTGCGTGCAGCTGGCGGATTGCGTGGCATGTGCGCTTAGCTGGTCGCATGTGTTCGGGACGCGTGACGGGTGGAAAGGCCGCTCACCGGCAGCTGGCAGTCCTCTGCCCGCGGGCCAGAACAAATCGTCGCGCGCTCGCAACGGGGCGTGGGAAATGGGGTTGGGAAGAGAGCGCGAGTCTCATTCCCAAGAAGTTCTTTCGATGGGCAGCAAATAATTCTTTTTCTGTTCATCTGCCGCACGGCCATTCGAACGAACGAACAACTGTCTCGGCGCGCAGCGTTAGCTTCGCCTGCGCGCATCCAGGCTCCCTTCCGTCGCTTCCTTCGCTTCTTTCTCGCCCTCCTGTTATGTTTCCTCTCCCCCTGCTTTGCCGTGTCCCGCCCCCCCCCCCCCCATCCTTTCCAGCTCGGAGCTGTCGCCGCGCGCGAAGAGCGCAACCCAAACGGGGTTGCTTCAATGCCTTTGTGTACCACGAAGTCTCGCGCAATTCCTTCGCGCACGGTCTGGTTGCACTGCCGACGCGGGGGGCGCGCGAAGGAATTCCCTTTGCGTGCGATCGTTTTCCGCCGCCCCCACAAGAGCACGCGCGATGCCTCTGCGTAGAGCTTGATTTCCCGCCTCGAGGAGCGCACGGGGCCCGGCGCTACAATCGCAAGGCCGCGGCGCCTGGCAGTGCGATGCAGCTGCGCCGGATACCACGCCCAAAACGATCCTACGTGGATTTCGGCACTTCTGCTGAAATCGCGCTGGCAGCTGGCCAGCCACGTCGCCGGCCTCGCATGCCCGCGCGCGCCGCTGCGTTCTGCTGCCGCGACGCCACATCGAGGGCTTTTTCGGCATAATGAAAAGTGATTATGACGATTTCACCATCTGCGGAGTACACCAGCACCGCAGAGCCGAAGGCGCCGCGACGCTCGACCAGGGCGAGTGCATCGACGCCATGATGCCGACCAGGCGCGTCGACCTGTCCAAAGCCAAGGCTGACGAGCTGGCCGGAGGTCAGCTCCCAGACATTTGTTTCCCTCCCGGGGGCAGCGGCCTGCTCGTCCAGCGCCGCGTCGCCGCGTGCATCGTCGCGCTGCATGGAGTCAAGAACACGCTGCGCATCCGACGCGTGGGCCAGCTCAACTCGGCCGTTCTGGCCACGCAGAAGGCGCGCATTACATTTCCAACTATGGAGCACGCGGGCGACTCAGCGCACGCGGCGACGGGATGTTCAAGAGTGAGAAGGAGACGGGGTGCGGCATTAGGGAAGTCGTCTACGTGCGCCTCGGCAAGCGCCGCTGCGCCAGCAACTAGGCGTGCCACCCGTTGGACGCAGTGGGCCGATCGCACAAGCTGGCGTGCAGATCCTCGTTCGGCCCGGAGCTGCTCGCAGCATGCCGCGCAGCCGACGGACTGCAGGCGCACATCTTCACGTTGCACGAGATGGCGCACGGCTGTGGGAGGAGGGAGGTTACGCTATCCCTGCAGATCTCGTAGTCGACGCCACCCCCGTCTTCCGCGCCCTTGCGCCCTGCTCATGGGCCCGGCGCGGCCTCCCTCCGCGAACTGCATGGCGGGCCACGAGTGGTGGTTCGCTGACCAGCTGCGCACCGAGCTGATCGAGGTCCTCCTCTGGTGCGATACTCGGGACGCGCGGGCCGACCCCGTAGCCAAGGGCAGCATGGCCCGGGAGTTTATCCCCAAAGTGATGGACGGCCGTACCAATTATGACCATGATGCGGCCAAGTTTGGCGACGAGAAGCAGAAGGCCGCCCCCAGCTTATAGCGCATCTCGTTCGCCCAACAGTGATGAGCGTCCCTTCTGACAGCGTCGCAAGGTCGACCTCCGTATCGTCCAGATTGTGGGCATGGGCGAGAGCAATCACGCAGTCGAGCAGACGCGTGAGCTCTTCTGTAGTTAACTGTGTAAGTTAAGCAGCAGCCATGTAGTTGTGCCCCTTCAGTGATCTCTCGCTCGCAGCAGGCTTGGCATTGTTTTGTTTATGATTGCGCGGTCAGGAAAGCATTCCATCTGTCCTGCGCGCGGTCACTATAGCGCCACTGGAATCTGCGTGTTCATACAAATTCGGTCCGTCGGGCACCACCTGCTGCATTTCAATGGTCCATTGGCAGCGAGTTCACAACGGACCTGTTTGAATTCCATTCTCGAAAGGGACCCACCGTGCATCTTTAACCCCTCGCCTCGCCTGCGCTTGCTTCTTTGCATCCGCCGCCGTTTGGGCCCCAGGGCAGCGTTCTAGCGCGCCCGCCTTCGTCTCACCCTAGTCACTGCTCATTTCGCGCATCCCGCCTTCAGGAAACGCTTCGCCTTTTCCGACACCACCTGTTACATTTATTTGTCTAGTTCCTGCCCAGCTCCTCCTTTCTTATGTTGCGCATGGCGCGATTGTTTTCTTCGGAGCTCCGTCGCTAGGACACGCGTCCGTAAACAGAAAAAGAAATCAACACAGTGGGACGGGATGGCAGATGTGGCGCGAGAGCGCCTGGCTTGTCTTTCCCCTCCCCCCTTCCTCCCCTGAGATCCGACGGCGCGCCAGAATGCAACACGTCGAGAGATAGCGACCAGAACTCTCGACACAATTGGTCTGCGCCATGTTTCAAGACGGATCGATATGTGCGGGCCCCGCGGCCCGAAATTTGGCCAAAATGCCCTGCGCCGAAAAAGCGAGACGCCAGTATCTCGTGTGGGCCCGCGCCCCCCCCCACTGTCCACCCGATCCAATATCTCACCTCTCGCCGTCCCTCCGCCCTCCTCCCCCTTCCCCTCTCTCCTCGGCCCCTCCTCCCTCCCCCCCTTCCCCCCCTTCCTCCTCCTCCTTTTTCCTGTCTCCTCCCTCTTCTTCCTTCGTCAGCTGTCACGCATCCAGGCGCGGGAGGCTGCCCAGCACAACGCCCCCGCTGTTTCAGCCGACTGTGGTCTTTTCGGTCCCTCTCATTGGCTTGCAGAGGAGGTCCACAGTTCCCTTGCCACCCCTCCTTCCCAGGGCTGGACCTTGACCGTGTTTTCGGCGATTTCGTGGGCCCTTTCTGCTTCGATTTCGTTTTTTGCGGTGCACGCGGACTCGAGGCAAGAGCGAGGGACAACGAAAGCAGGAACGACAACGAAAAACACCGCTTAGGTTCCGCCCTGCTCCTGCCCTCGCGCCGCCGCCCTCCACGGCCAGCTCCGCCCGTGCTCCGCGCGCCGAGGTCTCCAGCCTGGGCGACCTCCTGGCCTGCCCCGGGCAGCGCCCCGCGGCGGGCGCCTCGTGGACGTGCGGGCCCGCTCCGGACGCCCCCGCGAGGCGCGCCGCCCTCGTCGTCGTCCTCGCATTCGTCGTCGGCGTCGCCGCCGCCGCCGCTGTCGTCGTCGTCGTCGGCGTCCTCGGCCTCGTCCTCGGCCTCGGCCTCGGCCTCGGCCTCGTCGTCGCCGTCGTCGTCGCTATTGTCGGGTGCGTCGCCCGCCCTCCCCGGCAAAAGTCGTAAAGCAAAAAGCGCGACACAAGGTGTTTCTGTTGCCGTTCGCGTTGATTCTGGACGGGCTCCCTCTCTCGGGATGCGTTCCAGCAGGTGGCCCTTGCCGAAAGCGTTCTGGGGTTGCCTAGATCCTGAACGGCCGCCGGAGACACGAGTCATATAGCCCCAAAAACCACACATGCTCGCGCCGAAACAGAAGATCACGACGAACAGTTTTCGGCCGCTTTCGGCGTCGAGGCGCGGGCGAGAGACAGATCCGTATCCACGGCCTCGCGGGCCGGGCCCGTGGGCCGCGACCCCGTGAACACGGGCCGTTTTTTTTTCGCGGGTGCCCTGCGCAGCGCGTCTCCGTGCGACCGCACATTCGCGGGATCGCGCTCCAGAGTCCAGACCGCGAGGGCGCGGATGCGGATGTGTTCGCCGCTCGTGATCGACGTCATCGTCGCTGTCACCTGCCCTCCCTAACAAAAATTGCCAAACAAAAATCACGACGACAGTTTGGGCCATCTTCGGCCTCTGAGGGGCCCTGGCTGGGCCTCGGGAGCGCCAAACATTGATTGTCGATGGAACACCAACCGTGGGGAAAGGGTCGGGGCTTCAAGGGATCCCGTGCGGAATCAGTGAGTGCATCGGATGTGTGGGTCTGCCTCGTGCTCGTGCTCTCCTCCGCCCTGTGGACTCTTCCCTCTCCCTCCCTCCTTCCTACGCGGCGCTCCCCAGGAGAGGGGGCATCGGGGCTCAAGGGACGTGAGTCAACACAAACGGGGGTCAGTCGGAGCGGCGGATTTTGCAGGATCCTGCAGAGCCAGGGGTGCATTGACCCGGGCTTGGGTGCAGGATCCTGCAGGATCCTGCAGGGACCTGCAAAGCCCAACTGATCCTGGTCTGGATTGTCCCGGGTCAGTAGATCCCCGAGGGTACGGAGGGCGAATTTTCCGATGTCAGTGTCACTCGGATGCAACTGTCTCAGCTGCCCCCTCCTCGTCATCCTTCGTCCCACCCCTGCACTCTGTCCTCCCTTCCTCCCTCCTCTCCCTCGTCTCCCCCTCCCGCTCATTTCCTCATTATCCTCGTCCTTCTCCTCCCACCTCTCCCTCCTCTACCCGCCTCTCCCTCCTCCCTCTTACTCCCTCTAGAGAATCGCCCAGTGCCGAATCCAGCGTTGCATCCTCAACCTCATCCCTCCTCCTTCTCCCTCCTCCGCCTTCTCTATAGCCTGTAGCATTCACCCTCGCGTCCCCTCTCCCTGCACCCCCCTCCTCGTTTTCCTCTCTCCCCCCTTCCACAGTTGAACCATATGAATAATAGTATCCCTCCTCCCCTGAAGTTGTCCAGAAGGTCAGGATTCCAACGTTTGTTATTTTCTCATGGCGTGTTACAATCCCGTTGTTTTCGGTGTTTCATATTGGTGCTTCCGCTGCAGCGTTGGCCTCATTCTCGGATCGGCGTGTTGCTCCCGTCTTCAGAATGGCGCTCTCGCCCCAGCGTGGGCCACTTTTCTGAATTTGGGTCTTGCGCCATTGTGGTCCTCCGCTTTCCGCCGGTCTTCTTGTTCCTCCCGCTCCTTCTACTCCAGTTCCTGCAATTGCTGTTCGTCTAATTGCTGTTCGTCTCGACCCAGCGCGGGCCACTTTTTCTGAATCCGAATATTTCTTCATCGTTGTCGCCCCCCTCATTTCCCCTCCGCATTTCCCTGGTCCTCCTTTCCCTCCCGATCCTTCCGCTTCAGTTCCTGCTGCTGCTGTTCGTACTCATCCTCTTTCCTCCCGCTCATCCTCCTTTTCACCCGCCACCTCCTCCTCCTGTGCCCGCAGCTCCCTTTTCCGACTGCGCATCACAGGAAGTGGGCTTTCTGTGGCAGCCGCAGCTGGGCTATGATCAGCGGCCGCAGGGCAGGCTGGCGGCCGTCTTGCACGGCATGGTTCGGCAGGAGCTGGCTGGGCACGGGAGCGGTATTTGCGCTGATCCTGGTGTCCACGCTGGCGAGGCCAGCCGCCTCCCTGAGGGCGTGCCGCGACAGCCCAGCTGCCTGGGCGGACCTGCTCGGCGCCGCCTGCGCCGACTACTCCCGGGGCCGCCTCTGCACGCCGAGCGGGGGGCGCGGCCCCGGCTGGACCGACGCCAACGGGAGCTTCGCGTCGAGGGTCGCTGGAGCCACGCCCCCCGCCAGCGAGGCGTGCTGCGCTTGTGGGGGAGGCGCCGCCGTGCCGCCGGACCTCGGGAGCGCAGAGTGGCGCCGCCTGTTGATCGAGACCTCCACGGAGACCTCCACCACAGAGACCTCCGCCTCCTCCGTGACCTCCGCCAGCTCCGTGACGCCCGGCACGGCCAGCAGTGGGAGCAGGACCTCCGCGAGCGTGACCACGACCGGCAGCTCAAGCCTAACCGCGTCCTCCGCCACCGCATCCTCCACGTCCACCTCTGGTACTGGCTCCTCGAGCACCTCTGACACGACGAGCAGCATGACAGCGAGCACGTACACCTTCACCACTGGGACTCTCATTAACAACACATGCCCCACGGCGGAGAATGTTATGGCGGGGCAGATGGACGTAATGCTGTGCACTACGTCGACCGCGACGGTCGTGACATCCGCGACGGCCTCGGAGAGTTCCACGCGGAGCTCGGTCACGATGACGACCGGGACCAAGACAACCCAGTCGTCCACTGTGACTTTGATCACTGTCACCACAGAGTCGGTGAGCACGACGTCGATGTCTGCAATCCTCACTTCTTCCACGGCTTCGACGACGTCGAAAACCTCGGCGAAGGCCACGCCGACGAGCACCTCCACCACGCGGTCGTCCTCAACCGGCTCGAGCACCACGCAGTCCAGCACTACGGGGTCGCCTACCCGAGTCTCCACCACCTCGGGCTCGAACACCACGGTCTCGAGCGCCACGGCCTTGATCAGCACGACGTTTGCGTCTACGGGCACGAGCACTCTGACGTCGACGTCGGTGACGAGCACTGCCACGGCGATCACCAGCCAGACACAGGTCAGAACGACCACATCCGGCGGCTCGCGTACCCACACGACCAGTGCGTCCTTGACCAGCTCGATTTCTCCTACAACGAACACTGTTACGGATACCAGCACGGTGAGCTCGACCACAGTTGCTGTCCCATGCCCAGGCTGCAAGTTGGTCCCCACCTTCGGCTGCGACGAGGTCGCTGCTGGAAAGTCGTGCGCAGCCTCTGCGTTGACCAGCCCTTGCATCACCGACACTGGTGGGCCTTTATTGACGTGCCCAGTTGATAATACTGATGCTTCGCTGCCGCCTACAGCTCTATCGGCGTACCCGTACGTCCAGTGCAAGGTCTGCAGCATCATCGCGATGACCCCAGACGAGGACACCCGCCCAGGCTGGTACACGGGAGTGCTGCGTTTTGGCCCCAATCAGATGGAGGGTATCATCGATGAAAGTCCGATTTCAGAATACCGCGTGTACTTCGCTGACAACGAAGGTGTTCGGGTCGGCCGTGTCCTTGCAGTTGTGCCTGTGGTCGACAACTTTCCAGCTACCTCCTGCTGCGATCCAGGCAAGTACACTGTACATCTCTCCTGCGTACAGACAACGTCAGACACTGTTGCCGTTGTAGTCCTTCCCGTCGACACGAATGGCGTAGAGATGACAGTCGGCGTCGTGGAGCCGTTCAGCGATGCGTGGGACTTGGACACAGGTTGCCCGGCGCCGTACAGCCTCGTCGCAGCACAGGAGGAGACGCCCGTCTGCACGACCACGACGACGACCGCCACGGACACCACGTCTTCTGAGACGTCGACCTTCACGCTCACAAGCACGAGTGCGTCAAGCACATCGAGCGTCACGAGCACCTCGACCCTGACCTCGACGACATGGACCAGCACCATCAGCTTGACGAGCAAGACCACGACAACTGAAAGTAGCACCTCGTCACAATCCAGCACAACCGAGACCAGCTCAACAACGATGTCATCCACCAGCACCCTCTCATCCACTACTGGCAGCAGCACGTCGTCGAGCTCTATGACGGAGAGCAGTTCAATCACGATCACCAAAACCAGCACTCTGTCGCTTACCTCCGAGACATCCTCGATCAGCACATCAAGGACCAGCTACACGACGAGGACGGCTTCGTCGACTACAGCGAGCAGCACCTTTTCCGTCAGCACATCTACAGAGACGTCGAGCACGACGGTGACGACCACCACCTCAACTTCGATCAGCATATCGGCGACCAGCTCGACAACGGCTACCAGCTCAACGACGATCACCACACCGACGGAGTCATCGAGCACGTCGGCGACGACCGCCACTACAACTCTCACAGTGTCTTCCACCACGACTGCGAGCAGCATATCGGCGACCAGCTCGACCACGATTAGTACATCCACGGAGTCGTCGAGCACGTCAGCGACTTCTACCACTGCAACGTTCACAGTGTCTTCCACCACGACTGCGAGCAGCACATCGGTGACCAGCTCGACCACGATTAGCACATCCACGGAGTCGTCGAGCACGTCAGCCACTTCTACCACTGCAACGTCCACAGAGTCTTCCTCCACGACTGCGAGCAGCACATCGGCGACCAGCTCGACCACGATTAGCACATCCACGGAGTCGTCGAGCACGTCAGCCACTCCTACCACTGCAACGTCCACAGTGTCTTCCACCACGGCTGAGACAAGCATCTCGGCGACCAGCTCGACCACGATTAGCACATCCACGGAGTCGTCGAGCTCGTCGGCAACTACCAGGAGCACATCAATCACCACGATGACCACTACCTCAATATCGTCCTCCAACACTGCTACCAGCTCGACGACGATCAGCACTTCCACGGAGTCGTCGAGCACGTCAGCGACTTCTACCACTGCAACGTTCACAGTGTCTTCCACCACGACTGCGAGCAGCATATCGGCGACCAGCTCGACCACG
>CAUYUJ010014404.1:398652-408361 GCA_963575745.1 Prorocentrum cordatum | reverse complement strand
GTGCGCGGTTGTGTGCGCGGGTGTGTGCGCGGTTGTGCGCGGGTGTGTGCGCGGGTGTGTGCGCGGGTGTGTGCGCGGGTGTGTGCGCGGTTGTGTGCGCGTTCTTGTGGGTGCATGCGCATGCGTGCGCGCGCGTGCGCGCGCATGCGTGCGCGTGTGTGCGCGTGCGTGCGCGTGCGTGCGCGTGCGTGCGCATGCGTGCGCGTGCGTGCGCGTGCGTGCGCGTGCGCGAGCATGCGCGTGCGTGCGCGTGCGCGTGCGTGCGCGTGCGTGCGTGTTCGTGCGTGCGCGTGCGTGCGCGTGCGTGCGCGTGCGTGCGCGTGCGTGCGCGTGCGTGCGTGTGCGTGCTTGCGCGTGCGTGCGCGTGCGCGCGCGTGCGCGCGCGTGCGCGTGCGTGCGCGTACGTGCGCGTGTATGCGCGTGCGTGCCCGCGTGCGTGCGCGCGTGCGTGCGTGCGTGGGTGCGTTAGAGCGTGCGTGGGTGCGTGCGTGGGTGCGTGCGTGCGTGTGCGCGCGCGTGCGTGCGTGCGTGCGCGTGTGCGCGTGTGCGTGTGTGCGTGTGTGCGTGTGTGCGTGTGTGCGTGTGTGCGTGAGTGCGCGTGTGCGTGTGTGCGCGTGTGCGTGTGTGTGCGTGTACGTGTGTGCGTGCTGTCGTGCGTGCGTGTGTGCGTGCGTGCGGGCGGGCGTGTGTGCGTGTGTGCGTGTCTGCGTGTCTGCGTGTGTGCGGTTGTGCGTGTGTGCGCGTGTGTGCGCGTGTGCGTGGCGGTGCGTGTGCGTGTGCGTGTGCGTGTGTGTGTGCGGGTGTTTGTGTGTGGTGCGGGTGTGTGTGTGTGCTGTGTGCGTGTGAGTGTGCGTGTGCGTGTGTGGGGTGCGTGTGTGTGTGTGTGTGGTGCGTGGGGGGGAAAGGGGGGGGGGGCGTGCGTGCGTGGTGCGTGTGCGTGCGCGTGTGCGTGAGCGTGAACGTGCGCTTACATTTTAAAGATGCATCTGTGTCTGTGCGTGTGCGTGTGCGTGTGTGTGTGGGTGCGTGTGTGTGTGTGTGTGTGCGTGTGTGCGTGTGCGTGTGCGTGTGCGTGTGTGCGTGTGCTTGTGCGTGTGCGTGTGTGTGTGTGTTTGTGTGTGCGTGTGTGTGTGTGTTGTGTGTGTGGTGTGTGTGGTGTGGGTGGTGTGTGTGTGTGTTTGTGTGTGGGGGGGAGGGGAAACGGTGCGTGCGTGCGTGTGTAAGAGAGAGAGAGAGAGAGTTCGTGCGTGCGTGCGTGCGTGCGTGCGTACGTGCGTGCGTGCGTGCATGCGTGCGTGCTTGCTTGCGTGCGTGCGCGCGCGCGTGCGTGCGTGCGTGCGTCCGTGCGTGCGTGTGTGTGTGTATTTGTGTGTGCGTGCGTGCGGGCGGGCGGGCGGGCGGGCTGGCGTTCGTGCGTGCGTGCGTGCATGTGTGCGTTGGTGTGTGTGTGTTGTGTGTGGTTGTGGATGTGGGTGTGGGTGTGGGTGTGGGTGTGTGTGGGTGTGTCAGTGTGTGCGTTGTTTTCTGTGTTTGCGTCAGTGTATGTGTGTGTGCGTCCGCGCGTGTGTGCATGTGTCTTCATGTCCCTGTGTCTATGTGGGCTCGGTTCTCGTTGGCGCTGGCGTCGGCGCGGTGCTTTCCCCCCACGCCTGCCATGCCACCCCGCGACCTTTGTCGTGTCTGCTGCCGCTGCTTTTCGCTGCCTGTCTGGCCGACATCGGCTCGTCCCTTGCCAGTCCTGGTTTCACGCCACGAGTGGCAAGGGCTCTAAGCTGCCTGACGCGGTCAGAAGCGGACGAACGGTGTTGAAATTGGGATGCGCCGCAAGTGCGGCTATCGTAGGCACCATCGCCGTCGTCAGAATCGACACCACGCCCCTTCCTACCGCTTCCCACCTCTGACCTTTAGTCGGGCACGTCCCTCCACAGGAGGAATATCCAAAGGTAGTTTTAAACAATAGTCCGTGTGCGATGTCTCGTTTTTGTTTTATTTCTGGGTGCTTGTTGACTATATTTAACATGTCTTCCAGCATCCGCCTGCAGGGGGACCCGCCCGACCCAACTCGCCCGGCCCATCCCGTTTTGTTGTAATATTTGTGAGGGTTTTTTTTTCACAAGTTTAAAAATGTCTTCCAAAGTCCGCCTGCAGGGGGGCACGCCCGACCTAACTCGACCCATGCTCTTGCATTGCATGCCGTCGCACGCTCCTTTGCCAGGCCCGCGCGCCCCGCCTCCCTTCCTGGCCCGCCGGCCGCCGCTGCCGGTTGCCCCCCGCCCGCGCCTGCCGCCCCGAGCCCTCGCGCTCGGGTCTGCCCGCCTCCCTCCTCGCCCCTCCCCTTTCGAGCAGTTGCGAAGCGTCCTCCCCTTCTCCTCCCCCTCCTCCTCCTCCTCCTCCTCCGCCTCCTCCTCCTCCCCCTCCTCCTCCTCCTCCTCCTCCTCCTCCTCCTCCTCCTCCTCCTCCTTCTCCTCCCCCTCCTCCTCCTCCTTCTCCTCCTCCTCCTCCTCTTCCTCCTCCTCCTCCTCCTCCTCCTCCTCCTCCTCGCCGATGGGCCCACTGAAGAAGGTTCTGAGAACCCTTCGTGGTCTGCACGAAATGTTCTCAGAACGCTGCTGGCTGGGACCGTCTCGTTTTAGCGCGTCAGGGTTCTGTTCTAAGAGCACGGTTCTTGTTCTTAGAGCATTTGGGGGGCTCTAAGAACATCTCGTGGTGGGCCTACAGGAATGCTGGGACGGTCGGTCCCCACTCAACCACTGGGCTTCGCGATCCTCCATGCAGATCCGTTTTGCTTGCTGCGCCGCTCCTGTCGGCCCCTTGTGGCTCGTCACTGCCCGAGTCGGTGCGCCCTAGTGCGCCCCCGCGCTGCCCTCCCAACATCAACATCATCATCATCATCATCATCATCATCATCATCATCATCATCAGCAGCAGCAGCAGCAGCAGCATCAGCATCAGCATCATCATCATCAGCATCATCATCAGCATCATCATCGTAATCATCGTCATCATCATCATCATCATCATCAGCAGCAGCAGCAGCAGCATCGTCATCATCAGCAGCATCATCATCTCGTCTCGCATCCTCTCTTTGCTCCTCGCCCCCCCCCCCGCTCTCTTGTTGGCGGCTTCGCCGCTCGCCTCCTCTCTCCTTCTTCTCATGTTGGCGGCTTCTTCGCTCGCCTGCTCTCTTTGCTGCCCCCCCCCCCCGAGAGAGAGACGCCAGCACCGCGTCGCTCCCTGCAGTGGCGACCCGTGCCAAGAAACACCCTGCTGGCCTCCGGGGTGCCCTGGGCTTCCTGGGTCTCGACTGTTTTGCCCGTGGAAGGCGCGCCGCTCCCACGCCGCAGATCGACGGACGCCCTGGGGTCTCAGGGCTGGGCTTCTCGTGGAGGGCCTCTGGTGGTCGAGCCTCTGCTGTGTGAAGCCCGGTGCTCCGGCGCCTCTCCCGGGGGCTTCTCCGACTGCCTCCGCTCGGGGGCCGCCGAGAGGGGGGTGATGACCGGGCGATCGCAAGAGCACGGATCAAGGGGGCGTGGATTAGGCTCAAGTCGGGCGTGTCCCCCTACAGGCGGATTCTGGGCGACAAATTAAGAATACGCAACAAATGCCCCCCAAATGGAACACAGGAAAAACCGTTCCCAGATTATTTTTGGACTGTTTTTGAATTTTCCCCCTGTAGGGGGACAGGCCCGACTTAAGATTAGACGGGTCCTGTTTCCATGAGAAATCGCGGATTCCCGCCGCCGAACCAGGCGGCACCGGCCGTTTGCTGGGGGGGGACCTCCCCCGATCCATGGATGTGGCGACCGCGCGCCAAATCCATGGATCGCTAATCCGTGTTTGCGCGCCCCCGAGATGATTAGGGGGGGGGATATCATGACGTTGGTCATGATATTTCCTTAGATTTCATGGCGCCTTTTCTTATTTCGGTACGTCCCTGGCCCCCCCTTTGGGCCGCGCACATGCCGCTGGCCATGATTTGCGCCCCCCCATCTTGGACGCCCCCCTCCTGGCCGCCCCCGATCCGCCGCGACGCCAAAAAGTGTCTTCTGCGTTTTCGGCGGGTTTGCCGAGCAAGAGCGCATCACATGGGATAATAGTCCTATGTGTGTGCGAACGCCTGCATTTCAACTTCCCTTCTTCACCTCGGGCTTAAAGAGCTTGACGGGTTTGTTGCATCGAGCGCACACACACACACACGAACGAGTGATGAGGACATCATTACATTCATTTTCTGGGGCGCGCGTTTGCTGCCATGCACGCGTGGTGCACGCACGCACGTGGCCCACGGCTCCCTTGCGCGGAGACGTGCTTTTATGCTGGAAGGTGCACGAAAGACGGCGCGGAGAAACGCCTCCACACCCACAGCTGGCAGCAATCCATCCCCTATTTCGTTTCCGCTTGGTGGCGGATCGGCTGACCGGCGCCCCATCCCAGCAGCTCACGCGCAGTGGCTGTACGCATGCGCGCTCAGGGGGCGCAGCCGGCTCCCACCCCATTCGGCAGGGCGCGCGGGGAAGTGTCGCCCTGGCAGGTGATAGAGGTCGTAGACGGCTTGAAGACAGTGGACGCGAAGACCAAGCTAGATTGCGACATGGGAGGACACCACGGGGCTACGGGGCTCGGCTCCCATGGCGGGGGAGATTAGATTTGTTGGGGGCGACTTGCCCTGACAAACATTATGGAAATATCCGATCGGACACGGCAATGTCGCAACTGCGAGCCCGGGCTCCAATTAGCATGGCAGATATGAGATTGAGTCGTTCGAGGCATGCACGTGTTGTTGGATTGAGGGTTGAGGTGGCAGGCGAATCGCAGCATGTTGGACGCGTATCTTTCCAGTCTGTGTCAGTTTTGCTGATGTTGGGTGTCAATGATTTCCCCGCTCTCGGAAACAAGAGAAATGGTCACGAGGCCAGCAGATTCGACGATGGCACGGGCTAAGATGAGAGGTAGGTGGCGAGAGCGTCCGATGCATTGCAGTAGGGCGTTGCAGGTCCCATAGCCCCCTTGGAAAACTTCCCCTACCCCCTCTCAGCAGGGGTTCGGGGAGTTTTCCCGCCGGACCCCTCAGGGAGGGGGCCTTTGAAGGGTCTCCCGGAACCTTCCTTCAGGGGAAGGTTGTGAAGGTAGTGAAGAGATTAGGGAGGGTTTGGGATTCCCCCCCAACCCTCTCAGGGGTAGTTTTTGGGTAAGGTCGGAGGGGGGCTAGGAGGTTTTCCCCCCGGACCCTCTCCTCAGGGGGATGCTGTTGGGGGCGCTAGGAAGGGTTCGGGGGGTCTCCCTCCCTGGACCGCTCTACTCGGGTGTCTTCTGGATAGCATGGAGGCCGCGGGAGGCTCCTTGCCTGGACGTCCCCGAGGACCGTTCGAGGCTCCTCTGGGAGCCTCCCCCCCCCCTGGAGGCACAGTTGGCGCCTCCGGGCGGTTCGAACGCAGTCTCCGTGGGCGCTCCTGGAGGCCTCGCGCGCCTTCCTCCCAAAGGGGGCGGGCGGCGTCGCCCCGAGGCTTCCTGCAGGAAGGGAGCGGGCGCACGGACGCCTCCTCCTCCTCGTCCTCCTCCTCCTCCTCCTCCTCCTCCTCCTCCTCCTCCTCCTCCTCCTCCTCCTCCTCCTCCTCTCCGTTGCTCCCCCCCCCTTCGCCGAGGCTTCGCTTCTGTGCCGCCCACACGGCCCGTCCCGCGCAGGAGAGTTCGGGACCGCCCTGAACACGGAGGTGTTCCTGAAAGTGTGGGCGCGGGTCCTCCCTGGCCGAGGGGGGGTCTCCGCAGGCGCGCTGATGGCAAAGCAGGTGACGGCGACGTAGGTTTCGGCATGACAGGTGGGACTGGTTCGTGGCCAAGCCAGTTTTAGGATATCGTGGTTCGCGCTTTCCTACAATTCGCTGTGTCGTTTTCGTTCGATACACTCGCACATTTGACCTGTAGGGAAGTGTGGCTCGTGCTATCCTACCATTTGTTCTGCGCGAGCTCGGCGTCACAAACATGAGATTCCCAACATCGCCGTTAAGCAGCATCGCCGTCGGCGCGGCCTTGGGGTCTCCCTCCCTCCCTGGCATCGTTCGGCCGCGTGCATTGCTGCTTCGGCGAGGGCCACCCAGAGGAGCATTGTGGGCCACCCTTTGCGCCAAAGTGCACCGTGCGAGACCGACGGATTAACGGGGAAGGTGGACGTCCGAGCGACGGCGAGCCTCCGGGGCTCCCGTCCCGTTCCCCCCCCCCCGATTGGCCCGCCCCTGCAGGAGGAATGTTCGAAAACAAACAAAAATAGTCGGGGGACGATTTTCTTGTAGTATTTCTGAGTATCAGTTTGAGCATTGTTGTTGGGTTATGTTTTTGTTCGTCCAAAGTCCGCGCGTAGGGGGGCACGCCCGACCTAGCCTTCCCCCCATCCCTTCCTCTGCGCCTCCTGCTGCTTCTTCTCCTGCTCGGCCTCGCGCGTGCTCGCTGGCCCGGGCCGGGGCCCTCGGGGATTGATGCATGGCAGGCCGCCGCCGCGAGGTGCCAAGCAGCGCACGGCCGCGGTCGAGGCAGGGACGGTCTGGGCAGCCGTGCTCGGAGGGATTCTCCGAAGGGCTTAGGCGACCCGTCCTCCTCCTCCTTCTTCTCCTCCTTCTCCTCCTCTCCTCCTCCTCCTCCTCCTCCTCCCTCCTCCTCCTCCTCCTCCTCCTCCTCCTCCTCCCTCTCCTCCTCCTCCTTCCTCCTCCTCCTCCTCCTCCTCCTCCTCCTCCTCCTCCTCCTCCTCCTCCTCCTCCTCCTCCCCCTCCTCCTCCTCCTCCTCCTCTCCTCCTCCTCCTCCTCCTCCTCCTTCTCCTCCTCCTCCTCCTCCTCCTCCTCCTCCTCCTCCTCTCCTCCTCCTCCTCCTCCTCCTCCTCCTCCTCCTCCTCCTCCCCCTCCCCCTCCTCAACCTCCCTCCTCCGCCTCCTCCTCCTCCTCCTCCTCCTCCTCCGCCTCCTCCTCCTCCTCCTCCTCCTCCTCCTCTCCTCCTCCTCCTCCTCCTCCTCCTCCCTCCTCCTCCTCCTCCTCCTCCTCCTCCTCCTCCTCCTCCTCCTCCTCCTTCTCTGCCTCTGGTCGCCTACGGCCCCGGGGGAAACTGTGCAGTTCCAAGGTTTTCGTCGCAACATGCCTTCATTCGATGTTCGTTTTGGGTTCCGTCCAGGGGCACACCTACTGGATCTGCTCGACTCTAGTTCGACTCCATGTCGACTCCAGTTCGACTCAAGTTCGACTCAAGTTCGACTCAGGCTCGACTCGAGTTCGACTCATGTTCGACTCAGGCTCGACTCAGGTTCGACTCGAGTCGACGGACGTTCGACGCAGCTTCGACGCACGAGCGGAGCGATTGGCTCCAAACAGGTCCCCAGAATGAGCATCCAGCCTTGTCAAGGGCGGCCTGGACGAGTTGCATTGCATCCTGGAAGGCGCCGCCGAAGAGCTTCGCTGTGGGCGGCCTGGACGAGTTGCATTGCATCCTGGAAGGCGCCGCCGAAGAGCTTCGCTGTGGGCGACCTGGACGAGTTGCATGTGCATCCTAGAAGGCGCCGCCGAAGAGCTCGGTTTGGGCGACCTGGACGAGTTGCATGTGCATCTGCTGAAGGCACCGCCGAAGAGCTCCGCCGTGGGAGACCTGCCGAGCAAGGTGCCCTGCAGCTTGGGCTGCAGCTCGCAGGGCGGACGAGGCCGCCCTTCAAGGGTGTCATTGTGCCAGCATTGCAGGGAGGCTTCCGTTCGAAAAACCATCGGATGGGCCTGGCTTGTCCTGGAGAATTTCGGAGTGGATTTCGCGCGGGCGTCTCTTGGTCAGGGATGGAGGCTACAAAGAAATCCACGTGAAATTCCCTTCGTCGTTCGCTCGCCATTTTCGGGATTTTGCGTTGGCAGAAATCCACGCAAAAAATCCGCCGCAGCACGTCTGCAAGGTCGGTGCAATGAAGGGTGGCGCGTTTTCGACGCAGCATGGCAGGAACGAGCGTCTGTAGTGCTCCCAGCACGGATCGTGCTGGAAGTGCGATGGTCCGATCACAGTGCGTGACCATCGCCACCCAGGTCGGGAAAACGCCCGATGCGCGGATGTCTCGTTGGGAACTCGTAGGGGTCACTGCTGGGCGGGCAGTGGTGGTGTACATCAATCGGCCTCACAGATGGGCCGCAGCTTTCTGGATTCGACGGGAGCCCATGCCTCAGCACCTGATCGCCGTGGTCGAGGCCAAGATCGATGCGCTCAGGATGCGGCTCTGCCGACGGCAGCAGGCCCTCGCTGCAGGCGATGCGGCGGCGGTGGAGGAAACCCACCCGGCTGCTGCTGCGGGCCCCCGCGCCCGCGTGCAGGCACACGAGCGCTTGCACCCCAAGGCATCCCACAAGATCCTCGAGCACCGCCTGGCCCGCGTGGTGGCCCCAACACCCCATCCCGGGCGACTTGCAGCAACGATGGGCAGTCTCACGAGCCAGCTGGCCTATATGCGGCGCTTGGCATTTGCCGGGCGGCCTGCCGGACGCAAGCGGGCGGGTGGCCGACGTCGCACCGCACTGACGTCGGTCAGCGCAGGTGGTGTTGCAGATGGGGATGCGGAGACCAGGCGTAGTGGAGCGGGCTGCGGCACTGACGTCGGCTGCCGCGGGGCGTGGTGGAGTGTCTGCGTGGCAGCGCGTTCCGTCGCCCGTGCGCCCCCATGTCGCCGCCTAGGCGTGGGCGCGGCGGAGGGCTTCGAGGAGGGCCCCCCAGGGCGAGATCACGCCCCCCCCCCGCTGACGGTGGCGCGGCTGGCCGCTCCCTGGCACACGCCTGACGTATGGCCTCCCTCGACGCCGCCCTGGCCCGCAGCCCGCGCCGCTTCCCAATTCGTCGCCGGGTGCCCCCCGCTCCCCCGCGCGCATGGCCTGGGCTCGCAGGGCCCGGGTTCCGCGGCGAGCGACAGGGGGGAAACGAGAAGGCAGTGTTTCTTGGAGGCACGGATGTCGTCAGCAGGGGGTCGAGCTGGTCAGGAGACTGCCCCCCCCCCCCCGCCTTGGAGTACGTCGTAGCGTTTTCCAGGGCCCTCTTGCGCATTCTCCTCGGGACCTTGTCGGGCCCGAAGTGGCTCCGCAGGGCACAGTGGCGACCGCCCCCTAGAGGGCAGATGTTCGGCGGCGAGCCCAGTAGGGAGGTGGGAAGAGGCGGGACTTCTCGGAAGGCTCGGAAGTCCACCACGCCTTCTGAGAAGTTTCCTCAGCCTTCCCCGAAGACACAGACAACTGCCCAGAAGGGCGGAGGGCTTCTGAGAAGCCCCGCCGCCTTCTGAGGGCCTTCTCCTTCTCAATTTCCACCCCCCACGCTCGCCGCCGAGTGACGGGCGGCTCCCGCCGGGAACCGCTCCGACCCACCTCAAAAACCGCTTCGTCTGTGACGCGCAGCTCTAGCCTAGCATGTCCCGCCGGGTTGTCTTGCCGAGGGACGAGGCCTCCAAGTCTCGCGCCTCCAAGACCAGGAAAATACCCAAACTTGGGGGTTTTCACGTGTCAGGCCCTGGGAGGCGATATTCGCTCGACACTGTTTCCATACTTTTCGGGGCGCTCGAAATTATTTCTGGGATGTGGTCCTTAAGTACGACGGGAGCGCACTGAGGGTGAAGTCCGGCATGTCCCTCTGCAGGGGGATAATTCAAAAGTAGTCGCAAAATAGTCTGGGTTGTTTGAGCATGTTTTGATTACAGTGCCGTGTTTTTTATACATGCTC
>CAUYUJ010014404.1:393652-396152 GCA_963575745.1 Prorocentrum cordatum | reverse complement strand
TACTATACTACTACTACGTCTAATGCTATTACGATTTGAGCCACTACGGCTATTACTTTCACGAACACGCATGCGATCACCACTTCCGCTACTACTACTACTACTACTACTACTACTACTACCACTATGACTACTACTACGGCTACTACTACTACTACTACTACTACGACCACCACTGCTACGATTAATATTACTACGACTATTCCTACTACTGTTACTACTATTTGTACTACTACTACTACCATTACTACTACTACTACCACCACTACTACTACTACTACTAATACTACTACCACTATTATTACTACTACTACTACTACTACTACTACTACTATTTCCGCGACTGTTACTGCCACCACTACCACTACAACACCTATCACTACTACTACTACTACCACCACTACTGCTACTACGACGTCTGCTACTACGTCCACTTCTACTGTGCCTACTACTACTACTTCCACGACTACGACGACGACGACGGCTCCCACTACTACTGCTACGGCCATTGTCACACCTTCTACGAATTCGTTCCCTAGTACGACTACGACGGTGGTGACGACTGCCACTTCTAGGACTTCGTCTACCACTTCTGTTCTTCGACTAGTACCATTACTAAGCTGCTACCACTAGGCCGATCATTCGTATTTCTCGTACCACTACGAGTACGACTACGGCTGCTACTGCTGCTACTACTATTACTACCAAGACTACGACGAGTAGTAGGAGTAGTCGTAGTAGTAGTAGTAGTAGTAGTAGTAGTAGTAGTACGATCAGTGCAACTAATACTTCCTACTACTACTACTACTACTACTACTACTACGACTACTACTACTACTACTACTACTACTACTACCAGTACTACTTAGGCGACTACTGTGACGACTATGATTTCGAGTATTACATCTACTACGACTACTACTTCAATTACTACTACAACTACTATGACAACTACCACTACTACCTGCACTACCCTGCAACCACTACTACGACTACGTTTACGACTATTGCTACCACGGCTACTTCTATTACTACTGCAACGGGTACGGCTACTACTACTACAACTACTACTACTACTACTACTACTACTACTACTACTACTACGACTACTACTACTACTACTACTACTACTACGACTACTACTACTACTACGAATACTACGGCTACTATTACCACCACTTCTATTACTTCTACTACCACAGGCAGTTCTCTATGAATTACCACTACTACTTACTACGACGACTACTGCTACGATTACTTCTGCTACTACTACTGCTACTACTACTACTACGGCTACTACTACTACTACTACTACTACTACTACTACTACTACTACTACGACTACGACTACGGCTACTACAGCTGCGACTACCACGAGCGCCATTACTAATAATAGTATTACTCATACTACTACTTGTACTACTACTACTACTACTACTACTACTACTACTACTACTACTACTACTACTACGACTACTACTAGTACCACTACGAGCAATACTACGACGTACTTCTTCTACTACTACTACTACTACTACTATTACTACTACTACTACTACTACTATTATTACTACAACTACTACTACTACAACTACTACTACTACGACTATTACTACCACTACGACTTCAACGCCTACTGCGAGTTCTTGCTACTACAATTACCACTTCTATTGCGAGTCGTACCACTACTACCACGACGACTACGGCAACAACTATTACTACGACTACGACTGCTACGGCGACGCTTACTTTTATGATTGCAGTTGCTGCGGCGATTACCCCTGCTACTACGACTATTACAACTACTGCTACAACTACTGCTACGACTACTATACTTACTACTACTACTTCAACAACAACTACTATTACTACTACTACTACTACTACTACTACTACTACGGCTACTATTACTACTACTACTACTACTACTACTACTACTACTACTACTACTACTATCACTACTACTACTACTACGGCTACTAGTATTAGCACCACCTCTACCATACTACGACTACGGCTACGACTACTACTACTACGTATACTACATCTACTACTACTACTACTACTACTACTACTACTACTACTACTACTACTACTATTACGACTACTACCACGACTACTACTAGTACTACTACGCTTCTTACGACTACTACTACTACTACTACTACTACTACTACGACGACGACGACTACTACTAGTACTATTACTACTACTACGGCTACTACGACGACGACTATTTCTATTAGTTCTACTACCACGATGACTACTGCCAACAAGTCCCCTAGCACTGCCACCACCACCGCGGCCAGCACTATAGCAGTAGGATGCTACGAACACGGTTGTGTCTGTCACATACTACTACCTACTACGACGACTACTGCTACTACTAGCACTACTACCACGACGACTACTACTACTACTACGTACCCGGAATAGTGCGACTTCCCCCATCACTTCCACCACTACTTCTTCTACTGCAACCACTCCCACGAGTGCGCTT
>CAUYUJ010014404.1:386152-391152 GCA_963575745.1 Prorocentrum cordatum | reverse complement strand
ACTACTACTACTACTACTACTACTACTACGACTACTACTACTACTACTAATACTACTACTACTACTGCTACTACTACTACTACTACTACTACTCTTACTACTACGACTGCAACTAATACGACTACTACTACTAATAATAATTATTATTAGTATCCTTCTTCTTCTACTTCCACTTCTACTTCTACTACTACTACTACTACTACTACTACTACTACTACTACTACTAGTAGTAAGAGCAGTAGTAGTAGTAGTAGTAGTCGTAGTAGTAGTAGTAGTAGTAGTAGTAGTACTACTAGTACATCTACCAGCACGATAAGCAATTCCACTACCAATAATGTCGGTAACGTGGTAGAGATTGTTTGATCGTTTGGGCTGTTCCTGGTCAGTTCGCGTGGTTCTGTAGATCGGAGGGGCCGCGCTGGTGCCACGTCGGAAAATCTTGGACGCGCCAGCGTGTGTGGGAACACCATCGGCTCATCTGATGCATCCGACCGAGATCTACGCATTGCGTAACGTACGCCGCAGAAGAAAGTGGCGCATACGTCGGCTACCACATGAGCCTTGACATCCGCAACGCGGGCAGGAGTGACGTATATGCATTGGCTACAATCAGCTGCAATACCCTCCACGCGTCGTATGAGTTTGTTGTACACACAGCTGTAGGTCGCCATGTCCTCAGGTGGCCGATGGTTGTACGCATGATGCGATTCTTGACATGAAAAAGCTTGCGGAGTCGAAGACAAGGCATCCCTAGCAATGGACTCGCCTTGGCGGCACAGACGGCACTTCGTAGATGGTCCTTGTCAGCTGGAGCGCGCAGGGGGGGATGCAGGAGGAGCAGACTTATGGTTCCCCCTTATTCTCCCCCCACATCCTCCACATCGTCCTCCCCCACCGCTATCTGCTAACACTCTGGCGATTTCCTGTGCGATTGGGCGTCCATGATTGGATCCCAGCCCACTGCCCGGCCGGAGGTGGACCCGGACTGCCCGTTCTCACCCGCACGGCCGCGCGCCCAGAGGGGAAGAGAGGATTTGTTTGCCAGTCGGGGAAACGCAAAGTTCGAGTTTGCCAAAACTCGGGTTCGCTGCCGGTTCATGGCGGTCCCATGGTGCACTTCGGCGGCCCAGTCTTCGTGAGATGTCTGTATCGGGAGCTCGCATACATGTCAGACTAGTCCTGTCGCTTGTTCGACGGACCCGCCAGGTCAGCTCAAGTCCCCCCAACTCGAGTCTTCCTTCTCCCCACACCATCCCCCCCCTCTCCGGAGTCTATCTTACACAAGCCACCCACAAGGGCGCGAAGGTAATCAGATTAGTTGCGCGCCTCGCGGCCTGGGCCGCAAAAGGTGCCCTTCTCCAGGGGGTCCGAGCAATGGCACGAGGGTGAGCGCGCGCCATGCGTCGCGGGTGCGCGAAGCGCGAAGTTGTGTCGCCTAGTTGCACACGTCATAGGCAGTCCTGTGTGGTGCTTTACCGCTTGCGCTTCGCGGGGAGCGTTCCGGGGGCGGTGGAGACAGCCCAAACCCATTTCTTATGTTTGTGTGTGTTTCTTTGCTGCGTTGGAACAGAAACGCACGCACCAGACAGCAGCGCTGCAGGTAGGAGGCATAGGAGGGGGAGGAGGAGGAGGAGGAGGAGGAGGAGGAGGAGGAGGAGGAGGAGGAATGTGAAATATTGAGACCCGCTCGAGTTCAGCGCCGGTTCGGAACTGGCGAAAGCCTAAAGCATTCCCATCGTTGGCCTCAGCCTCGCGCTCCTCTGCGTTCATCCTCTTCATCCTTCTCATACGCCTACTCTGCCTCCATCCCGCCTCGTCTTGTAAGGCGTCCTGGAGCCTTCTTGGGGCCTCTTTGGAGGCCTCTCGGACCCTTCTGAAATTTTATTTCGGGGGCCTCTTGGGTGTCCTTGGGGCAGCTGGGGGCCGTCCTTGGCGACATGATTCGGCGGAGCTCTCTCGCAGCAGCTCGGTGGAACCAACTTGGGGCAGTTCGTTCGGGTCCTGGAACCGTCTTGAAGCGTGTTGGAGCGGTCGTGGGTTGTCTTGCGGGTTTCTTGGCCCATCCTGGGGGATTTGGGGGATACTCTGGGACAGGAGCTCAAAAAGGCATTGCGGATCCCATCTTCAGGTGAAAAGCCTCGGAGCTAGACAACAAGCAACACACACACACAACACGCTAAAGTCTGTCATTGGGCTTCACTTCCCTGGGCCTCGCGGGAGGCATCCTTGGGGGGCGCGTGGGGGTTCTCGAGGCCTCTTGGGGACAGCTTGGATCCTCTGGGGCGTCTTGCAGCGTTTGTGGGCATGTGAGCCTGCCGGTGGGCCATCGAGGCCATCCTGGAGGTCCCGTTCAGCGGTCTTGGCCCGCTTGTGAGAAGGGGACTACAGTCAACGCGCATAGTAAGGACAAACGACTTTTTCAAGGGTGCCCGTGGGTCCTTGCCTGCCTCAGCCTCTGCGGTCCGTCCCTAGCAATTTTCGCAGGCCAGTTTCTCAGGTTCCCTGGGGGTTTGGCCGCCTGCCGCTCAGAATACTTCAACTTCGGCCTCCAAGGGTCTTGCGTCCTTGCCACGCGTCCTTACTATACGTTTTCATTGTACCTGTGGGACCTCTGCGACGAGGGGGGGGGCACCCGAGAAGAATTCAAAACTCTTCCCGGGCAGCCAACAGGAATCCAACACACGTCCCTGCGTGCCGGAGGCGCGGAAGGTGGAACCTGATTCCGGGGGCCGCCGTTGTCTCGACTGGACCTCCTGCGAGTTTGCGGAGTGTCCAGGAGGCGATCTTGACAGCCGTCGATTGGGATTCGATTGCTGTTCATGGAGGACAGCGGATCAGGATGGGTGCGGTAGGTCAAGCATTCGATCATCAGAGTGTTCCCCGCTGCGTAGTGGACTAGTCCGTTTGACCAGGATCGGGGTCCGGTGGGGTCTCTAAGGCTCCGAGGCATCGTCGGCGGGCGCAACGTCGACGGCAGCGCGGTCATTTTTGCGCGCTCTGGCATGGGGCGGAGAACAAGTGTCATGGATCAAGTAACGGAGGCCACTGGACATGACAGGATCAGGGATGGAGGTCTGTAGGTCTGCGGCAAGGAGTTGGATTGGGAACGTAGGTGCTTGGTCAGCGGTGCAGAGGGCGCCAGGACAAATGGAGGAACAGCCAGTGCGGAACGAGCTTGCAGCCGAAGGGGAGAGGCGCCAAGGCGGTGGAGAAGGCTTCAGGCGCCAATGTGCCAGTCGGACAGGAAGAGTGAGGTTTCTTTTCGTCTGCTTCCTCCTCCTCCTCCTCCTCCTCCTCCTCCTCCTCCTCCTCCTCTTACTGCGCCCACTGCATGCACATTCCGAACGCAGCTGGTCACCGCATGGCTCTTCCATGGCACTCGCAAGCAGTCCGCTCGGTGGCCCGTGGCCTGAGGCCCGCGGCTCCTCCGTGGGCCTCTCGCGCGGAGCGGTGCGTGCTGGGAGCTCCGGTGGGAGCGCAGGCGCAGAGTTGCCCCCCGCCGTGGCCACATCTTGCGCGCGGTTCGGTTGCCCATTCCCTGCGGCATGTACATATTTTGTCTTCGACGTGTATATATATTATATATGTATATATCAAAAAAAATCTGTTGTCTTCGACAGCGGCGTCCGCGGCCTCGGGGCCGATCTTGCGGGGCGGACCGGAGGCTCCCGCTTCTACGGCCCGCGGCCTCGGGACTCATCGTGGCCCCCTCGCGGCATCTCGGTGCTGTGCTGTCGATGCTGGTCCAGCCGGCCTGTGGTGCCCTCGCGGCCTCTTTGCGAGTGTGGGCCTCGTCTCGTGGCCTCGTGGCGTCAGGGACCCATGCCTCCGGCGTGGCATGCTCGTGCGGTGTGGGGTCGGAGTCGCGTCCCGTGCTGCCCGTGACCCATGCAGCAGTCGTGACCTCATCGTGCAGGGTGGGGTGTCGGAATTTCGAGTCGATCGTCCGATGACCGTGAACCGCACCCCTCACGCGGCACCCTTGCATGTGTGTGCGTGTGCGCAGGAGTCGGGCTTTCGATTCGATTGCCTGTGGCCTGTGTGTGTGCAGGAGTCAGCTCCGCCGTGACCTCGCCAGAGGCGCGTGGCCTTGCCCCGCATGAGTGCGAAGTGGAGCTAACCTTGGATTCGACTGCCCGTGGCAAGTGGTCCAGTAGCCACTCCATGGTTTTCGCCTCGCCTGCCCGTGGTCCTCGCATGCCTCGTCCTTTCTCCGGGTTTGAGTTGGACCTGCGGTTTGGGAGCCCGCGGCTTGTGGGCCCCTCTTGCGGGGTGGGCGTTGGGTTTCTATGTCGGTTGTCCGCAGCCCATGGCCCCCTCGTGGCTCCCTCTCGTGGGACGGCGTTGTGCCATGACATGCTCGAATGGGTTTGCCTGCAGATTTCGGATGTCTTTCAGGGACGTTATCTCAGAGGATGGGCTCGCCCTTGTCGCCCCGGGCCGCTATTTCGATGTTTCGCACGGCGGCATCGCATAGATCCGATTCCGAATCCTGTTCCGAATGCAAATCCGAATCCGACTCGGAAGTGGCACCTGAATGCAATCCAGGCGGATCCGATTCAGAATTCGAGTGTGGGGTTTCCAGGGCATTACAATATGCGTGATTGCGTGTGTGTGTGGTTGCTTGGGCATGTTCCCCTGCTAGCCTCGGCTTGCTTGCCCATTTGGTTATCCTGGTGCCTCTTTGATTATGTGCGAGATTTCTCGTGTCATTGCTCGCATTGCGGATTGTTAGATTTGTTGTCTGTGTGCGTACGTCGTTGTTTGCCCGCACAATTGTTTTCCGATGCTATCCTGAGGAGGAGGAGGAGGAGGAGGAGGAGGAGGAGGCGAAGGATGGGGCGGAGGGGGAGGAGGAGGAAGAGGAGACAGATGAGATGATAGCGTTCGTCAGTGAACATCAATGGCATCAGAGTTGAGAGCCGAGACGGAGGAGGATATCAGTGATGTGCAATGTGCGGAATAGGAGGAGCAGGAGAATAATCAGTAGGTGGGACGAC
>CAUYUJ010014404.1:293652-383652 GCA_963575745.1 Prorocentrum cordatum | reverse complement strand
TGCCAGCGATGTTAGAACACACTCCTTCGCGTCCGTTCTCGATCCCTCTAGCCATACGGCTAGCAAAGCACTCACAATGTGAAAACTCGAGGAAGTAGGAATGGCCAAGCGATAGGCACGTTGAGAGTAGGAGTGGTCCTCCACCCACAGGACGTACAGGCAAATCTGGTATCTACATATACACACACGCAAACATCAATTGCATTAGTTGTAAAGCTTTAGTTGTTCTGGCCATGCGATGCGAGACGTCTCAAACGAGAGCACCAGGTCAACAAGGGGTCACCTTACATCTGTGAGGCTGTTGCATGGTTATACATGTTCTGGCCGTACTATCAGGTCACATTCAAAGCGGGAGCCCCATGTTTATTGGAGCCGCCCTCTATCCTCGTATGTGTTTGACCGTTTGAGCCGGATGTGTCCGTTGCGACTGCGAAAGCCAGATTCCGAAAGAGACCACCCGCTGTGTGACTTTTTGGCAACGTTCAAGACGACCTGGGCGGAGCTACGGCGCGAGACATAGTTCAAGCACGACCCGCCCTGCACCCGTGCCACGTTTGGGCTGCAAGTTGCATGATCATAGATAGACGAAGTCTCAGGTAAATCAACGCCTGGCGGCCCGCCCTGCCGACACGCCTGGCGATGCGGCGAAGAGGGCGAGGGGTGACGCTTGGAGAGGGGTGGCAAACGGAGGGGAGGTAGCTGGAGTATGAGTATGACCACAAGACGGTGCCTTACATAACTAAGCCTTCCGACTCGTGCGCGTTACACAGGACGGCCACGAATGCGCTTCTCGCTGGCACTTACAGCCTTAGGCCACATGCCCCCGGACATCCGAACAAGAGACGCCGCCATAGGGGGTGCGATCCCAAGTGTGTAGAGCACAAGCAGGTCGTGTCCATACGGCGAGCGCCCGCTGGAAAGGCGACGGCCCCCTGGACCGACATGTTTCGGACTCCCGATGTCTTTTCCTAACTGAAAACGCACCCACGGCCATGTGTCAAGACTTGGCTGCATGAAAGTACATACCACAACCATGTTAGCCAGCGTGGGTCCCGAACACACAGATGTCTTGCAATCTATGTGTTGCAAACTCGCTCGTGCAACCTATGCGTTGCGAAGCAATGCGATGCAAGGCAAGGCAATGCGGTTGCAATGCTATGCAATGCGATTGAAATGCAATGCGATAGCAAAGCAAGGCAACGCAATGCAACGCAACACAAAGCAAGCACCGCAATGAAAAGCAATGCAATGCAATGCAAAACAATGAAAGACAATGCAAAGCCGATCAAATGCGATGCAACACAATGCAGAGCGATGCCACGCAGTGCGATCGCGACGCAAGGCAGATGCCAATGCAGCTCAGTGTGATTGCAGTGCAGATCAATGCGAGTGCACTGCAGCTGTCGACTGCAGTGCAGGGAGGGGGGGGGGGGTGCAGCGGGGCGGCGGCGGCCGACGGGAGCGGGACCGAGCGGACCCGCAAGCGGGGCCCTGTGCCTGGACGCCTGCTGCGGCGACGGACGGGAACGGGGCCGCCGGGGGGGCCGCACGCGGGCCCAGCCCCTCGGGAAGGACGCGGTCACACGAGAGCTTTAGTCAAGGGCTCCCTCGAGGGCGCGAAGTTATTCGCGCTTCGCGCTTCGCGGTCCTCGTTCCTTCTCCCCCTCCTCCTCGTCCTCCTATTCTCCCTCTGGGGGGGCGGCGCGAGAGCGCGAAGTTATTCGCGCTTCGCGCAGCGCGAAGCGCGAAGTTGGGAGCCCTAGTTTAGTTTGAGAAAGGACCGCCGCCCACCCACAGGAACTGCTGCATGAGCTCGTCTCTTGTCACAAGAGGTTTGAGCGATAGCCCCCAGCTCGAAAGACACGCGCCTTCCATCCGTGCCATCGCTGCGAGTGTGCACCTCGGCCGCTCGCGGCGCCGGAGCGAGAGAGCCGCACTCTGCAGCCGCGCCGCGTGCCCTCCGTGCGGCTGCTGGCGCGGAACGCCCCGCCTGCCCCCAGCCTGCACGGGACTGGCGGCGCCACGGGGGCGCGCGCCTCCGCGGGGAGGCCCACGTCCTCGAGGAGCGGCAGCGGCAGCGGCGCGCTGCCCGGACCCCCGCCCCGCAGGCCGTGAGCAGTGCACGGCCTACTTCCGGCAGCAGTGCGGGGGCGACTGCGCCTGGGGCGAGGAGCCCCCCGAGCCGGCGGGGGCCGGCGCCGGGTGCCCCGCCCGCCGGCGGGGCCTCCGAGGTCCTCGGGAGGGCCGCCGAGGCCCCCTTGGGGGTCTCTGCGGGGGCCGCCGAGGGCCTCCGGGGGCCTGCGACGACGTCCGAGGCGTCCTGGTCCCCCTCTTCGTCTGCGTCGTCCTCGTCGTCGCCGACGCCGTGCCTCCTCTGGATGCCACCTGCTCGGTCTACACTCCTCGCCCCCGCCCCCATTCAGCAACCCGTTCCACCACCACAAAGGCCGTGCCCCTTCCTGGGGCTCGTCCTCCCGTGCGACCCCAGGCTTGCGAACCAGGATTTTGCAGGACCCAGCGGGGGAAGTAACGGAGCACGAAGAACGCGTCGGCCCACGGTTGCAGTTTCGATGACGATGATGATTATGATGACGATGACGATAACGATGACGATGGCGATGACGATGGCGATGACGATGATGTCGTCGTTGTCATCGGTTGTGCCAACGTCTTGGTTCACCAAAGTCCATGTCTACGGGGCCCTGAGACGATCCTGTCGGACTTGCCGGCCGTCGGTCAGCCTCCGCGAGCGCTCCCGTCGGGTTGGTCGGTTGACGGGCTCGCATGGTGCCACTCGGGTCGCCGGGAGTTCACGTCGGCAGTGTCTGATGGCACGTCAGGTGTCAGCGATTGTTCTCTTAATGTGCACAGTGAGGTGCAATCAGCGTTTGAATAATTTGGAGTCGTCAACTCACCCACCCACCCGTCTCTTCTCGGCAAAACTCAACTGGCGCAGTGACGCGAGGACTCTTACCATGCAGATCAGATCCATGACACAGGCGGACGAGGGATAATTGTGAAGGTGACATCGACGACGACAACGACGTCGACGATAATTGTGATGGTGGTTGTATGACATGCTGCTGATGGTGATGATGAGTATGTTGATGCTGATGATGACGACGTTGATGATGCTTATTATTAATATTATTACTATTTTTTATTATTTCTATTATTATTAGTATTATTATGATGCTGATGCTGATGCTGATGATGATGATGATGATGCTGATGATGATGATGATGATGGAGATGTTGGTGGCGATGATGACAAGGCCCACGACAACGACGATGAAGACGATTGTGACGGTGCTGAACACACCGAAATGGACGTCCGAGCGATGGCAAGATGCGTGTTCTGCCCGCGTGGCATCCGCGGATAGATTCGCAAAAGCACTCATGACTTCATTGCACGAGCACAGAACTACTGCACCCCCTTCGAACAACAGCGCTGGTGATAGCTTGTGTGTTAGGCGGTGTAGTAGCCCGTGATTTTACACGCGTGACGGCATGTCTGCGATCTACGCCAGTGCCTGTAGGAGCTTGCTCGCGGATATCACGTGGCGCAGTGACGCGCGGGCCCTGCTCATGCAGATGCATGGTTCGGACCAGCGAGAGAACCTTTTGGATTCAAAGTGTTGTTGAAGGTGTCGCTCTCGAAATATTCCGAAGACTACGAGTTGTGGATTCGTTTCGGCGTGCGCTCGTGGAGGTACACGGGCGGTGTGGCCTGCACTGTATAATGTGGTCGAGTCGGCGGGTGCGCAGCGATTGCGGGATGTGTTCGACAAGCGCGCGCGTTCTGCCCGCATGGTTTCATTTGACAGAATGGCCAAACAAACATTGGTTTCAATGTTCGGGGTTGGACAGACCTCCTACCCTGACACGTCGATTGAGGAATTGGCCGTTTTCGGTTCGCGAGAGGGCGTCGCGGCCGTCATTTTTGCGGGTCCAGGTCCGTCGGTTTCGGTCCCAGGCCGTTTTCACTAAGGGGAGGTTTATTAAAGGGAGATTTGTCCAACGCCGAAATATGATTGCGGCGAGTGCGCGCTATCTGGCAATCCATGTGCGGGGAAAGCCGGTGGCTTCTCGTTGTTGTTGATTCTGTATGTTTTGAGATGCATTTGGCATCGCTCGGGCGTGTGCACCTCTTTTCTCGGCGAGGACTATCGAGGAGCATCCTGGATCATCGAGCACAAACAAAAACACGCACGAAATCGAAATATGCACGGGGAATGGACGTCCAAGCGATGGTGAGTGCAGTGCAAACTATGTTTCATGCGCGCGCGGGGGGGGGAGGCGCGCGCATGTTGCCCGCATGGTGCTGTCGGACAGGGATTGTGTTACGTTGCGCGATTGTTGGATCAGCGCCTGCGCACCGCACTGTATGTCTCTTGCTGGGGGGCTGGCAGGGGTGGCACCACCGCGGCTTGGCTGGGATGCTACGAGTCCTCCGACCCCGCTCGCACTCAAAAGGTTTGGGCTCGGCTTGCTGAACGGGTTGGCTGGTAATGCTGGGTTTTCGGTTGGTGCCCGCCCGTGGGTGGACGGTTTCCCCCGGGTCTGTAGGCGAACCGGGGAGGGGAGGGCGAGGAGGGGGGGGAGGAGGAAGAGGAGGAGGAGGAGGAGGAGGAGGAGGAGGAGGGAGGACGAGGAGATGGAGGAGGAGGAGGAGTTGGAGGAGGAAAAGGAAGAGCAGGAGAGAAGGAAGAGGAGGAGAGAGGAGGAGGACGGGTCGCCTAAGCCCTTCGGAGAAACCCGCCACGCCCGTGGGGTCCCTCTACTGGAGGAATATACAAAGACGAGCAAACAATAGTACGGGGACGATTTTTGCAAATTATTTTGAATTACGCCAGAGACAAATCCCAATCAGTGACTGGTTTGAAATGGGATCGATAAAGAGATCGATAAGGAGATCGACTGGGAACCCGGAAATCCAGGAATCTGGAAGCCACCGAAATCGGCTTGGAACCAATGACCAGGAACCCGGGAACCCCGAACCGGGAACCGGGGAACCCAACCGGCCACCAAAATCGGCGGGAAATGTTCGCCAAGTCTTTCCATTTCCGCCAAAACCCCTCAGTGCAAGCACTGATTGGGGAATATTTCTGGAGCATCTCCGATTTTTCATCCAAAAGCCGCCTGTACAGGCGGCCCGGATTAGTAGGTCGACCCTGCCAAACCCAGGGTACCCTCGTGTCCTGTGCCTCGCGGCCCAAGCCTCCTACCTTCCTGTGGCCATGCGGCCCTCGGAAGGGTCTCGTGCCCTCTCCCCCACCTGCGCGCCGTGCTGGCAAGAGCGCGGGGACTTCCCAGCCGCGCGACAGCAGGCGATCCTCGCGAGGGGAAAACATCGCCATCTCCATCTCCGCGTTCGCCATCAAGCGTGCCCTGGCCAATCGAGCCCGCCTGTGGGAGCGCACGCCCGACCCCAGAGGCGTGCCGAGGTGTTGCCCGCCGCCCTCCCGTGGGCGCGCGTCGCGGGCGCCCCGCCGGCCTGCGTCGCGCAGACCGCACGGCAGGGCACACGCCGCACAGCTTTGCACCGCACAGCCTGCACCGCGCAGCCTGCGCCGCCGCCGGGCCTGTCCCTCCCACAGGAGGAATATTCCTGGACGCCCGAAATGGGTACGGAAAAATGGGAACAATGCCCAACAGCAGTTCCTGTTCATTCTGAACAGGACTCGCTGTCTACGCCGCCGCGGCCGGTGCCCATTCGAGACAGAAGGCCGCCTGCCCAACAGCGGCCGCTGTTGGTTTGGGACAAGATTTGCTGTTGGGCATTGTACCCATTTTTTCCGTACCCATTTTGGGCGTCCAAAATATTCAAACATTGGTTTCTTGTTTGCATGTTTTATATATCATTTCGGGGGACGATGCTTAAGTACCTTGGGCATTGCTTCATGCGTTTTGACTATCTAAGAACTGTTCGTCCAGAATCCGCCTCCAGGGGGACATGCCCGACCTACTGGTCGGGTATAGCCAGGACCCCAGGTAAGGGGACCCGATTAGTAACAGGGCCCCGGAGCTTTTAAATCGGCCAGAGAAGCATTGAACAAGGTCTGCCGTAGGTGGTGCTTGTTCGGGCGACGGCAGTTCCAGTTATAGTGGAACGGGGCGGGGGGGGGGGGCGTCCCCCAGTACACATCACTAAAGTAAGTCCCACTAAACCGAACCCAGTTCTGCCAACGCCCGAGCTGGAACTACTTCGCCTACCACAGCTCAGGGGTGGACCTAAACAGTGTTTCTGCGATTTCGTGGGCCGTTTTCGTTTCGATATCGTTTTGCGGTACAGACGGATTGAAGACAAAACGAAGGAAAACGAAAACAAAACGAAAACAAAAAACACCGTTTAGGTTCAGCCCTGCCACAGCTTGGACCACACAGAGTGCACCGCATAGCTTGCAGCACATAGCTTCCCGCGTCAGACGGGCAATAGGATCCACCCCCCTCCCGAGCCTGGACTCGTCCTGCCCCCCTCGGGACACCGCAGTTTACATCTGAGTCTGCCTTGTCGTTCCTTTTCCACCCGAAAGCATACTATGGCAGCCCCGATGGCTATTGACCGTCTCTCCCCTTTGTCACACAGTCATCATATTCACGCACACTCGCGTATCTCACAGATACGTTTCAAAATCACGTGCCGGAGAAGTTGCAAAGTGCATGCGCGCGCATGTCGAAATCATTCAAAGCGCCGTCGGGAAAAAAATTCAACCTTAAAGATGAAACGTAAAGGCCTCATGTCTTTCCAAGACGAACTTTGCAGATGTTCTGCCCGCGCGCACTTGCTGAAATCGCAGGAAGCCATGTTCGGGTGCCGCCACACGCGCAGACGCCGCCACGCGCGTGTGCCGAAATCTGTCCTATACCATTGGTGGTTGAAGCATTACAAGATAGCGCTCTTCAACAACACATGGAAAGCGAAGTTCTTGCCAACAAACAGTTTGCCAGGCTTCTTGAGTTTTTGCGCGTGCACATTTCGTAGCCATTACCCTCATCAGCGCCACCCCACCCGCCCTTATCGGCATCGTCAATCGCCGCCAGTGCCGCCATCATTCGCCAATCACCTTCGTCATCGACGCATGGACATCATCATCGCCATCGTCGTCACCAGCATCGGCACCGTCATTGGTCTTGCCGCCGGCATCGTCATCATCGCCACCATCACTACTATCATCGTCATTGCCGCCTTTGCCGCCGTCATATGACACCACGCCCGGCCGAGTCACCGAACCGCACGGAAGTGCCCGGTCGACAGCGCGGCCTTTGAAACGCGCTTGGAAGGTTCCATCGGCAAGCGCCATCGCGGCCGCATCATTTGTTTTGTGCCCAACCACCTGGCCGCTCTACGCGCAAGCTTGCGCGCGCCAGCGCGGCGGCAGAGATGCGCCAGCCAGCGCCCAGCACATCCGCAATCGTGGCCGCATGGGTTGCGCCAAAAAAATGCAGGTGGGAAGGGACGTTTGCGCTCGCAGCGGAGTGGACATTTCACGACTCACAAAAACCAGTTGCGCCACGTAGGTGGCAACACGTACATTCTCTTGTCTAAAGGAAGAATAGACTCACCCCCCCGCCCCTCAGAGATAACACCCCCCTCTGGGGTATTGCGATTGTATATGTATTCTACACACTCGTCCATCCGAACTATGAATTCATACGATCCCAGCCAAACCAGTATGACTCCCCCCCGCCACCCACTGCAAAACATATTCTCGGCGCGCTCTCGTTTATCAAAAATCATGGGTTTACAAGAACCCCTTACACAAAAGAGAAACGAAGTGCACACGCGCGTGTCGTCGCGCGCGTATGCCGAAATCCTTCATGAGCTTCCGGTTTCGCAAGGATTTCAAAATCGAGCTCCCACGAGAAACTTACAGGTGAACACATGGTTTCGCAACACGGATTTCCTTTTTTGTATAAATAACAAACGTACGCGCGCTCTTGCGAAATCTTAATAGGTTTTCAACATGTTCAAAAAAGTACTACCAAATTTGTTTCGCGCGCGCATGCCGAAATCTTTCGAACGCCCTTGCCCGCGTGCCGTCGCGAGAATCCGTTGCAAAAAACGGGGTGAACTGCAGACGCGCGCGTCGTCGCGCGCGCGCGCATGCCGAATTCCTTCATGAACCTTCGGTGTCGGACGGATTTCAGATTCGTGTGTCCAAGAACATACACTAACACAAGGTTTCGCAACACGGATTTTCAACAAAAGCGTGCGCGCGCGCTCTTGCGTCGTCGTCGGCGTCGCCGCCCTCCGTCCTCCCTCGTCGTCGTCGTCGCCGTCGTCTTCCTCTGTCTTTCCTCGTCGTCGTCGTCTTGGCGTCGTCGTCGTTTCCGTCGTCGTTGTCGCCTGCCGTGGTCGTCCTTCCTCCCTCGTCGTCTTCGTCGGCGTTTCGCCGTTGTCCCTCCTATTTCGTCGCCGTCGTAGTCGTCGTCGTCGTCGTCTTCCCCCCTCCCTCGTCGTTGTCGTCGTCGCCGTTGTCGTCCTCCCTCCTCCCTCGTCGTCGTCGTCTTCGTTGGCGACGTCGTCGTCGTCGTCTTCGTCGCCGTCGTCGTCGGCGTCGGCGTCGTCGTGGTCGGCAGCGGCGTCGTCGTCGGCGTTGTCATCGTCATCGTCGTCAGCGTCGTCGTCGTTGTCGTCGTGGTCGTCTGTGTTGTCGTCGTCGTCGTTGTCGCCGTCGCCGAAGTCGTTTGAGACGTCGTCGGTGTCGTCGTAGTCGTTGTCGGCGGCGTCGTCGTCGTCGTTGTCGCTGTCGTCGTCGGCGTCGGTGCCGGTGCCAAGGGCCATTTGGGACCGACCGTCACGGTCGTAAGAGGTCTTGCGACCAAGTTGCGGGTGGGAGGGTGTGATGTTCCCACGAGCAGTGGGGAGGACAGCTTCAAGTTGAGCAAGTGATTGATTGCACCACGTAGTCTGCGCCACATGACTTCCCTCACGTAACTTGCACCACGTAATTTGCAACACAGCTTGCAGCACATAGCTTACACCACATGGTTACACCACATGGCATGCGCATCACGCTGGCGATCATTGTATATTTCTGATACAGGTGAACGAACGAGCAAGAAAAAACTAAGCCCCGAGGTGGGGCGATTTTTCCGATCTCGGTCCATGGGCACACTTGGTTTTGGGACGAGGAGTCCATCCAGCGCGCGTGGCCGCCACGAGGCGGCCACGGACGCCAACCAGGCAAAAGCCCGCAGACAGCGTCGAGACTCAGCCAGTCACGCGACACATGCAACACGCCCTGCTGCAACGTGGGCGTGCTTGTCGCCTCGCGAGGCGCGAGGCGCGAGGCCGCCTGCGCGCGTCGGCGCCTGGGCACCCCGCAGCCCTCGACGCCGGCACCCTCCGAGCGCCGCCCGTCACCGCGAGAGCGCCAGAGCGAACCGCAGCGGGCCGCGGCGGGCTGCAGCGGCACCAGTGATAGCGGAAGTAGAGGAGGAGGAGGCGAAGGAGGAGGATGAGGAGGAGGATGAGGAGGAGGAGGGGGAAGAGGAGGAGGAGGAGGAGAAGGAGGAGGAGGAGGAGGAAGAGGAGGAGGAGGAGGAGGAGGAGGGGAGGAGGAGGGCGGAGGATGAGGAGGAAGAAGAGGGAGGTGGAGGAGGAGGAGGAGGAGGAGGAGGAGGAGGAGGAGGAGGAGGAGGAGGAGGGGAGGAGGAGGAGGAGGAGGAGGAGGGGGAGGAGGAGGAGGAGGAGGAGGAGGAGGAGGAGGAGGGGGAGGAGAAGGAGGAGGAGGAGGAGGAGGAGGAGGAGGAGGAGGAGGGGGAGGGGCCAGCAGCAGCAGCAGCAGCAGCAGCAGCAGCGGCAGGAGGAGCCGCAGCCCTCCCTGCCCCAGCAGGGCCGCGGGCCTGCCCTGGCTGGCCCCCGCCAGGCCCTTCCATAGAGCCCGCGAAGCTGCGCGGGCCTCGCCGGCCGGGCCCCGCCGGGCACCCTCCGCAGGAAGTCCAGCAGTGGCGAAGCGTCCTGGCTCGCCTAAGGCCTACCAAAGACAGTTCTAAAAACCTTTCTGCAGGCCAGCCACAACTGGGGGAGCTGTGGTCCTTACCCCCCTGGGGGACCCATCGATTGCGACACCCCTCGAGAGAGAGATTGTCGATGCGATGGGTTCCCCCAGGGGGGTAAGGACCACAGCTCCCTCAGTTATGGCTGGTCGGTTTTGTGGTCTGCACGAGATGTTATTAGAACATGCCTGGCTGGGACTGTCTTGTTTTAACACGTCGAGCTTATGTTCTGAGAGCAGTGTTTTGTGATTCGAACACTTGTGGGTTCTAGGAACATATCGTGGTTTGCCCATAGGAATGCCGGGACGGTCGGTCCCTGCTCAAAGGAAGAGAAGAACAAGGTAATCTCGACTATGTCTGCTCGGCCCGATGCAGCCAGCGCGTCTGCGAAGTGAAATGGATTCGCGCGATCGGAGGCCTCACTCCGACGATCAAGAAGACAAGCATCTCGGGTGTCGCCCCTGTCCGCATGCTTCGCGTTGGGCGCCCCATGTTAACGGGTCAATCCTTCGCTTTGGATGCAAGTGGGAGGGGGATGATAGGATGGACGGACATGGGACGGGTAATGGACCAGGGAATGAGGAGAGGGACGAGGGAGGCGAGAAGGAGGGGACGTGGGGACCACCGCCGATGCCAACTGCATGGCAGCATGACGCGTGCTGCAGTCGGGGCCAGGACATGTACATCGACCAGTGCCTCGACAAGGTGCTGCACGTCAGGCCCTCCTGCCGACTCTGCTTCCGCTCACCGCGTCTTGATTTGAGTCGGGCCTGTCCCTCTACAGGAGGAATATTCAAAAATAGTCCAAATCTAGTCTGGGGACGACTTTGATTATTTTTTGACTATTGTTGAACGTTTTTGCGGGTATGTGGTATTTTTCACCCAGCATCCGCCTGTAGGAGGACACGCCCGACCCGAAGTCTTGCTGCCCGTGCTGCCTCCGCCAGCCTCCCACCGCCGACCGCATCCTCACCATCGCCCGGCGTTTGTCCGTGATCGTCCTGCTGCACGCAGCGCGGAAATGGCCTTAAGTCGGGCCTGTCCCTCTACAGGAGAACTGTTCAAGAATACTGAAAAAATAGTCTGGGGATGATATTCCTGTAACTTTTCACCATGTTTGAGAACTGTTGACCATTTTTGGTTTGTCGTCCAAATCCGCCTGTAAGATGACATGCCCGACCTAACCGTAATCGTTCTGCTGCACACAGCGCGGAAAAGGCCGGACGTGTGGCAGCAGGAGCAGCCCGTCAAGCAGGTAATGATTTGGAGGGCAGGGCCCGTTTCGATTCCTCCGATTCGATTGGATTTGATTTCGATGGCTTCCGCTTCCGATTCGCTTCTACTTGGGATTCCGATTTGGGCTCCGATTCTTCAATGGAGGCGTACAAGCCTGCCGATTTCCGCCGATTCGACTTTTCCCGACTCGGCTGCCGATTTCCGCCGATCCGATTCATGTCGATCGCCGATCCGAGTTATTGATTCGATTCTGGGCTCTCCTAGGAGGGCGCGGCGTGCGACCAGATGGCATGCGCACGGAGTGCGCGCGCCGCGTGCTTCAAAGAGACGCACGTACATACCCTGTTGCAGGACCACGGAAGTATGAAACACTGAGGGGAGGGAGATGTCAGAGTCGTTTCAGCATGTCGGATATTGTTGTGGTGCGGGGCGGGTTGTGTTAGTCATGCCTTCGCGGAATTCGTTTGTGTTGTCTGATGACACGCCTTTCCAGGCGCCAGGGCGCTTTCCCATGGGTCTGGTTGGACAGCAGCGCCAATTAGACACCGATCACCCCAGCAGACTCCGGTATTCGAGGTAAGGGACGAAGAGGGGGCGGTGGAGGCAAGTCGATTGCCGATCCTACATCTTGCACTTTCTGGACTTTACTGTCCCAGCGGGGCACCCACGGTCCCGTGCTCCCCACGAGTAGACGTCAATTCGGTTCGTAGCATCGTCCCCATGATAGCCACGTGCCGGCGTCGTATGTGTTGTCGCCGTATCGCCCCTTCACCCTCTTTGTTTGGAGGGGGCTGTCGCGTGTGCGTTTTCGGTTACTTTCATCATCCCGCTCCTCAATTCAACCATTCCTCCTGGTGCGATTACAGTCATACGCCTGTGCTGGAGTTATCTCCAGCTTGAGCGGTCAAACCATTACGCTGGCTCGTTTCAGCGGGGTTCCCCTTCCAGAGATGATCAAATTTGACCCGATGTCAGGTCATAGTAGACGTTCGCCTGGGAGCCAGCTTGTTTACAATATCTTCAGAACAGATGTTATCTGGAAAATTCCATGTCGATAAATCTACTACTCCGTTTTACGATGGGTCCCACCCCCCAAAGCCCTGTCTATAGGACCACCCTTTGGACGATGAGGAGGTTTAGAAGGAGAGCCGTGCAGATGTGGGTTTACGATTCGGATCTGACCCACAAGATATAATTTGATCGGCCTGATCGGCCTGGATATCCCCACTCATCTGCCAATACTACCTGTTTCCAGATCCAGCTACCAAAATTGAGAGTTCACGATTCGGATTTGACCCGCAGGATATAATTTGATCGACCTGGGTATCCCCACTCACATGCCAATACTCTTTTTCCGGGTCCAGATCCTGCCACCAACATTGGGATCGACTTACCTATCGTCTAATGCCACTGCCTCTCTCTCTGCCCGTCTCACTATCGATACAGTGGTGTCGCCATCTATCGATCTATATTCGTGGCAGTCAGGGGACACTTGAGGGACAACCACGGGCAACCAAGCGACAATTGCGGACAAACGACGGGATGATTGAGGGACAATCTCGGGACAACCACATGACAACCACAGGTCCCCTTCAGGAAAACCACGGAGCAACCACGGGACAACCAAAGAAGAGCCGTTGGACATCCGCGCGATGACCACGGAACAACCACGGAAGAAGAACAACGACAACAGCAGGGCAACCATGGAACACGAATTGGGCAACCACGGGACAAACGCGGGACAATCACAGGATAACCGCAGGACAACCACAAGACAACCGCGGGACAACCACGGGACGACCCCAGGCACGCCCCGGACGCCGGGGGCCCGATTCTTTTTGGCGCGACGTGGGCCCGGCTGGTGCAGAGATCCGCGCCGCTTCGCTTCGCCCGCACTCCACGCACGACGCGGACCCAAACCAGAACCGCATTCCCGGCTGGGCGATTCCGTGCCATGCCGGCCTCACCACCTAATGGGAGCCGGCGGTAAACCGTCAACCAGGTTACCGCCAGGACCCTGGACACGCAAAAGAGTGCTCAGAATACGACGAGAAAGCTTCCTTGACTATCAGCTCGAAGACTCGAAACATGTTTTTTTTCGGTGTCATACGAAGTTGGTTCCGCCAATATGTGTGTGTACACTAACCTCCGATGTTAGAGTGAGGGGGCGGAGCGGTCTCACACCGTCCCTGGTGAAGTGGGTCTCCGTGGCCGGGATGCTGATTCTTGTTGTCGTCGTCCCCCCCGCGACCCCCCCGGCGAGCCACACCACGGCCCAGCCCGCGGCCCGCCTTGCGACCCACCCGCGGCCCGCCCGCGAAGCACCCCGCGCCCGCGCCCTCTCACTCTTGTCCTCAGGAGGGGAAGAAAGCACACAGACACAATGAATCGTCGATTCCCCGGAAAATATGGGAAAATATGGGAAGTGGGGGGGAAGACAGAAACCCCAAAAATGTGGGAAACTACGGGGAATCATGTTATTTGTGTGTGTGTGCGTTTATTTGTGTGTCCCTGGGCCCCTTCTTGTCCGCAGCTGCGGGCTGCTGCGCATGTGTGTGCCGTCTGCGAGGTTGGCTCAAGCGACCGCTCGCGCCCTCCTCCGCCAGAGCGCGCCAGGGGCGCCGCCCCTCCGCCCATGAGGGCGCCAGAGGACGCCTGGAGCGGCGACGCTGGGTTTGCGGTGACCACTGTGACCATTTCGGCATGTTCGGCGTTCACGGAGTCTGTCGCCGTGGAGGAGGACCAGGAGGGTCAGGCAGATGCCTTGCTCTACGCCACGGGCACAGAGGCCATGGAGTCGTTCTCCAAGAGCGTGGACGAGGAGGTGCCCCTACATTCGGCATTGCGAGAAGGGTGGGACGAAGCGGGCGAGGCATTCGCGGACGAGGCATTCGCTACCGGCCATTCTCCGAAGGCTTGGCTACAGCGCGTGTGGGCGCGCCTGGATGAGGAGTCCCACGACGATAATGTGGCCACCCCGCCCCCGCCGCGCCGGCGCTTGCAGCGCCCCGCCACCGCAGAGATTCTCCGCCGGCTGGGGCTCGTGGCGCCCGACAGTCAGCCGAGTGCTGCCGCGACTGGCGTCGAGCCGCATTGCGGTGTTCGTGGCGTTGGGAGGGCGCCGTCGCCACCCTCGCAAGCCAGGACAGATTCCGCTGCGGACCCGCTGGCGCCCCTGAGCCCAGCGGTCGACGGTCCCTCGCAGTGCGGCTCACGGCCGGCGACGGTTCCTGGGCTAGACATGGACAGGGTGCACATGGAATCGGAGTTTCACAATCTCGGGGCCCCTGGCCGGCCCACCGCGCCTGGGCTGCCTGGCGCTGCCGACGGGTCTCGGGGCAATGTCGAGCTGCACGTCGGCGCCAGCACCGCGAGCTCTGCAAGCAGGCTGCTGGAGGAGCCTGGCGCCGCCGAGGACGCCAGACTGCCGGCGGTTCCGCCCGAACGGGGTGGCGCGGTCGGCTCTGCCGTCCGGCGTGATTTCCGGCGCGGCTTGGCGGGCATGCCGCAGGAGGCAACCGCCATGGAACGCCCGCTCTCCCGGCCAGGGGGCTTGCGGCCACTGCCGCGCAGCCGCAGTGCGCCGGGCGGGCCGCGAGGCTCGCAGGGTTCTCGCGGCCCCCTGCGCCAGGAGCGCAAGCAGCCAGCGAGGCCAATGGAGGCCCCGGAAGCCCAGGGGGTGAGGGGAGGGGCGTGGTGGAGGGATGGGTCGCTGCAGTACGCGTCGAAGCACGGCGAGGATAGCCGCAGCAGCCCGTACTGGCGTGGGCCGTCCACGAAGGCGCGGCCGATGGCCTCGCGGGGCCAGCCGTGCGGCGTGCGCGGCCGCCACGCACAGACGGTGGCGCCCCTCGGCACCGCGCACGTGCACCACCACCAGCACTTGCATTACCACGTGCTGATGGGGCCTGAGGGTGCAGCGGACGTGCCAGTCCCTTCACCCGAAGCTGTTTGCTTGGGTGGGGTTGGTGCGTGGGTGGCTGGGACGCACTGAACCGACATCCGCAGGACTGCGTCTGACCAGTGGAAGCGCTTGCTGATGCACGCCCCCGCTGTAGACGCGGAGAGTGACTGCGATGGGAAGTATGCGTTCCGCGTACATAGAGGTTTGAACAAATCATTTCCCCGCAGTGGAGCAAGACGGCACGGCCAAGGACGACAGTAGGGCAATCTCACACGACCATCCCAAAAAGGTGAACCCTTGCCGCAGCGAGTGTTGACGGCCTGAGCTGCAGGCCGAAGCAGGTTGAGTAAAGAAAGATCCCCTAAACAAGGTGCTTGCAGAGTTTCTGTATATGTTCGAACGCCCGATGAAGGAGCCCCGGCCCCTGAAATCGGTGGCCCACTGTGGCTACCCATGGTGCCCCCCCAGAGCACCCTGTCGTGACCCCCTCCGCCCCCCATCGTAGCCCGCCGATCGTGAAGTGCGGAAAGCTGTTTAGGGTCTTCTGCCGAACGGGTTTCAGTTGCTTTGCTTCTGCGGCCTGTAGACCTCCAACTCCTTCCCGCCCGGCCTGTTCCTTTCATATTGACTTCCGAAAATGCGAGTGAGCCGCACGCAAGCACCCTTCGAAATGTCTTGCAGCATCCAGATCGGCATTCCCGCATTATGGGTTCATATCCGATTGGTGCTCTCGCCGATTGATTGCGAAGGCCTTACGGCCGGTGCCGCCGACCCTGAAGGGAGACGACGACGAAGACGACGACAACAGCGGCGGCGGCAACGACGACGACGCTAACGTGGGCCAGAGTCCTCAGGGATGTGTCTTGGGGTCTCTTCTGGGGAGGAATGTTTTGGCCTTTTGGGAACCTCTTGGGGGCCTCTTGGGAGCCTCTTGGGGGCCTCTTCGGGCTTGCTGGGGACCTCTCGTGGGCCTCGTATGGCCTCTTGGGGATTTCTAGGGGCCTCCTGGGAGCCTCTTGGGGCCGAGGACTCGAAATGTCCGTTCGGGTCCCCCGTCTGGGCACGCTTTTGGAGCCGTCTTGGGGGCCTCTTGGGCTGTCTTGGAGGCGTTTTGGGCTGTATTGGGGTCCTCTTGGGCTGTTTGGGTCCCTCTTGGAGGCCTCTTGGGCCGTCTCGGGGCGATCTTGGGGGCCTTGCGCCGCCTTGGAGCGGTGGGAAGTGGAAAAGGCGAGAACGCCCAAGTCTTACGAATTTGGCCTTTTGAGCCCTCTCGGGAGTGCTCTTGGAGTCGTCTTGGGGCGTCCTGGGGCCTCCTGGGCAGTCTGGAGGGCGTGAAGGCGTTTCTGGACCGATCATTTGGCGATTGAACACCCTTTTGGACCGTCTCGGGGGCCTCTTGGGGCACTCTTGGTCTGTCTTGGTACTTTCTGAAGCCCCGGGGCCCCTAGGGGGGGATACGTACCTGACCCCCCCCCGACGCCCCCCCCCCCCCCCCCCCCCAGATTTACCACCCCCCCGACATTGCTAGATTTCTCTCTCTCTCTCTCTCTCTCTCTCTCTGACACGCTTGAGGAGGAGGGTGCAGGGAGGACGATTCGAACAGAAGCTCCTCACACACGCTGACAGGGTCGTCGGATTTTCAACACAGGATACCCTTGCAAGTGTCATCCGGTGTTTAGGAGGGTGCTTTTCACCGCCGAAGCATCGTTCGTCTTCGAGATGACGGTATCGCCCCAGCGCTGGCTCGCTCTTGTTGCCTCCATGTCCCCATCCAAATATTGATCATCCATTATTTATCATATTGCTGCTCCTGGCCATAGTCCATCACATCACCATCCTTTGCTTGGCTAGCCTCCGTAGCAAATTGAGCGCAAGGCGAGCCAGCAACGGGCAATTGCGTGCGGATCCTTGCTACCGTTACAGCTCATGGGGCACGGTGTGGCTTTGCTCGCAGCGGCGCTCTATCGGGAGACGTTAGACCTCGACGCGTACCTGGGCAGGCACTTCCAAGGCTGCGTAACGGCTGTCAAACACCTCCCAAGTTTCATTCGCACCACGAGGCGACCTCGAGGATGTCTTGAGGGCGTAGCCATGGAGACCGTAGCCGCTGTCGTCCTTGACGTCCTTGAAGTTGCCCTCGCAACCGAAGTCTTAGAACCGCCTGGCAAGAGGCCACTCTCCCTCTCGGCATCGTCACCCATCATTGTCAAGCCGTCCAGAATGAACTCGGGGGCGTCAGGGTTCCACCCGAACGGCTTCGCCGCTGCCGCGTTGTTGTGACCCTCCCTCTGGACCCTGTTCAGTGTTGTCTAGTCCGCGCGCGCCAGTTCTTTCCGTGGGATACCGACCGTGTGAGAGGCCGCATGCCATCGAGTCGCCACCAGCTTGTTGACGCTCTGCTCCCTCAGCGTTGCAGTGAGGACAGGCGCCATCAGGGCGAGCATCGATGCCACCGCGAAGTCCGCGTCGACGAGCTCGATCAGCACTGCCTCTAAGCGCTTATGCATGTCCTCCGCCTCATTTGCCGTGTGTGTTGCGGAGGTTGCTAAGGGGTTGGGCTGCGCCACCAGCCGCAGCGCGTGCCCGATTGGCCAATGCTGCCCGCTCTGACTTTCTGCGTCGGGTGCTCGGCTGGGGCCCGTCCCGAACTATCTGTCTGGACACCACTGGTCCCGCACCCCGCCGTTGGGGAGCCATGTTGCGCCCGGCAGCCACCGAGCCAAGATGGATAGGACCCGTCTACGGGGCCCAAATGTATACACCACCACCACCACCACCTCCCCCATCCCCTCCCCGTCCCTGGAGAGAGGAGAGGCAGACGAGGGTGGAGGAGGGACGAGGAATCGACGTGGTGGTGGTGTATATTTTTGGGGCCCGCGCCTTCATCGCTTTCCTCCGCCTTCCGCTCCTCTCTCGCCTGCTTCCCTCGGGGCGCGGGCCAAGGCCGTGGCGCGCACGGGCGCGCTCGTCGCCTTGCGGGGGGCCGGCCTTCTGCTGCGCCTCCTCTGATCTTCGCACCTCTCCTCGGGAAGCACACAGGGACGCGCGCTGTGGGAAGGGCTCGACGGGAAAGGTAGAAACTCGTGTGTAATGTAACGCAAGCGCGCTCCGCTCCTTTCACAATCCCCCTCTCCATATATGTATGCCGTCTCGTATCCTTTCCCAGTCACGGCTGTCACGTCCGCATTCCACGACCATCCCCTTTATAATGAAGTTGTCTGGTTGCGCGGCAAAAGTATGAACAGCAGAGCCAGCATTATTTTGCGCGTCTAGATCCGCATCCCACTCGCAGTCCTCAGCCTTAGCACGTGGGAAATGAATGAGTGGTCAATAGAGTCCGTTGATCACCAGTCGCGACAAAATTGCGTATGATATCCGATCTGATCCGATTCGATTCGTAAGTTTGAGCGATGGCCGTGCGCATTCAAGTGTGTGTACCGTACTGGTTACCACGAAAAGGTGGGGATTTGGGGCAGGAGGTGGATTAGAAGGAGCGGGAGGAGGAGGAGGAGGAGGAAGAGGAGGAGGAGCAGCAGTTTCTAATGAGTAGAACGATGGCGGACGAACCGCACTCAAGATGCGCGCCATAGCGACGCGTAGATTCGTCACAGCGACGGAGGGACGATTTTTTTCAAGTGGGGCTCTCGTTTGACATCATATGTGCATCTGGCAGCACGGAGTGTGACATTGCGCAACGGCGCGAAGATGGATGGCAATTCATTTTCAAGATGCGGTGCTCGTAAAGGTGTCCCCTCAGCGCGCGCGACGACGCGCAACAACATTCATCTTCCAGCAGTTCCACTGGTGGCGGCCCCTCTTCTCAAGGGAGGAAGAACCACCCGGACCAGACAATTGGCGTTTTCTAAACGGCCCTGCGCGTTTACCAAACAGCCCTGCCCTGTTTGATTCCCTCTTTGGGTGCGTTCTCGAAACGGTTTCGCGCGTCGGGGTGTTTTTTTCTCGGGGTGGATGTTCTGCCGTCTACTTCCCACAGCACGGCCACCGCTGGACGACTCCCTGCACTCCGTGGCCCTACCGCGCTCCTTGGGGCGCATTCTTTCTTGCGGAGCGAGGGCCCCCCTGCCTGCAGATCGAAGGCCCGTGGGGCGGGCGCTTCTCCCTCAGCGGGGGCGCGCTCCCCGCCGCGAGGCAGAACAGCGGGGGCTGGGCCGGCTGGGCGTACGACTGCGTGGGGCGTTCCAGACATCGAAGGGGGAAAACCGCCATGAGCATACAGTCGGGGCCCTGAAGAAGGAACCCTTTTCGTTGGGCAGGGGCTCTCCGTGTTCCTTAATTGTTTCGCAGCTTGCCTTGGATTTTCCTTTGGTTTTCGATACGAAATCGAAGTTCAACTTATGGAAAATAGGGGCCTCGTTCCTTATTTAGGGTTCTTTAGGTCAACGCCTCGACTGTAAACTTTGACGCTCTGCGCGGATTTCTCAGATCGGCGCTTGGGCCCCCTCCGGCGGCGCCTCCGGCGCCGCCCCCAGCGCGCCCCGCGCGCCAGGGAAGGGGGTCCGTCGCAGATCCAAGAACTCCGCGCGGAACGCCAAAAGTTTATGTTTATGTCGTTGTTTACTCCTCTAAGAGAGGGCCTCGCCTTCGAGGATCAAAGGAGTTGCCGTTTCTTCCTCGGCGGAAGCTGGCAGAAGGCGGTGGAAGTAAAACAAGGCCGCCGCCGCCGGCGGAAGCCAGAGGAAAGCCGGCGGAAGACGGCGGAAGTAAAAGATGCGCCCCCAAGGGATGAAAGCGTTGTTTCAGGGTTTCCGGAATCCGCCATATGAGTGCGGGTCCAATGGGGTCCCCCGATCGTTGAGAAGAAGCGGTAGCAGCGGCTTGCGCGCCCGGGTTTGGCCACCCCGCGTCCCCCGTTAAGCCACGCACCAAAGGTCATTCTTGCTTAGGGTCACTCTTACATGTAGCCGACCAGAGGGTGTATTACAGCATTGCGTGCTGCTCATTCGAGAACCACGGTCTGACAACGCTTCGCCCTCCGTCCTTCCAAGCACCAGGAGTGTCTCAGACCAGAGTGCGTGGCGAGGAGGCGAGGGTCATATCTTGAAGACGGTTCGCAGTCCATCCGCGTCACCGGACGAAGCAGTTGGATTCCGATGAGCACATGATTGGGATCCTGTTGGGATCCGAATGACATTATATATGGGCCTTATGTTGGGATCCCATTGGGCCTTTATTGTTCAGAATTTGATTGGGATCCTATTGGCGTCCTGTTGCAGTCCGATCGGAATCCGGTTGGGATCATCTGTGGGGTGCGATTGGAATACGACTGGATACGATTGGAATCCGATTGGGGTCATGTTAAAAACTTACTGTAACCAAGCGGGATCCGCTATTGGGATTCTGTAGAACAGAGGAGCAGGAGGGCGGGGATGGGGCGGGGGGCGAGACAACATTTCCAGGGCGGGGGAGTGTTACAAGTTCACCGGGAATATGGGGGCCAGCATCTGTTTTTCGTCAGACGTAGCTGCGGGAATGGAGATCCAGGTGTACCATGGCCCGCGTCCGCGGAGCGAGAGGCATGATCGCACCGGGAGGGAATGGGAGGGAGGGATAGGATGTCTGATGTGGCTCGAGCGCGCCTCGTTTGTCGCCCCCCCCCCCCCCCCACGTCCACCCGCAACCCACCTCGCGACCCATCCACGACCCACCCCGCGCCCTCCCCCATTACTTCTACCCGCAACTCACGGGTGCTACACATGCGGCGTCCTGATTGTTTCAGGACGGCGCCCCCAAGGTCCCGACCCTCTCCCGGGGCCAGGCGAGGGCCCCCTGGGGCCGCGAATAGCGAAGAACCTCCCGTCCTGATGTCTTTACGACGCGAGCATGTCTGGGTAAGGGTCAATCATGTCTTCTTCGGGGCCCCCCCCCCCCCCCCCGCCGCCCCCCCCCAGGAGGGAGCTCGAGGACAGGCTCCTCCGCGAGGAGCACTGCGACCCCCCCGCGGGGTGGAGCTCCTGCGCCGAGCCGCAGGCCCTCTCGGCGGCGACCGCGCCGCGGCGGGAACCCTCGCGGGCGAGCTCGCTCGGGAGGAGGGGTGCACAGGGGAAAGGGTCGGGATTTCTGGGGACGCCGTCCTGGAAAACTCCAGACGTCGCGTGTCTGGGTGGAGGTCGAGGGGAGGAACGTCGGGTGACGGCGACGACATCTTTGCACATCCACCGTTCCCTGGCTGGGCCCTTGCTGGGCCCAGGAGCTGTGTGTGGACGCCCTCCTTTGCCAAGCCAGAGGGGCGTGGCGTATGCACCGCTGCTGTGGAAGTCGAGGGGAGACGCGCGGGTCGAGGAAGCGCAAACAGGGATGACGGTACGTGGATTCCAGTGGGGGCATTCGATCAGGAACGTGCCCGGCGGGCTCAGACCCTGGAGGGTTCCTTACCTGATGAGGGTGGCGGTGATATCCCTGGCCAGCCCACGATTAGCTTTCCATTGGCTTCCAGCCCCTGGGTTCCTTATCGAGGGTTTCCGTGTCCAAGGCCGCCGCCGTAGCGACGGGCCACGCCCCCGTACAGCATCGGCGCGCCCCGTCGCCCGGTCGGGCGACGTTGGCCTCCTGTGTTCGGGGGCGCTTCCCCCGATCCACGCATCTGGCGCCAGTGCGTCGGATCCAAGGACCCCGTGTCCAATTTTAGCGTGAGCCCGACGCGGGGGCCATGACCAATACGCCGCTGGGTCTTGCCGACATGATCCATGCGGGCCGTCGCCGGTTCGCGAGGATCATCCACGAGTTGACGCTGACCAGGATGAGCGGTGGCCAAGATCGGCGCGGCAAGTCCGCGTGCAGTGGAGGGGTCCGGGAGGGCGGAGGGGGTCGGCGGCGCGCCCGGGCCTGCTCGGCAGGCCCCGAAGGCCTTGGGCCTGCTGCGAAGCCTGCAGAGCCTTTGGCTGCAGCCGCAGGCGGCTCCTCAGAGAGGGCCGGAGGGAATCTGAGGAGCCCCGCCGCTCTCCGAGGGGAGTTCTCTCCCCGCTCGCCTCCACCACCCTCGGCGTGCCACCGAGGCGAGGAGGGGGAGAAGAGGGGGGGAGGAGAGGAGGGGAGGAGAGGAGCCGTGAGCGTCGGATGGGGCGCCTGCTGCTCCTGGCGCCCTGGGGTGGGCCGGGCGGCGCAGCAGGCCCAGCTCCGCCACCAGCCCGCCGCCGTTGCAGCGTGCGCCGGCGTCTCCCGAGGCGTCGTCGATCCTCGAGCCAGGATCGGGTATGGCCAGGACCCCGGGTAAGGAAACCCGGTTAGTGGTAGGGCCCCAGAGCCTTCGAATTGGCCAGAATCATTAAACCAGGTTTGCCATAGCTGGTGTTTTTTCTGCTGACGGCAGTTCCGGTTAGTGGAAAGTGGACGGGGGGGGCGCCCCCGGTACAGATCACTAAACCAGGTTCCACTAAACCCAGTTCTACCAACGCCCGAACATATACACCACCACCACCTCCCTCACCCTCTCCCTCTCCCGGGAACGAGGAAACTAACGGGAGGGTAGAGGAGGGAGGAGGAAGCGACCTGGTGGTGGTGATGTATTTTCGTGGGGCCCGCATAGTTTTTGTCGGCCCTCGGAGCACGAGAACTAGACACCGTAATTACCTTGCTGGAGCGGGGCCTGAAGGGAATCCAAAAATGGTGCGGTGCACGGGTGCCGCTCCCGTAAGAGGAGGAGAGGAGGGAGGTCGGACGGGGCCAGGGCGAGGAGACATCCGTACCAGAGCTTTCCGGAACGCTCTCAAAGCGTTCCGGAACGCTCTGAGAAGGCCGCGGCGCCCGATACATCCTCGAGATTCTCGCTCAGAGATTCTCGATTTATCCTCACTCGAGCTGGTTCTTGCCTTGGCTTCGTCCTCAGGAGGAGAGGAGGATCGGCGCGCCGGCCAGACGAGCAGGCGTCGCGCTGGGCCCGGCCTGCCCGCCGCGCTCTTGCTCGGAAGCCGCCGCGTGCCCAGGGTGCCCAGCCGCGAGTCGGGCGTGTCCCAATATCCAAAAATAGTGAAGAAAACAGTCTGGGAACGAGTTGTTGGTTGTTTATGGATCTGTTTTCTGGAGAATAGTTATATATATACACACATACATACATACATACATACATACATACATACATACATACATACATACATACATACATACATACATACATACATACATACATACATACATACATGCACACACACATGCATTCATTCATTCATTCATTCATACATACATACATACATACATATCTACACACACATACATACATACATACATACATACATACATACATACATACATACATACACACACACATACATACATACATACATACATACATACATACATACATACATACATACACACACACACATACACACACATACATACATACATACATACATACATACATACATACATACATACATATACACATACATACATACATACATGCATACATACATACATACATACATACATCCATACATACATATATACACATACATACACACACACACATACATACATACATACATACATACATACATACATATATACATATATACATACATACATACATACATACAAACATACATACATACATACATACAAACATACATACATACCTGCATACATACATACATACATACCTACCGACCTACCTACATACATACATACATACATACATACATACATACATGCATGCATACATACATACATACATACATGCATACATACATACATGCATACATACATGTGTGTGTCGAACATTATGTTTCCCAAGAAAGCGATTCGTCTGTAGGGGGACATGCCCGACCTAAGCCCAGCACGCCGAAGCGCGCGGCGCGGGGCGGGGCGGGGCCGCCCCTCGCCGCCCCCAGGAGTGGGGGCGGGCCCACGAGGGTCGGCCACGCTTGTCAGCCACGCGCAGAGGGGGTGGGGAGGGGGGAGGGCTTCTTAGAAGCACCCCTGCCTCTCAGGAAGGCGCGGGCCTCAACCTAGAGATGCAGGGCCGGCGCCTTCCGAGAAGCAGCCTCCTTCCAAGAAGCCGCCCCCCCTCCCCCCTACCCCCTTGGTGCGCGCCGCCAAGAGCCCGCCGAAGCGCGCGGCGGGGGGCGGGGCCGCCCCTCCCCGCCCCCAGGGGTGGGGACGGGCCCACGAGGGTCCGCCACCGCTGGCCCAGCGGAGATGCCCGGCGGCAGAGAGCAGCGGTCGAGGAGCGGGGGGGGAGGAGGCCTCCTCCTCCTCCTCCTCCCTCTCCTCCTCCTCCTCCCCTCCTCCTCCTCCTCTCTCCTCCTCCTCCTCCTCCTCCTCCCTCCTCCTCCTCCTCCTCCTCCTCCTCCTCCTCCTCCTCCTCCTCAGGGGGCGGGAGGGAGAGGGCAGGGGAGGGGCGACGGAGTAGGGGTGGACCGACCGCCTATTCGGTCGCCCCCTCCTCCCGGGGGACAATCAGCTGGTCAACAATGGTCGGGGGCCCCCAAACGGGGTGGTGACCACACCGTGTGGTCAGTCGGTGGGGATTCGGGGTCGCCGCACGGTTTTCGGACTCGGGCCGTTTTCCGAGGATGTCTCGGGCGACAGGGGCCTCCAGGGTCCCAAAACCGTGCGATGACGGACCGTGCGGTGAGGTCTCTTGGGGTTCCGAGGTCACCGCACGGTCTGTCACCGCACGGTTCTGGGACGCCAAAAACAGCCTGACCATCGGCGGTTTCAGAATCATTGAGAGCCCTGTGACGGCTGCCGGAGCCAGCAGAGCTGGGGGCCGCCTGATGCTGGGAGCCCGTCTCCTCAGGCCAGGTCATCGAAGAGATCCAGGAGGCAATTTCGAATTCCGCTGCGATCACTGGAAAGATCGAGATCAGCTTCCCCGTCTTGATACGGCTAAGGCTCCCGATGTCATCGCGAATGGACTGAGCAAGGGCGGCGCATTTGCCAGCAGGGTCGATATTACCAAACACCGTGCGGGAAATTCCCGAGGAGTATTTATCGAGACGGCGCACGTGGGCATTCCAGTGTCAGAAGCGCTGGGATACTCTCCAGGGATTTCCTGGAGCAGGTTACGCAACTGTGCCATCCGAGCAAGCACAAACCATGCGGACGCCTGGTGTTTGCACGGCCGAACATAGTCATAATAGCTACACAAGGGGCCCTAGCGAGAGCGAGGATGGGGGCCAGCGAAATAAGGTTGGGGGCCCGCGGGGTTTACAGAGCGGGGACGGATTCGAGCCAGGCCCCCGTCCCTGCACGAAGGCGCCCAGAGCTCGCAGTGGCTTCGCAAGCGCGGCGGCCGTCTGCAGCGCGACGGCCGTCGGGCCACAAACAGCGCGGAGGCTCGCCGAGCGCGTTAGCGCCACCGTGGTGTTGTGTGCCGCAGGCGCCACGGTCGTGTCCCTCGGCAGCCAGCCCCTTCGCCCGCCGCAGACGTTGACAGCAGTCAAACCTCATCTGCCCGGAGGTTCTCGTATCACCATCATCATCACCATCGCCATCATCATTTTCTGTATCGTTTTTGTGTTACCTGTTCGACCCCCTGCCCATCGACCTCCTCACTGTCATGCCTGCGAATCAGAAACGCGAGAGTGAGGATGCAGATGGCCGAGAAGGACGGCGGACGATCAGAAATTCTAGACGCTTCGCGTAACCCCACCAGCCCATCCAGAAACGATGCCCAGGGGAATTGCCTCGATGGGCAGCACATTGAGGAATGGTCCCCCAGTGGAGGCCTCTTGGAGCGTCTTGGGTGCCTCGGAGAGCGTCTCTTGGGAGCGTCTTGAGGGCCTCTTGGGCGCCTGTTGGGGTCTCCTGGGCGCTCTATCTTGGAGGACCTCGATCAACCAAGCAGCGAGCATTAGTTAGCGTTGCCCCTGGGGAGCCCGAAAAATAGACTCTTGGGGCGCTCTTGGCGCGCTCTTAGGCGCTCTTGGGGCCGTCTTGGGGCTCTCTTGAGCCTCTCTTGGAGCCCTCTTGGGCCATCTTGGAGCCATCTTGAGGCCTCGGATGGCCAGCGGAAGCGAAAAGGCGAGAAAGCCAAGCACATAGATGTTTCTAAGGTGTTGGCCTCTTCGGGGCCTCCTGGGGGAGCTCTTTGGCCACTGGGAGCCGTCTTGGAGCGATCTTGGGGCATCTTGGAGGTCATCTTGGGCTCTCCCAGGTGTTCTTGGAGTCATCTTGATCAGCGCCCCCCCAAGAGGCCAACATGTGGCTAAAACCTTAGTAAAATCAATGATTTGGCATTCTCGCCGAGGCCTCTTGAAGCATCTTGGGTGCATCTGGGGGGTCTCTTGGGGCCTCTTGGGGGTCTATTGGGAGCCTCTTGGGGGCATCCTGGGGGCCTCTTGGGGCTTCCTGGCCACCTCTTGGGGCCCTCTTGGGGCACCCTTGGGGGCCATATTTGGGCCATCTTGGGCGAGATCGATCACAGGAGTGGCTGGTACTAATTACAGTCCCCCCCCCTCAGGAGGCCAACATGGGGCCAAAACCATGGTAAAATCAATGAGTTTGGCTTCCTCGCCGAGGCCGTTTTGGACGCTCCGACACCTCGCGAAACCCTATTTGTCCAGGTCCAGGGGAGGGGGTAGGGGGAGGGGTAAACCCCTCACCGGAGAGAGGAAGGAGGGGTGGAAGCGGAAACTCCCTAAACCACCGACGCCCAGAGGGCTGGTGGTATTACGTGTGATGATCCGCCATGCCTCTCCTTTCTCTTCCTCACCATTATTCTCTTATTTCCCGCCGCATCCTCCTCCTTCAGGAGGGAAAGGAACACACAGACACAACTAATTGTCGATTCCCCCGAAAATATATAAGAAAATATTGGAAGTGGGGGGGCAGACAGAAACCCTGAAAATATGGGAAAATGTTGGGAATATTTTTATGTGTGTGTATTTATTTGTGTGTCCCAGGGCCCCTTCACTCCCTTGGGCCTGCGGTGTTTTTTCTCCCTCGCAGGGTACAAGCCCACTCGGGCCCTGCTGGAGCCGTGCCTCCAGGAGCGCGCGGCCTTCGGGCCTATGAGGGAGCAGCCACGCCTGGTCAAAAAGGTGCACGTTTGGCCCTCCCACAGGAAGGGTCTAGAACAACCTGCGCCTCGACCCGCCCACTGCGTGGGGGGGCCCGAGGGCATGTGTGCGAATGGCTTCCATGTTTGTCAGGAGGGAGAAAAAACACACACACACACACACACACACACACACACACACTTAATTGTCGATTCCCCCGAACATATCGGAAACTATGGGAAGTGGGGGGGGAGACGGAAACCCAGAAAATATAGGAACATGTGGGGGATCTTTTATCAGTGTGTATTCATTTGTGTGTCCTAGGGCCCCTTCAATTTGAGCCTTCTAGGGCCACCCTCAGCACTGCGGTTCAGAGTGAGACGGCGGGAGGTGGAGCGGGGCTCCGGGGGGTGAGTTCCTTTTGGGCTCAGGGTCCCGAGCCGCGGTGTTGTGGGCGTTCGGTCCAGGGGAGGATGTGTTCCCTGTCGTTTCGGCCATGGGCGCGAGCCTCCTCGAGCATGACGCGGACTCCGAGGGTTTTGCGGAAGCATCTGGCCTTGAAGACTCCGATTCGCGGCTCAAGTAGCCTTGTTGTGCTGGGTTCTGGCCGTTGCTTCATCTCCTCTCCCCTCCTCCTCCTCCTCCTCCTCCTCCTCCTCCTCCTCCTCCTCCTCCTCCTCCTCCTCCTTCCCATTCTCCTTCTCCTCCTCCTCCGTAGCCACTTTGGCTCAAGCCATTTTGGCTCAAGTTCCAAACCTTGCCCTGGGGTTTGGAGCTTGTTCGCTCAGAAGCACGCCCGAGCGCTCACCGCGGTCATCAGCTGACCCTGCCGATCCCCTTCGTTCTGTGCGCTCTTCCATCCAGTTCTCTCCTTCGTGCCTGCGACGGCGGACGACGCGGAGGGCCCCTCGGTTTTCGGCCCTGTGGCCCCGTCTGTCACGCCTGCCGCTGCGCTGCCTGCAGCCAAGGCCGCCCGCTTTGCTAAAGCAAAGGCCGCTGGCAAGGGTGTGACAAACCCAGACCAAAATGCCGACTTCCAGCGCATGTTCCAGATGCTCACATCGATGCAGACTGGGCAGGCCAACCTCGCGATCAAGGAAAACTTGAACAGCATGCGCACGGACCTAATTAGTCAGACTCGACGCATCGACGATCTTCAGAGAAACAATCACCGTGGGTGTACAAGTCAATGATTCACCCGCGGAGGCGCAGACAAAATCGATCAACGCTATTTTGGACCAGAAGATCGCCGAGATCAAGCGTACTATGCCGAGTACATCCTCGCCTTCTTCGGCTGCCTCGACTGCCTCTTCCCAGCATGGTGCCATGCGACCCAAGCCAGAGGCGATGTCTGACCCACGTAAAGTGTGGATCGGAGGATTTCCCCGACCTCTGCTCGGTCGAGCTCTTGAGCCACATGGGCACAAGGTGCTTACAAACCTTCTTGAAGCAGCGCGTGAGTGCGCGGTGGTCAAAGGATACTACTTGCAGAAGAGTTACAGCATCGTCTGCTCCGACACCACATACGCGAACGACTTCGTAGAGCGCGTGCGGAACGACGGCTTGAAGTGGACAGACCCTCGCGGGGGCGTGATCCAACTACGTGCTCGGAAAGACGCTCCTGCATATATGAGGCGCCGCAGCAGGATCCTCGGTTACCTGTGGGAACGTGTACGCACCCAGCTCGCCTCCACGAATCAGTGGACCACCAACATGAAGCTCGGTTCTCAGGCCTCCAAGTGCACGCTCTTCATGATCATGGACGACGAGGTGAGGATTCTATTGCAGATTGAGGCTGGAGACAATGACCAGTCCACGATCATCCCGAATGACCAAGAGCTGCAGCATTTCGCGATCGAGGAGCCGATTTACAGTCCGTGGGCCGCCGCTGCGCAATAGGAAACTACTTTGCCAGTCCGAACTTCTGCCGATGTGTGGCGCGCTGTCACAACTATGGGGTTGCACAGCATCTTCAGCAGTGTAGACGATGGCGCGCATCGACGCAGCGTTCCAGACCACAGCTCTACCTCCGCCGCGGATTCGACGGCTTCATTGGCGTCGTCCTCCTCCTCGTCTTCTGACTCCAGATCTGTATTCGGGGTGGATCTCGCGGGTTCCGGCATGCTGCCCTTCCTGCCGGCCAGCCTGTGCAGCACTATTCCTTGGCAGTGCTGCTCTAGGATTGGTTATATTGGGTCACGTCCTCCATACTATGCTACGACATGTTCCAGGCCTGTGGACCTCGTGGGTCATCATGAAATCGGACGTATCCTTCAACATTGCCGACCCGTTAGCCCTAGCGCCATCGACGGTTGCATTTTCGGCTTGTACAGGATAGCCTCAGACGGCCCCTGCTCTGTATACTCCAGTGCGCGCACAACCTATTGTAATTGCTGGTGTTCTTTATTCTGTAGTCCGGCTCACGCGTGCGCTGCGTTTTGCACCGTAGCCGGCGATTCGCTACGGCACATGAATAGTTGCAGTTGTATCGTATGTGTGTTCACTCGCTTGTCCCATATTCCTCTGTTTGTGCGCGTTGCATCCCATCTTGCCCGCCTCGCATTGTCAATGCTGCCGTGCACGTCCCTGTCCAGTCGAAGTATTGGGCGTCGCATCCATATACTGCATCTTGTGTATCATTATGTGCGGCGCTCGGTTCATGCTCTTCCGACCGTAGCGAGCCACCGACTGGGCCGTGACCGATTAGTCGCTTTCTGCCGAGAGTCTCATGCAGTGCACGGCGTGGTCGCTGCTGGATGCGCCAGCGCAGCCCGACCAGCTGTGCATTCGCCGAGAGCGCCACCGCCACCGCAAGAGCCTGGGGACGGACTGGGACTTCTCTCTGCTCTTCGCCCTCTTGTCCGCTCTTCGTCTCGTGCTCTTGGCCGCCCTTCTTGTCGTTCTCTCTGCAGCCTGTGAGCTCCTCCTCCTCCTCCTCCTCCTCCTCCTCCTCCTCCTCCTCCTCCTCCTCCTCCTCCTCCACTTCCTCCTCCCATCGGATCCCCTGCTTTCGGTCGGTTCAGGAATAGCCAAAGATACCTTCAGGAAGGCTGGGCAATTTCTCGGGCACAATGTGCTGAAGCCACGGGCCCAGCCTTCCACTTTTATTACGAAGCGAAAGAGCGCGTGCCGATATCGACGCATTTTTCGCACGAAGAAGCTGCGAGAGTCTCTGGCGCTGCACGTCTGGCGCTTCGCGCCCAGTAAGTTTACCTATACGACCACCCTTCGGGCGATAAGGAGGTTTTGGGGGGGGAACCAACGTCTCATTCGATCGGTCTCACTATCGATCTCAGTATCGATCTCACTATCGGTCTTGCTCGATCGATCTCACTCGATCGATCTCACAATCGATCTCACTCGATCTAGCTCATTCGATCGATCTCACAATTGGTCTCACAATCGATCACACAATCGATCTCACATTTGGTCTCAATATAGATCTCACTATCGATATCACAATCGCTCTCACACTCAACGTTATCAGCATCAGCATCATCAACATCATCAACATCAACATCATCACCAACATCCTCATCATCATGAGGGCACCGTCATCATCATCATAAACATCATCATCAACGTCAGCATCATCATCGGGACAACATCATCATCATCACCATCAACATCTCATCATCATTAGCATCATCATCGTAACACGGTCATCGTCATCATCATTAGCCGCATCACCATAATCATCATCATCATAATCGGGACACCAGCATTATCACCATCGTTCTCATCATCAAACTTATCATCAACATCGTCATCATCCTCGGGACCCCAGCATCATCATGATCATCGCATCATCATCATCGACATCATCATCATCAACAACATCATCACCATTGGGGCACCATCATCATCCTGAACAACATCATCATCAACATCATCATTATCATTGTTATCATCATCGGGGCACCATCATCATCACCATCATCATCATCATCACCATCATCATCATCAGCATCATCATCGGGACACCATAATCATCATCAACATCATCATCATCAACATCATTATCGCCGGGACACCATTTCCATCAACATCATCATCACCAACATCATCGGAATCATCATCATCATCGGGACACCATCATCGTCATCATCATCAACATAATCATCATGAGCATCATCATCATCTTCATCGGGACACTATCATCATTATCGACACCATCATCATCATCACCATCATCGTCTTCATCATCATCATCAGCATCATCATCATCATCATCTCATCATCATCATCATCATCATCAACATCATCATCATCACCATCACCATCATCATCATCATCATCATCATCATCATCATCATCATCATCATCATCATCATCCTCGCGGGACACCGCGGGGCACCGGCGGGACACCGCGGGACACCGCGGGACACCGCGGGACACCGCGGGACACCGGCGGGACACCGCGGGGCCCCCGCCGCCCGGAAGGGAATCATTTGGTCCGGCCGCGCCTCAGCCACACGGGACACCAGCGGGACACCGGCGGGACACCGCGGGGCCCCGGCCGCCCAGAAGGGAGTCATTTGGTCCGGCCGCGCCTCAGCCACAGGAGACTTTCTCTCGCCCGCCCACGCAGCTTCGCCTCGCCCGCACGGCACGCACGAACACGAAACCGAAATCGATTTCCCGGTAGGGGGGCTCGCCGTTCCACTTCGATCTCACCCCCTCACCTCCGATCAGGAGTCCGCCCTCAGAATACCAGGTCAGATCGTCAGGTTCCTCTAACTCCTTTTTCCTTTCTCATATTTCCCTGTTGTCCATCTTCATGTACCTCCTTCCCCCTCTCCTCCCCCTTCACCCGTCGTGTTCATTTTCCCCACGCTCTTGCTGCAGCTGTCGCTGAGGGTATTGAACCTGTGAACCCCCGCATCCTCTACCCGATCGTCCTATTTCCCACCCACCACCACCCTGACCCTATAAATCCATGTCATGTGATTCCTCGCCTGCCTCGCGTTCCGGCGCCCAGGTCGTCGCTTTCCATCCGTACAAGGGGCTCGAGGAGTACGAGGCCATTGTTGGGGAAGGGACGGAAGCGAGGTAGGGGGATAACGAAAAGAAACAGGAGAAGCAGCAGCAGCAGGATTGAAGGCCTTACACTTCGTTGGAGGGTGAACTTGTTGGTCCTCGGGTGGCACCATCAGACAGCTTTGAGGACTCTGCAGTGATGGCGACAGGAAGACCAGGAGGATGAAGAAGAGTTCGAACTGAGCAAGGGGAAGCGGGGGGGGGACGCCTTAACAAGGGACTACGCCGAAGGGCTTGACGGCAACAGCCGCCGAGCACGGCGGCGATGGCAATGCAGCGTTCCACGAAGCAGTTGATCGCACGCCTCTCTGGCTGCGAGAAGCGCACAGCCCGCACGACGCCAGAATGGATCTCCCGAGGGGTGCAGTTGGGCCCCCCCCCCCCGATGCAGGCCCCAGCCTCCGCGGCCGCGCGACCCGCCACGGGCCGTGGCCTGTTGCGCGCCATCCTCGACCGCTGCGAGGCCGCCCCTGGGCCATCTGCGGCCGGGAAGCCCAGCTCCGCCAGATGCCAAGGGGCGCGGGCACGGTCGCAGCTGCCTCTGCAGCGATGCCGCATTTCGACCCTCGGCCCAGCAACTGCGCTGGCGATGTCCCAGCTACACTCCGGTTGCTGCTCGAAGTTCGGGCGAGGGATCGAGAAACGCTACGGCGCCACGACGAGGAAGATTATTCCTCCCCTTTCTCCTCCGCCCCCCGCTCCTCATGAATAATTCCTTCCTGTCGCACCCGACGCGCGTCAGTAGAGCGAACCAGGCGTTTCGCTTGAGACCCCCATCAACGATGGAGGGCGGGTGGTTTTCAAAATGTGGTTCTTGCTCTAACGCCGCGCAAATTCGTCCTAAAAGTTTGTAGGCGTTTCACGGATGGAGGGCAGGCCGTTTTCAAGACGTTGGTATCGCCTCAACGCCGCGCTCATTCGATTTGAAAGCTTGCAAGAGGTTCACGAATGGAGGGCGGGCCGTTTTCAAAATGTGGTTTTCGGCCTAGCGTTGCGCACATTCGTGTTGAAAGTTTGTTGGAGTTTCACGGATCGAGGGCGGTTCTTTTTCAACATGTGATTTTCGATTCAGCGCCGCGCACATGCGTCTTTATAGGGTGTAACAATTCCAAGGAATATTTTGATTGGCGTCCCAGCAATGGTGTTTGGTACGATTGAGGATTGTCAGGGCGGAACAGTCACGTTGATTCGCGGCGTTAAAGTCCCAGAAATAGCGTTCTGACACGATTCAAGATCGTAATGACGAAATAGTGGAATTGATTCGCGGCTTTGAGGTCCCACGAATTGTGTTTTGGCACGGTTGGTGATTTTGAGACGCTTGTCTTCCAGCGGCGCACTTCCCGAATTGAGCATGGAACATTGTGAGGACTTGTGAAAAGGGAACTTGGATGGAGGGTTCATTGCAGCATCGTTGATGCGTCTTGGGGTTACTTTGGTTCTCCTCCTCTTCCTCCTCACCGTCGCTCCTCGTTTCTCGTTGCGCGTGAGCAGGGAGAAGGAAAGGGCGAGCGGAAGCGGGGGGAAGAGAGAGCCCTCAGTGGAAGTGGAGAGGAGGGGGAGAAAGGGGAGAAAAGGAAGGATTGAAGGATGAATGGGGAAACGCAGAGAGCGGCGATGGGGAGTGGTACCCGGGCGGAGGCGCGCACTGGGAGTGGGAGAGTGGGGGGGGGCGGGGCCACGGCGGCGAGGAAGGGTGACAAGAGGAGGGCCTGTGCGTTCTTTCAGACCGCCTCCCGTGCCGTCGGCCAGGCGTGCATGCAAAGCATGGGCGGCTGAGTGCCAGGCTGGTACCCCAGGCACGAGCGGGTCGCCGTCTACGGCCACGCCGAGGGCAAGAGGACACGGGGGGAGAGGCAAGCCGGGTGCGCGCGCGTCATATCTGGCATCCGCCCCGTCCCACCCATCCCTTTCTATTGCGGTGAGCTCTTCTTCATCCGCCAGCGGACTTGGATCCCCCAAACGACCCAATCGTGTGATGCGCAATCAGGAAGGGGGAACAGTGTTCGTTGGAAGAGAAAGGGGAAAAAGGAAAAGCAGGGAGGAATTGTGGACGAGCAAGAGGATTAGCAAGGGGAAGAGGAAGAGGAAATTGATGAGGTGGGAGGTGGAGGAGGGGGAGGAACAGCAGCATCAGGAGCACAAGAAGCGGGAAGACCAGGGGCAGGCGGAGGAGGGGAAGGGAGGGAAGGCGACAACGACCAGGAGTAAGCGGATCCAGCAGTGCGGGTGGAGCCCCCATGTGGGGCCACGAACCGTGTGACGGGTGTGCTGCCAGCATGGGCGGGGGGTCACTTGCGAACCTTGCCAATGATGCTTTCGGTAGCTTGGCATCGCTCGGACGTGTGCCTTTTTCTTTCGGCGAGGACCATCGAGGAGCATCCTTGATCATTGGCGAAAACACCACACGAAACCGAAAAAAACACAGGGAATGGACGTCCGAGCGATGGTCAGGTAGGTCTCCTTATGGGGCCACGAAGCGTGTGGCGTGGGGGGGGAGGGGCGAAACGGGCGGGGAACCGCATGCGAACCTTGCCATTGGGGCTTTCGGTGAGCCCTCTATGGGGCCCTGAAGCGTGTCAGTGGTGTGCCGAAATTGGCGGGGAACCGCAAGCGAACCCTGCCACTGGGTCTTTCGGTGGGGTTCCCTATTGGGCCACGAAGCGTGCGAGAGGTGTGCCGAAAAGTGCGGGGACCCGCCTGCGAACCTTGCCGCTGGTGGCTTCGGTGGAGATCCCCATTGTGAGGGGTGTGCCGAAATTGGCGGGGAACCGCATGCCAACCCTGCCACTTCGGCCTTCAATGTGGCCTCCGATGGGGCCACGAATAGTGTGAGGGGTGTGCCGAAATTGGCGGCGAGGAAGCGCATGCGAACATTACCATTGAGGCCTTCAGTGGGCCCTACGAAGTGAGCGGGGACCTGCATGCGAACTCTGGGCAGGCGTTGAACCTCATGAACTCTATGAGCGATCCAATGAGCGGGAACCTGTATGAACCTTATGCAATGAAGCATGTTAGGGGTTTGTTGAAATGGGCGGGGAACCGCACGCGAACCCTGCCAGTGAGACCTTCGGTGGAGCTCCCCATGGGGCCACGAAACGTGCGAGGGGTGTGCCGAAGTGTTCCAGGAACCGCACGCGAACCCTGGCATTGGAGCTTTCGGTGGAGCGCCCTATGGGGCCACGAAGCGTGTCAGGGATGTGTTGAAATGGGCGGGGAACCGCATGGCAACCCTGGCACAGAGGCCTGCGGTGGACCCCCCTTCTGGGGCCAGGACACGTGTGATGGGTGTGCCGAAATAGTCGTGCTCCCGAGGCATGGATGGATGTGATGGGATGAGGGAGGATGGGGTGGAGGAAAGGAGAGAAGCGGAAGACGAGCCGCGGGGTGCTGTCTTTTCAAATTGAGGACCCAACATCACAGGACGAATGGCAAAGCACCCTGATAGCAGCAAAGGTAAAGCGGGTCGCGGAGTATGAGGTCGGCTAGTGAAAACACGCATTCATATCAATGGTTGACGCTTCGCGTGCCCCCATCAGCCCATCTGGAAACGATGCCCAGGAGAGTTGGGGTGACCAGGGACGTGTAGGAGCAAGATAGGGAGACAGCCGCCATGTGTCCAATGAGAAAGAGGAAGGAGGAGTAAATTGAGGAGAAGGAGGAGATAGGAGGGGAAGGCATAAGCAGATGAGAAGCAGGTAGAGGAGGAGAAGGAGGAGGAGGAGGAGAAGGAGGAGGAGGGCGAGCAGAAGGCCAGAGGCCTCTTGAATGCCCGGGGGCTTCCTTGGAGGCATATTAGGCCGTCTTGGATGCCTCTTGGCGGTCTCGGGAGCCCCTTCGGGCGTCTTGGGTGCCGTTGAGGGGTGCCTCTTGAGGTTTCTTTGGGCAGCTTAGGCACCTCTTGGGGGCCTCTTGGGAACCTCTTGCTTGGGAACCCTGGAGGCCCTCTTGAGGCCACCTTGTAGGACATCGATCAAACAAGCGGGGGGTCCTTAATTAGCGCCGCCCCTCCAGAGCCTCTGAAATCGCATCTTGCGGCCCTCTTGGAGCGCTCTTTGAACGCTCTTGAACGTTCTTGGAGCCGTCTTGGTGCCCTTGTGGGTCACTTGGAGCCATCTTGAGGCTTGGCTTCGGAAGGCCATCAGAGGCGAAAAGGCGAGAATGCAACAAAGATTGATGTTCCTTAGGTGCTGGAGGGAGTTGGGCCTCTTGGGGGCTCTCTTGGGGGTGCTCCGAGGCCATTTGAAGCCTCGTCTTGAGGCGGCCATGGAGCCTGTAACAGCATCTAGGAAGCCATCGTGAGCAATCTTGAGCCATTTTGAGCCGTCTTGGGTCGCGGGGCGCCCCGTCCAGGTCCAGGGGGGAAGGGGGAGGTGAAGGGGTTCAGCCCCTTTCCCGAAGGGGAAGAAGGGAATTTAGCAGAGAAGCCGCGCCAAATCAATCACTCACGCCCAGAGGGCTGGTGGGATCTCAGGAATTTGTGGGCGTGACAGGAATAAGAACACTGCCATGTGCACCGTAGCGTATGTTTTGTACGGGATCGCGGCCGTGTGATAGGGGTGAGAGCACGGCCATGTGCACCGTACTTTTTTGTTTACCAGGTCGGGGGCGTATGACAGGAGTACGGGCACGGCCATTTGCATCGTAGTGCATGTTGTCAAGGAAGGATGATCGTCGTGCGACAGGGGTGAGGGCACGGCCACGTGGGCCATGTGCACCGTACTGGTGTTCCCCGAGCAGTGCTTGCGCTTAGGGGTCCTCACTTCTGGTTTATGGAACTGGGCTTGGGGATCGGTGTGGCGGCTCCGTACTCGCCGTCGCCGCCCCGTTGCAGCCTGGTCGCCGCCCGTCGTCTGGGCCGGGCTGTCGGTCTGGCGGCTCAGTGCTCGCCGTCGCAGCCCCGTCGCCGCCTCTTCGCCGCCCGTCGTCTGGGCCGGGGTGTCGGTGTGGCGGTTCAGTGCTCGCCGTCGCCGCCCCGTTGCCGCTTCGTCGCCACCGGTCGTCTGGGCCGGGGTGTCGGTCTGGCGATTCGTTTTTCAATAATGATCCATCGTCGAGAACCCCTTGCCAAAAAATGACACAGCATCCACGCGCGCGCATCGTCGCGCGCACATGCTGGAAATTGCAAAACAAACAGAAACGAATGGTTCCGCAGGGGTTTCAAGATCGATTTCACCGGAAAGAGAATAAACAAGTATGTCTTGGCGAAGGACACAATCATACGCAGTTGTGAGTACAGCGTTGCGGGTACCGCTTTAGGTGGAGCTCCCTTTCGGGCCAAGGAGCGTTCGAGGGGTCTGCCGAAATGGGCGCGGTGGTGCCACGCCAACGCAGCCACTGGGAGGCCCTCGGTGAACCTCGCTATGCGGCCACGAAACGTGTGAGGTGTGTGCCGAATTCGTGCGGGGGGGCGCATGCGAACCCTGCCATTGGGGCATTCGGTGACACTCCCTATGGGGCCACGGAGCGTGTGAGGGGCGTGCCGAATTGGCGTGGGGGGACGCATGCGAGTGTCGCTTCTGGGGCCTTAGGTGGAGCTCCTTACAGGGCCACGAAGCGTGTGAGAGAGGTGCTGGGATTGGCGAGGTGGACACATGGGACACTGCCATTTGGGCCTTTCGGTGGAGCTCCCTATGTGGCCACGAAGCGCGTGATGGGGTGTGCCGACATGGGGCGAGGGGGGCGCATGCGAACTCTGCCACCTGGGCATTCGGAGGAGTTCCCGATGTGGCCACGGAACACGCGTGACGGGTGTGCCGAATTGCGCGGGGGGGGCGCATGCGAACCCTGCCACTGGAACCTTCGGAGGAGCTCCCTATGGGGCCGCGAAGCGTGTGAGAGGTGTGCCGAAATGTTGCGGGGGGGCCCATGCGAGCTTTGCCACTTGGGCCTTCGGTGGAGCTTGAGCTCCTCAAGCGGCCGCGAAACATGCGAAGTGTGTGCCGACATGGTGCGGGGGGACGCATAAGGGCTCCCTAAAGGGCCTCGGAGCGTGTGAGGGGTGTGCTGAGGGCGGGGCGCACGGGGGCCTGAGGTGGAGCTCCCTTTGAGACCATTGGGGCCTTAGGTGGAGCTCCCTTTGAGACCACGAAGCGTGTGATGGGGTGTGCCGACATGGGTCGCGGGGACGCATGCGAACCATGCAGGTGGGGCCTTAGGTGGAGCTCCAGATGAAAACCACGATGCGTGTGAAGGGTGTGCCGGGATGGGCGGGTTGGACACATGGGAGCCCTGCCATGCATATATATATATATATATATATATATATATATATATATATATATATATATAATATATACAAGACTGAATTGGTGCTTCGCGCCATGCACCTTGGTTCTTGAAGTTTGGTGTGCAGGCGGAATGGCAGGAAGGTCAAACCGACAAGTTAGCGAAAATTTCCTGTTGCTTTTGCCGGCGTCTCCGTTAGAATAATGATCTATGTTATCATTCCTCCATGCTTCTTTTTCCTCATTCTCGCCATACCCTGCGTATTCTCCCCATCTTCCTCAGTTTTTTTTTGCGGAGGCTCCTCCCTGGAGAGCCTCTGGGGCCTCACACAAGTTTTTCTGGCTTTACAGGCTTTCCTAAGGCCTTCTGGAAGCCTCCTGGGCGTCGTCTGAGGCCTCTGGGGGCTTCCTCGGGCCACCCTGTCTCCGACCGCGGTCTCCCTGAACGACCAGGTCACGATTTGGAATGCTTCGGAGGGCGTCTTGGGGCAATTTTGGGCCGTCATAGGGGCTCTCTTACGCAATGTTGGAACCCTGCTCTCTTGGGCTGCCTGGAAGCCCTTTCGGATGGTTGTGGGACGATTTTCGAGCCTCCCAGGTGGCTTCGAACGCCCAGAAGACCGCCGTCTTGAAGCGCCTGGAAGCCGAAAAGAGGAGAACCTCAAATTCACAAAAAACATCAGGGAATCAAGGGATGTTGCCTCTTAGGGCCTTTTTGGGAGTGCTCTTGGAGGCCTCTTGGGACGTCTTGGCATGATCCTTGGGGGTATGACGGCTTCTTTGGGGTCGTTGTGGACCGTCTTGGGGGCTTTTTGGGGTCGTTGCGGGAGCGCGTTGGAACGCCAGGAGCCCTCTGGCGCCGTCTTCGGGCTCTCGTCGGATTGTCCCGGGTCGTTTGGAGGGTTCTGGGGTCGTGGGTGCGTCTTTGTTGGGGGTCCCCAGCCCTATAAACATTGATGAATTAGGAGTATGGGCATGGATGTGTATATACACCTGTCAATGAACGTCTACATACCTACATACATACATACATACATACATACATACATACATACATGCATGCATGCATGCATGCATGCATGCATACATACATTCATACATACATACACACACATACATGCATGCAGACATACAGACAGAGACAGACAGACAGACAGACAGACAGACAGACAGACAGACAGACAGACAGACAGACAGACAGACAGACAGACAGACAGACAGACACATATACACATGTACATATATAATTACACACACGTACATACCGACATACATACATGCATGCATGCATGTATACATACATACAATCACGCATACAACCATGCCTATTGTGCATCCACACAAACATACATGCAGCAATGCAGGCAGACTTACATTCATTCATTCATTCATTCATTCATTCATTCATTCATTCATTCATAGATGTTCTGGGTGGCGAGGCCAGGGCGCCCTGGGCCCGCGACCCGACGGCGCATGGTGGGACCCGGGGCCCAGGCCCGTCCCCAAGCGGCTTCCGAGAGGTCCCAAGAGGTGCTCCAGGCAGCCCAAGAGGGCCAGGTGATCATTTTCTGATTCATTGTTGTTTTCCCGATCGGCGCGGGCCCCTAAACCCCCTCCCCCCCCCATGGAGTAGATCTTGGCTGTTTGGGGGCGCCTGTTTCGAGCGGGTGGAGTCTCCCCCAGAGGCCGCACTCTTGCAAACAGTCGCACTAAGCAGAGGTCTGGAGCCAGACCCGCCCCCCCCTCCCCCCCCCCCTTCCGTCCAATGTCGAAACGCCGAATACAAAAACGTTCACCAGGAGTCGCCGAAAAATGTGTCCCAGACGTTCTTGATGGCGTCCAGGTGGCCCAAGACGCCCCCAAGACACTCCACGAGAGCTTCCAGACGGCCCGAACCGCCTTCAAGATGCTCCAAGGAGGTTCCGAAAGGCACCCATAGAGGGCCCCAAGAGGCAAACATCAATGCCTCCCATATGTATTTGAAGGTGTTTCACGTTTCCGCTTTTTCGGCGTCCAGGCCCAAGACAGCCAAAGAGACCTCCAAGACAGCCCAAGAACACTTCAGAAATCGTCCAAGATCAGCCCCACAGGGGAAACACGAACCAACAGTTTGACCGCTCCGCGCACCGGGAGGCCCAAACAGGCCCCTGAGAGGCTTCCAAGGAGGCTCCCAGACGCTTTCAGGAGTCCACGAGATCACATACGAGGCCCCAACGAGGCGTCCCAGGGGCACCCAAACCGCCCCCCGTAGTACCCGAGAGGCCTCCGAAGAGATCCCGACAGGCGTCCCAAAGCTCGGATGCCTCACCCACATCCCTGGCACGAGGCGGGATGGGCCGAACGGCGCTCCTTCCACATGTCTTGGGCGCACTCCCAGATCCCGGGCCGCTCAGCCGAGGCCAGTTGCGCCCAAGACGGGCGAAGAAACTGCAGGAACCAACCCCCCCAGACGATCCCAGAGGCCCTGGACGTGGGCCCGGAGCTCTCCAGGTCGGCCCAAGATAGCTTCAAGACAGCCCCAGGGGCCTTCAAGACGCCGCAAGGCGCCCCAAGCGGGCCCCCAAGAGGGCTCCTGGAGGATAGATGCATTGATGATCCGTGGCTTTCTCAAACGCTTTTCGTATGCTGTTTTAAAGCCCCTGACTCGCCACGAGGGGCCGAGAAGGTTTCAATGGTGCTCCAACATTGCCCCAGGGGCTTCCCAGCAGACCCCCTAACAACCCAAGACTTGCCCAAGGCGGCCCAAGAGGTCTGCAAGAGGGGTCCCGAGGCAGCCGAAATGGCATCGCGAGGAGACAAAAGGCAACCCAGCGCCGACACCTCGAGTCCTGCCCACCAGCTTTGGGACCCCAGGAGCTTCCCCGAGGCTCGAAACACAACATGGGATCTGGGGCCTGCTGGGAAGGCGCGCGCACGGAGAGCGAATCGAATTCGTTCCTGCCGACATCCAGTCAAGGATGAATGGCTCCCGCAATGACTAGGGCCCCGAATTGCCGCGCCTGGGCGCCCCCTATGGTGATCATCGTGTATAGTCCACGGGGGTGAATATCTCGACGGACAGTTTGCGCTGCGCAAGCCGGGTCCCAAGGAAAGAAAAAAGACCCCCAGAGCCGTCAAAACAGACGTTCAACATGTCCCCCGGTGCCCTCCCAAGAGGAGGGAGGAGGGAGGAGGAGGAGGAGGAGGGAGGAGGGAGGAGGGAGGACGGAGGAGGAGGAGGAGGGAGGAGGGAGGAGGAGGGAGGAGGAGGGAGGAGGGAGGAGGGAGGAGGGAGGAGGAAACAATGGCGAGGCGCCTCACGAGGGCCCGCCCCCCAGAGGCTCCCCATCGCCTGCGGCCCCCGGGGCTGTCGGCAGAGCAAACTCGGAGTGGCACGGTGGTCCTCGGGTGAAGTCGGGCCTGTCCCTCTACAGGGGGAATATTCAAATATGGTCAAAAAGTACTCTGGGGATTATGTTTGGAGTATGTTTTGCCCTTATGGAACATTTCGGGGGTATTTTTTTGTTGTTCGTCCAAGGTCCCCCTGTGGGGGGGCAGCCCGACTTACTCCTTGGGGACTCCCCCCCTCGATTCTTGGTCCTCCAGGATCCCGTTCCTTCAGGACGTACCCCGCCCGCGTCTCAGATACGCGAGCGATGCGCACGAAGGAGCGGAGGAGGGAGGAGGAGGAGGAGGAGGAGGAGGAGGAGCACCAGTTGAAACCCAAGACGCATCAACGGGATTGCAATGGGCCCTCCTTCCAAGTTCCTTCATCATAGGCCCCTACTCGGATTCTTCTTCACTGAAGAAAAAGCCCCGTTGGAGAATAATCGTCCGACGATCCAGAGTTCTGCCGTAGCACCGTTTCTGGGACATCAACGCCGCGAATCACCTTTACTGTTGTTGCTTGACGGTCCTGAATATTGCCAGAGTTTCCTTCCTGGGACTTCCACACCGCGAACGGACGTGACCGCTGCGCCCTGACATTCTGACATGCTGCCAAAACACCAGCGTTGGGACGTTAGCCATGGGAATCCATGACAGTGCTGCAAACACTTAAGACGAATGTGCGTGGCGCTACAGCGATAGGCACATGTTGAAGAGGAGCCGCTCTCCATCCGTGGAATTCTTGCAAACGTTGCAGACATCATGTGCGCGGCGCTGAGGCGAGGGCCGCAGTTTGAGGAGGAGGAGGAGGAGGAGGAGAAGGAGGAGGAGGAGCAGGAGGAGCAGGAGGAGCAGGAGGAGCAGGAGCACGAGCAGGAGGAGGAGGAATGGATACACCCATAGGGGCGATGGACTCGGCAGTGTCTGTGGTCGTGGCCGTACCCGGCAAAGCTGCGGGAAGTGTAGCAGACATGGTGATAGTAGGGGCGAATGCAGTGCAATAGTTGCGGTTCGAACCTAAGCGCGCGAAGCGCATGCGTGGTTCTAGTGTGTAGTTATATTTACGTATACATACAACTATACATAAACACATTCATATGCATATACATATACATATACATATACATAGATGTACGACGTCTCTTTCTCCCTCCCTGCCCTCTCCCCCATCCCCCCTCCCCCTCCATGTGCCTCGTGTCCTTCTCCCCCATGTCCTCCCCATGTGCTCCATATCCTTCCCTCTCCTCTTTCGTCCGCGCCACCGCCGCCGCGGCATGGCCAGGCAGTGATTTTGCCTCGAAGGCGCACGGGGGCACAAGGGGCGCCACAGTTGGAGCGAAGGGGGCTCTCGCCTACACCTCCTCTAGCTCTCTCTCTCTCTCTCTCTCTGTCTCTCCCTCTCCCAGCCTCTCTCTGGCTCTCTCTACCTCTCTTCCTCTCCCTTTCCTTCTTGTTTCTCGAAGTTTAAATATACAGACATTTGCATGTATGTGTGTGTGTTGATGTGTCCAAATTTGTGTGGAAAGATGTACGCATATGTGTGCACATGCGCGCATATATCAGTGTGTGTAGCTGTCTCTCTGTCGTCTAGGCATCTGTGCATCCGTGAAACGGGGGGCCCTCGACACCCCCTCGGCCTTCGACACCAGCAGGCAGCTCGCCCTTCCCTCTCCATCTTCCTCATCCACCCCTCGGCCTTGCTCGGACGTGTGTTCTGTTCCTCCGCGATGACCCTCGAGGAGCATCCTGGATCATCGAGCAGTAAAACACGCAATGCACTGGGAATGGACGTCCGAGCGATGGCAAGGCCCTCTTCCTCAGTCCTCCACCCCCCGGCCTCCGCCCTTCACCACTGCTCGTCCCTTCTGCCGAGCAGGTCCAGGAGGGAAGGGAAAAGTGGAGAAGGGCAGTGCCCGAGATCGTTCCCCGATTGCTCCCGAGAGGACTCTGAGGCGCTTCGGGAGCATTGTTTTTCGGTGGGCCCACCCTCGCGTGTTGGGGCGGCCCACAAGTCTTCCGCCTCTGAGTGCTCGCCCTCCTCTCCCCCCCGCGGCCGCCCTGCCCTTCCTTTTCCCTCCTCCTGCATGCCGGCCAGTTCGCTCTGTGGTGCTCCTGCATCGCTGCCACGCTGGAGCGGATTGTCCCGCCTCGCTGCCGACGGAAAAGAGCTGGGGCGGCCCAGGGCGCAGGGGACGGCCGCTGAGGCTCCCAGGCGGTGCATTGGGGGCCTCCGGGCTCTGGACGGCCCAAGGCCGCTTCCATGCATCACTCGAGCGTCTCGCTCGGAATCGCCAGGCACGTGCGCCGGTTGTCCGTTCTTGTTTGCTCCCTGGCTCGTGCTGCCCTTTCCGCGGCATGGCCTCTGGCCAGGCGCTCCTCTCACGCAATCTTGCGCCTCCCTCTCGCGTTCCTTCGCATGCCGCCCACCTAATCTGAAGCTGTGTGATGCTCATTCCTCCTCCCTTCCGCTCCCCCCCATCCGCGCTCCTGCCCTCCACATTCGGATCTTTGCAAGTGACCGTGAGCTGCTGCCTCCTCGAGGTTCTCGTTACGTTTGCTTCCGACTCCGCATGCTTGTGTTTGGATGATCGGTTTTGCGATCAATGCCAGGATGCGTCGACCGCGCAGCGCATGCACTTTCAAGAGCTACCTGGTGCAGCTGCTCTCCCCTGTGAGGTGTAACGGTTTTGAAAATATGTTCCGAACCCCTCGCCAGCACGGAGAGCATTGCTATGACAACAGCCAGAATGACGCTTCGACATTGGGATGCCCGAACACTTGAGACAGCCAGAGGTAGGTGATCCGGCTGGGATGAATCCAGCGTCGGGTATCTGACGCTGACGAGATCGATGAGCTCCGACATCCCTTGCCGATAAAATTTGCTTCACGGCTAAATCACGATAGCGATATAATGACTGCGATAGTTTTGAACTGTGAGAAGCGGCATCGGCTGTGGTGACGGCATTGGTTGCCAATCGCACTCATTGAAACGATCATACGATCAGGCAATATTGGCACTGGCATCGGAGACTGTGAGCCACCGTTGCCCCTTGTCCCTGTGGATGCAACCCCATTTCTTGCCAATAACTGGCATTCAACTCGTTCGAATGTGTTTGAATTCTGATTCCCCAAAGTGTTGACGGGACGACTGGGGAAGTACAGGTGTCCAGATCAAAAACAGAATTCAGATTCTTATTCAGTGTCTCCAAGGGCCCTCTTCGGACGTCTTGGGGCCCTTTGTGGCCGCCCTGGGTGCTCGTGGGCTGCCCGGGACCCCTCAAGCAGTCTTTGGGGTTTCTTGGGCCAGCCCTGGGGAATTCCGCAGGCCGTCGTGGAGCTCTCGTGCGCCAGCTCGAGGCTTGCTTTGGGCCCTCTTGGGGGTCCCCCTGGGGCCCTTCTAGGGGCGTCGTGGCACCCTGTTGGCCCGTGCATCGGGGCCACCTTGCGCAGTCTTGGAGGTGTCTTGGTACCTGGAGTCTTCTTCGGCCTCCTCAGGGCCATCCTGTCTCGTCTTGGAGCATCGGGACAACGAAGCAATTGGAAGTAGGCCCCAGGGAAAACGGGTCAGAGGCGGCGAACGGCAGCATGGGCCGTCGTGGGACCATTTTGGTGTCAGACCTGGCCGTTTGGGGGGCAATTTGAGCTCTTATATGACCATGTTGGACTGTCTTAGCCGTCGTGGAGGTGAGCTTGGGCCGTCGCGGTGGGATCGTGAAGCCATCTTCGAAGTCTTCGGGGGACTTGGAGCCTCTTTGGATGCCAACCTGTCCGAAACAGACGATGGGAACCTAGGGCCAGCGCACCGGGCCGAAGCACTCGCGGAAATGCGGCACGCCAGGCATTCTTCTGATGTGCCAGCAGGGGGCGGCGAATCAAAGACGCCTTCGGCGAGTGACCACCGCCTTCGGCCCCCCCGTAGCAAGTCATTTCTGGCAGATAATCGGCATGAAACTCGTTCGACGGTGGTTGACTTCTGATTTCCCGAAAGCGTTATCGGGACAACTGGAGGAGTATAGGGTTCTGGGGTGAAGGGCTGTGTTGGTGTCGTTCGGGGCCTTCTTCGGTTCCTCCTGAGGAGGGCGGCCCCCAGAGACCCCCCGAGAGAGCCACGAGCGCATCAACATAGCCCCGAGATGATCCTATTTGGGCCCTGGGGGCCCACGGCGACGCAAGCCAGTGATGCCGCGACCTGTCTAGGTAAGGCGGTGTCAGTTTACCCGTGGTTGTCTGGTACTTGAGTTGTCGAAGTGTATGTCAGAGTGTCTTCGCCGTCGTTCTTCGATAGCCGTCGGCACATCTGACTGAATCATTCGCGGGCCACCCGTTCGCAGTCCTGCTTGTTGTTTGGTGCGTGTCGCTCTACGCAGATCGCCGCCCTTCGCCTCGCGCGGCTCCGTAGATAAAATCTGCTGGTGCACGCCAGTTTGTAACTACGTATACCAGAGTGAGGGGGCCGAACGGCCTTACACCATCCCTGGATGCGTGCCTGGGGTGGGCTTCCAAGGTCCGGGTTATGGTTTTTGGGCTGATTGAACCATTAGTTGCCGCCCCCAGGAAGGGAAGAAGGAGAGGTAGGGTTGGGGAGGGGAGTGCGAAGAAGGAGGGGGGGGAGGAGGAGGAGGAGGAGGAGGAGGAGGAGGAGGAGGAGGAGGAGGAGGAGGAGGAGGAGGAGGAGGAGGAGGAGGAGGAGGAGGAGGAGGGAGGGAGGAGGAGGAGGAGGAGGAGGAGGAGGAGGAGGAGGAGGAGGAGGAGGAGGAGGAGGAGGAGGAGGAGGAGGAGGAGGAGGAGGGAGGAGGAAAGAGGAGGGGAGGGGAGGGCAGGGGAGGTAAGGGTAGGGTAGGGAAGGGTAGGGTAGGGGAGGAGTCGCGCGCGGGTCGCCTGTCGAGGTAGGACTTGTCCTTCCGTTTTTTAGAATGTCTGAAGGCGGCACCCCCCTTCTCGTCACTGTGTCACCCTAATTTCTTCACGTGTGGTGGATCACAACCTTCAGGCTGCAGCCATCACGTAAGCCAGGAAGGCGGCCGACGAGACCCTCGTCCAATCCGCTCCACTTGCGGGGCGATTGTTGCAAATGGATTGTGAAGGCCTTACGGCCGGTGCCGCCGACCCTAATGACGACGACGACGACGAGGATGGATGGATGGATGGAGCATCATCAACGAGGCCCCGGCGACCGTCTCACGCCCACGACCGCCAGGGTCCCAGATGTCCTTCAGAAGGGTCCCGCGTCACCGCGAGCACGTCGCACAGACGCCGCGGCGACGAGGGAGAGGGCCCCCGAAGCAGCCCAGACAGGCACCCGACCGACCCTGGCCTACCCGAGGGCAAGCCAGGGAAAAAACGGAAGCCACCCCCGCGGGGGCAAGAGCGGGCACCCCCAGCAGCCGCCAGTGGCCGCCCCCACACCCCGACGGGGGAACGCGACGGCCCCACGCCCCCACGCCGAGGGGCGCCGATCAAAATTCCGAGGCGGACCCGGCAGACAGAGCGAGGGCCCGCCCGAGAGCGCTCACCTCCCGCGCGCCGCCGCCCTGGCCAGCCTGGCCTCCGTGGCGAGGCGAGCCCGCTTGGCCGCCCCCCTCCCCCTCCCCCTCCCCCCCTCCCCCCTCCCCCTCCTCCTCCTCCTCTCCTCTCCTCCTCCTCCTCCTCCTCCTCCTCCTCCTCCTCCTCCTCCTCCTCCTCCTCCCCCTCCTCCTCCTCCTCTCCTTCCTCCCTCCCTCCTCCTCCTCCTCCTCTTCCTCCTTCTCCTCCTCCCCTCCTCCTCCTCCTCCCTCCTCCTCCTCCTCCTCCTCTCCTCCTGCTCCTCCTCCCCCTCCTCCTCCTCCTCCCCTCCTCCTCCTCCTTCCTCCTCCTCCTCCTCCTCCCTCCTCCTCCTCCTCCTCCTCCTCCTCCTCCTCCTCCTCTCCTCCTCCCTCCTCCTCCTCCTCCTCCTCCTCCTCCTCCTCCTCCTCCTCCTCTGTCTCCTCCTCCTCCTCCTCCTCCTCCTCCTCCTCCTCCTCAGCCACGTGGGCGGCCCGAGCCTCGAACTGCTCGCGGTCGGCGACAGCCCAGGCCTGGCACGCGTGCCTCTGCAGCACCACGAGGCGCCGCCTCTCCCGCCGACGACCGTGCGCTCGTCGAGCGGGTCGTCGGGGGCGGCCTCGCTGAGGCCGTCTTTGGGGCCGGCCCCGCAGGGAGCACTCCAGCACTTCGACACCCCTCGGGTCGCCCACGCCGTCGTCGATCGTCTTCATCTGGGGCTCCTCCACCTCCCCAGCACCTCGCCGGCCTCGCCGCCGTCGACGTCCTGGACGACCTCGCCGCGCCCACGAAGGAGGGCAGCCTCGCTAGCCATCAGTGGTAGCGCTCAACGACTCCGAGGTCCGCAGCGGCGCGGCGGGAAGAGGATACCGTGCAAGTCGTGCTGCACGCCGTGCCAGGGCGGCGGAAGGCCGCGCCTGGCTCGGGCGCCAGCTCGCCGGCAGACCCGCCGAGGCACAGCGCGCGGCTGGCGCTGGGCACAGAGCCGACGCCATGCTCGAGTACGAGGGTCGTGTCCACCACCTCCTGCGCGTCGAGCGTGGCGGAGCCGGCGGCGTTGAACGAGACGCCTGGACGGAGTGGCCCGCGTCGCACGCGCCGTCGAGGGAGGGCAGGAGTGGCTCCGCGGCAGCGGGCTGAGCGTGGGGAACAGCGCCGGCGCCGGCGTTGCGGTCCTCGTCTCCCCCGCCGCTCCGCTTCCACCAGCGTGCTCCCGACGCCGAGTGCAGAGGCCTCGGCTCGGCAGCACGCCTCACGCGCTCGGCCAGCGCGAAGACGGTGCTTGGCGGCACGCTGCGCCGCGGCAGCGCGCCAGGGTCCCGTGGAGCGGCACCGCATCGGAAGCAGCGCGCGCGGACGTCACGCGGCGGACGGGCGCCGCCGATACCGACGGCGGCCTCCTCGCGCTGGGCCGCTGCCGACCAGGGGATGAAGACCAGCTCCAGCAGGGCGGTGAAGAGGAAGGCGGGCGCCGTCGCGTACCTCAGCTCCACGAGCGCGCCGAGGCTGACCTCCGCGTCGGCCCAGCCGTGCAGACCTCTGCAGGCGATGCCTAGCCCCTCGCTGTGATGTTGAGCTCTGCCTTGCCAGCCTTTTGGACCACGGTGACGGCGGTGCTGCAGACGTGCGCCGCCGTGTTGTGCCGTTGCTTGCCCAGCGTCGGCACGCAGGGAACGAGCACGCTCCCCTGCTCCGCGGCCAGGCCAGCCGCGAGGATCGGCGCTTCGAGGGCCAGCCGCCCGATCAGCTCGCTCCTCAGCGTGTCGTCTGCCTCCCCCGTCGCGTCCGTGCCCGCCAGGGCCACAGCCTGCTGAGCCGCCGCCTCGTGCACCTCCAGGGTCCTCCTGAGCTCCGCCTCGAGCTCCGCGACGCTGGACTCGAGCACCCTCACGCGCTCGAGGGCGGCCGATGGGCGGCCAGCAGCCGCCAGGCGCGCGGCCGCCTGCCTGGCGCGCCGCGCAGGCCAAAGCGACCCGCCGCCGTTGCTGGGCTGCTCCGCCGCCTCGGGGGCGGCCAGGCAGCCGACCGCAGCCATCTCCCAAGCGAGTCTCAGCAGCAGAGCGCGGGGCGGCCGCGGCCGAGGCAGGGCTGAGAACGGCTTGAGCCAAACGGCTACGGACGACAAGGACGACGAGGACGAGTAGGACGAGGAGGAGGAGGAGGAGGAGGAGGAGGAGGAGGAGGAGGAGGCGGGGGAGGGGGAGGAGGAGCAGGAGGAGGAGGCGGAGGACGCCGTGGAGCAGCAGGAGGGGGCAGAGGAGGATGTTGAGGAGGATGAGGAGGGGGAGCAGGGGCAGGGGGAGGACAGTGGGGGTGGAATCAGCAGCATGAGGACGAGAATACTGGGAGTCGGAGGAGCAAGAGAAGAAGGAGGACGCGGAGGACGGGGAGGAGGAGGGGCAGAAGGAGGAAGAGGAGGAGGAGGAGGAGGAGGAGGAGGAGGAGGAGGAGGAGGAGGAGTTATAGCAGGAGGAGGAGGACGAGGAGGAGGACGAGGAGGAGCAGGAGGAGCAGGGGGAGGAAGAGCATGCGGAGGAGGATGAGGAGGGGGAGTCGGGTCAGGAAGCGGTTGAGGAGGGCAACGAGCAGGTGGAGGACGATGAGGACGAGGCGGAGAAACATGAGGAGGAGGGTGAGGAGCAGCGGGAGGAGGGGATGCTTGTCGGGGTCTCTTCGGAGCGCTTTCGGGGGTCTATGGTGTGCAGTTTGGAGGCGTTTGGGGAGACTCTTGGGGAGCCTCTTGGGGGCCTCTTGGAAGCCTCTTGGGGGCCTCTGAGGGCTGCATCGGGGCTCTCTGGGGGTCTCTTGGGGGCCTCCGGACTCTGCCGCAAGAATTATGTAGCAATGAGTCTGTAGTTAGGATGTGTCCGGAAGGATTTGTGCGGAGGTGTTCTTTAATGTTGGTTTGAGAGTTGAGAGTCTTCATTAAGGAGACTTGCTTACATACGGTAGAGTAGCTTTGATTATGGAGTATACACGAAGAGTTTTTTTTTTCGGAGGGATTCTGTAGTAAGAAGTCTGTAGAGATGGTTTCTAGCGACGAACAAGCCGGAAGGGTTCTTTAGTAAGGGTTATTGGGCCAATATTCTCTGCTAGAAAACACTACCGACGACCTCCGCGGGAGCAGTGCGACAGACCCCGCTGCCTGAATGGGAGACTCTGGGACAAGCCCAAATCCCCAGTCAGGCGATCGCCGAAAACCGAATCACCACCACCAGGGCGGGTGGGCGGGAAAAACCGAACACCGAGCAGCCGGCACCAAGAAGACCGCCCCCAGCGGCCCACCGAGGGAGCGCGCCGCCAGTGACCAACACCGCGGGCACCATGGCCGCGAGCACACGGCCACCGAGCCCCCGAAAGGGAACTGCGGCGCCACCGCCCCCAAGGGCAAAGACGACGACGACGCCGACGACAGACAGACAGACAGACAGACGGACAGACAGACAGACAGACAGACAGACAGACAGACAGACAGACAGACAGACCAACGGCCCAGAGAGAACCGACGGACAACCGCGACCTCACCGAGGCCCCCAGGCGCGTGAGAAGCAACACCGCCGACGGGAAGCGCCGCCAGGCACCACCAGCTCCACCAGGAGCACCCACTGCGAGTGAGCAAAGAAGAAGCGGAGGAGTACACAGACAACTCCGGCCGCTCGTTGTTTTCTCGCGCTGAAAACGCTACGCGTTTTCGCGCGGAGAAAACACTACCGACGACCTCCGCGGGAGCAGTGGGACGCGACAGACCCCGCTGCCTGACTGGGAGACTCTGGGACAAGCCCAAATCCCCGCTGCACCCAGACCTCCCAGGCGGAAGCTGACCACGCGTTGCCTGTGAAGCAAGAGAGAATCTTTTTGGAACCACAGCCAGGCCCAATGCACCAAGAAAGTTCACTCGCCGTCTGACGAGCTCGAATGCTCCAAAAATTCAGCTGCCTGCAGGGCCCCACGTGCCCGGGCACTGGCGTACGCAAAAGCAGTCAACCCACGCCAGCCTCCACTGTAGAAGAGGGCAGTCGGACCTCCTGCTTTGAGAGCATCCGAAGCCCAACCACGCCTGAAAGCATGCGTGCCCCACGCCTGCGGGGACCTCAGATTGCACGCGGCCGCTGCTAGTTTTAAGAAAGCCAGCGACTCGAAATAAGATATGTGTTGGAACGGTGGCTCTTTGGCCTCGACAACAGGCATTAAGGCGCACACGCCGCACAAAGACGGCCCCTGCGTCCCGCATATGCAGCCCCTGACCACTTCAACTGGCTCCTTGTAACATTTCCGCCGCAGAAATGTTACGATCACCTGCTTCTTGCCCTTGGCCTCCTTGATTCTAAGTGGGGCCAGGCTCGTACCAATAATCAAGGTTTCACTATAGCGCAAGGTGAAGTGGCGCGACACAACCCACGACCGAGCCACGTCCGGCCTGGATGCCGTCTCGGAAGCCCACTTTGCCAGGGCGCGCGTGTCTCCTGGCGAAGCCCTCAACTTCACACGGCGAGTCGCCGGATCCGTGGCCTTCCCAGCGCCCCGAATCAAGCGGGAAGTGTCCGCCAAAGGACCTGGTGAACTTTTCAACCAAGCCAACACTGTTCGAAGACGAGACACATACTGCGCCAACGAAGCTCCGCTCCGAAAGAGAGACACGAAGCAATCCAAGATGCACTCCTGAGGGGGCCAAGGCTCCACGCGCACCGTAGCCGCTGCCTGTCACCACAAAACCACAGCAGACGCATAACCCAAGGCACTTTTTCGCCAGCCTTGAAACTCAATCCAGCATGCCCGCTCCGCGAAGACGGCGGCGGGAGCGGGGCTTCGTTGAGCTTCGCGAGCTTCAGCTGTTGGCGCCTGGCCAGGCATGTCCACGGGCGGCTCTGGCACTTTGTGGAGCACGCGTATGGCGTGTGCCAGTACCGGCGGCGGGGGGACACAACCCGATTGCCTTGCAGCCACTACCAGCCGCGATGCTGCGAGCGCTTGCGCCATTTCTTCGGCTGACGCCGAGGCTGGCGCAGCTGGACCCGCCAATGAACGCTCACGGCTGTGAGGCTGGCGGTCCGTCTGCGATTCCTGCACCGCTGGCTGCTGCATCCCCCTATCCGCTCGACCACAGAACAACAGAAAAACCTTGACGATGGCAACGTCCAGCTGGCCCAGAGCAGGCCAAACCTCCTGCGCCTCGAAAGCGTCCAACGAGCCAAAATCACTGAAGGAAGTCGCGCCGTCGCGTTGCAGACTTGCTGCAATGCCGTCCGCGTCATGGACGTCCTGCTTCGCGGCGCCACCGGCCCTCTGAAGCACGCTCGCCAATTCACCGCGCCAGCGATCCGCAGGATGGCCAGGACGTGGAAGGGAAGCGCCAGGCGGCAGTGCTGGCTCGCTGGCCTCAGGAAGCCCCTCTCGTAAGCGCTGCCGTCGCGCCCGCTCTGCGTTGACAAAACTCAACGCCATGTGCCGGCCTGCAACCCGCAATCTGTTTGAGCCGAAGGCTACGGAAGACAAAGCAGAAGTGCCAGGCAGAAGCCGCACGTGGAAAACTGAGTGCGCCTGCGCTGCGCATATTTTCCTTCCGCGGACACCAGCCATTGCCGCCTTAGCTGTCCCAGGGGAGCGCTGGCCAACGCCCAGCCGTCTCCCGGAAAGACAAGCTGTCTAGTTCAGCGCGGCTCTGCTCTGCTTTACTTACGCGAGTAGGCCCATCTGCCAGATTCAACGCAGAAGGGACATAATGAGCGTGCATAAGCACACTTGCTGCAGCTAGATCGAACCAGATGGTGCCCAAAACTGCGTTGAGATCAGGCTGCCGGGAACTGCCACGCAAAAGTGCGCTCAACGCCGCTGTGTTGTCGATGAACACAATGAGCTCTGGTGACTCGACTCCTTGCTCCAGGAAAAGCCGCACGCCGCACAATGCTGCCACTAATTCCCAGAGGGTCACCTGCGTGCGCCTGGGCCGAGCCCAAGCCCAAGCTCTAGACGGAATCTTTGCTGCCGCCCAGACACGCTTTGACGGAGTTTGAAGCACTACAGCCAAGTTCCCTCCGCCAGTGGCGTCAGTGTACAGGATGCACCTCTGGAGCGGAGGTTGGCTGAACCGCACGAAAACGGAAGGGTCAGAACTTAAAAACCGTTCCCACCACTGCAGAGCATTGCGCACGCGAGCTGCCAGCGTACGTTTCCGTTGGCTGCTCTGCCAGAAGAGCGGTGCCAGAAAAACTCTCGCACCGCGGCCAAAAACCGCTGTGGCCCCCCAGCTAAGGCGACCAGCAAGTTTAGCAGCCTCTGCTGACGCCAACGCGTCACTACGCAAAGCATCGCGAATTTGCTGGAGCCACTTATTTTTCTTCTCGCACCCAATCCAAAACCAAATGCCTTCCAGGCAGGCCTTCGCCTCTACGCCAAACACGGTCATTTGTGTCGCCTCAGCAACTGCTTTGGATTCATCTAGCAGCCAGCCAAGCAAGTCCACGATCACTGTGCGCGCCAACCCCGCCGACCCTCGCGGACCCACCAAAGATCCGGGGTCCGCGGTGCTCGCGCACGCGTCTGCGCCGAACAAATCGTCGACGAAACGCGGATAAGCAAGCAGAAATATACGGGCCAAAATTGCTTGCACCGCGCTACCGAATCGATGCCACGCAAACACAGAAGCCGCCGCGCCAAAAGGACAAGAGAGCAACTGTAATCCCTTGTCCTGCTGCGCAGCACTACTCCACGTGGCAACTGAAAACCGGAGATGGTTCTCCTGCACAGGAAGCGTCTTGAACGCACTCTTAAAATCATCCTTGCGGAAGAGCAGAGGCGAACCCCCCTCTGCAGCGTCAAAACAAGCCCGGGCCACACCAACAAGTGCATCGAGCGTGTCGTGACGCATTTCCTCTGGAATGCAAGTGGCAGAATTGAGACCGTTGCCACTGAAATCGTCGATCAGACGTACTTTCCTACTCCTCTGCCCGGCACGTTCCCGCCAACCTTCGTCGACAGGGAAGCGGACTGCAAGCAAAGCATCTACGGCGGAAAGCTAAACCCAAAAAGCTTTCCTCTGCGCAACCTCTTCTTTGCATTTGTTCTCAAACGCCTCCTCTACCGCGGGGCACAGCGACGTGCGGGCCCACACCTTGCACAAAGTGTCGGCGTTGATAGCGCCCACCGAAGATTCCAGCGCACTTACGGCCACTGGTTCGGACACGTGCCGCTTCGGAGGCATTATACCGGAAGGATTCAACCTACCTACGATCGGAAACCCGAAAGCTAAGTTATGTACAAGCTCTTTATCTGGCCACGCGATGCTCTCGAGCATCTCCGCGAGAAGCAGTAGATTCTTCCCCGGCCCTACCAGCTGCTGCGCGTGCAGCGGTAATCCCTGCAGAATTTGCTCCCAGGGGGGACAGCCAGGTCACGTTTCCGCCCCTGCCAGTACTCTAAAGCGTCAGCGCGCCATCTATGCAAAGCCCCCGGGCTGAGAGCCGAGGATTTTTGAATTGCATCCTGCAGCAAAGGGGGCAAGCAGCCCTCACGCGCGACGTGCGGCAAAGACTGCGCCCATTTAAAATGCGCCGCAGGTGTCATAGCAGACCGGGCGTCCCGATCCTGTAGCAGAGCATGCACGGCCGAACGGATCTCGACAAGAAAATCCTTTCCACCACGACCTGGAAACTCGATTGTTTCCTCTGTACCCTGAGAAAAGCTCCCGTCAGAAACCTCGCTCAGTTGTTCCTCCACGTCTGTGTCGGGGAATCGTCCTTCCCCTCACTTGTTCCACCACTTGTCCTGCCAGGACTTGTTGCCCTGGTTGTTGCCATGGCCGCCCTTGCCTCCCTTGCCGTTGGAGTTGCCGCCGTTGCCAGAACGCTTTGGCGACCTGGACCTCTTCTTCTTGGGGGTGCTCGGCGCGGGCCCAGCCCCTTTGTGCGCCTTGCCCTGGCCCTTCGGCGCCGCCCCGCTGGAGCTGGCATTGCCCCAGCCTCCGTAACCAGAGCTGCTGCCACCGTAGGTCCGGGAGCCTCCGCCGTGCTGCGCCTGGCCAGTGGTCGCCCGGCCGGTGGTCTCCTTCATCTTCGGAGATACTTTATCTTTGGCCTTCCGGGCCATGTCCTCGTCGAGCACGTTGAAGTAGTGCGAAAGCCGGTCCTCGCCTCGCTCGAGCGAGCGCGCCATCGCCTTACGCTGCAAGATGACGTACTGATAAGCCGTCCGGACCCCGCCGTGTTCCTCAGCTATGTGGGCCAGATTGAACAGGTAAGCCAAAAGCTCCGTGGACGAGCACGCTTTCATCAGCACGCACTTCATCCCCCACTGGAACACGTGACCCATGAACGTAGCGTAGCTCTGATAATCGAGCTTCAACTCGTCCGCTCGGGCTTTCTTGTCGTCGAGCACATGCTTGAGCTTCTCCTCGATAGATGAACCAGTCGTTGGCGGAGCCACGACAGGCGTGCGCGACCATTCCGGTCGGTGGTGCGTCTGCAGACACTCACCGTCCGCGCTGCCGATCCACTTGCGCTGCTTCTCGGCGGCCACTTTGCCAGCATGCTCGAATTTGGCCAAGGTTTCTTCTGAAGGGAGCCCATCCGACGGGAAGTGCGCCAAACCCATTTCTTGGATCCGCTTGGCCAAATCGAAAGACAAACCCTTCTTTGCAGAGCCCGCCGCGGCCGTGTGAGACGTCGCCTGGACGAACTGCTGCATGGCATTGGCGAACACCGAGACCCCTGCAGCATCCGAATCCGAAGCCATTTTCATCTTGGACTGAAACCTACCCTGCGCACGCAGAGCCAGCGACAGCATAGCAGGCGTCAAAACAAATTCTTTCCAACCCTCAGGGCCAGGCGAACGGCTTGTCGTGGAGCACCAAGCCAGTCTTGAGGGAGTCGCGGATGAAGTCGTCTGCGTAATCCTCCATCTGGACGCCCTGCACGACCTCTGCCATGGCACGCGCCGTGCCAGTGTAAAAGCGAAGGTCATGTTTAGCCTTGGCGTTTTCGTCTACAGAGCAGACGAACTTGGCGAACTCCAAAATATCTTCTGTGGAAGCGCCTGCGAATGCTCCCTGCGGAAGGCCGGCGAGGTCCGAGCTGATCTCATCTGCTGAGAACGAAGCCATGCCGCAGCAGTACAGGACAGGAGCCTGCAGGTGATCTGCAACGCAGCTGCTGCGCAGTAGCACTTGAGTGTGTGATTTGCCTGAGCCAACACAGCCACGGTGCTGCATGCTTGCGCGCATAACAACAATGACTGGCTGCAACGGATCATGACCGATACTGCTGTTGCACCGGGACATGGGCGCACGCAACGTTGCAGCCCCAGAGAGCCCGCACCTGCGTCCCGCAACCAGTTTTTCGAACGCGCCCAGCTGTCACCGACGGCGCGCCAGCGGCTAGAGCCACACCCAGCAAGAAGGAGGGAAAGAAGAGAGTCCTCCGCTCCGCTCCGCCTCCGACGGCACCAACTCGCACAGTGACGCTGCTGCGCATCCCGGCAACCCCCCTTTGACGTTTATCGCGGCCAGGGGGGCCACTCGGGTCACCCTTGCGCGAAACCATGCAAGCTACAGCGGTGCCACGCCAATCCCAGTCGAACCCCTTTGACCGCCGAGCGGCCAGGGGAGCCACATGGGTCTCCCTGCACCTCCCCCTCCGCCAGGCCGGGTCAGAGCAAGGAGAGAGGAATTTTGAGCGTAACGAGGCCTGTTTTGGCCAAGTAACCTCACGCGAGGGGGCTTCCGCTCATCCCACGCTACTTCGGCTGACCATCGCCGGACATTTTTCCGGGTTGCCCGAAAAAAATGCACCAAGCAAATCCGTCCGCAGTGGATCGAATTTTCAGGGCCGGAGCCCAAATTTCACGAGCCACACCAGAATTTAATTCTGAGTTCCCTGTTGAAGGGGCGTCAGCATGGATATTCCGATTACGCGCCGTTTGGGACGCGGGCCCCCCCGGAGTCGGTCGAGGACGGGCGTGCCGCACAAGTGCACAGCACCCCCGCCCCCGTTGTGTGCAGGTGGGGGGTTAGCCAATGCCCCCCCATCAAGGACTAGCTTCTGCCGCCTGCACACATCCGACCCGGAGTGCCCAAGAGTGTCCGTAGACCCTCTCTCTGGTTTGTGCGGCATGCAAGCCCAAAATGCGACTGTTAGGCGCGCAGGCGTCCCCGACGCACGAATTTGCAGTCGGACTGCGAAGGTGGACGCGCCAGGCTCCACCATGGGCACGGAGCCCAGAACGCAGAACCGGACGCGCAAAAACGCCCCCCCAGCGCAAAACAGAGCCCACAGTCCAAACCTGGACGGTTGGACGCCAAACCGCGGAGAAGAGCCAAAACTGCCATACTGGACGCACGCCTGCCCAGGAAGGCGAACTTGCGCCCATGCGCCCACGGACGCGCCTGCGCACAAGACTGCACAGAGTACAATCCGAGGCGCGCGTGCGGCTCGGCGCGCACCAGGTACTGCGAAGGGCTTTCGGACGCCCTGCCCTGGGCGCGCTTGGCTCCCGCATGGAACTGGGCTCTGCAGCGCGAGTCAGAGCGAACTGGTCACCCGGGCCCATGAGCGCGCCAAAACCGCACAGAATGCAAAACTGGATGTCTGGGTGGGTTGGGGAGCGCATCCGCGCCCTAACCGCAAACGCCGAGCGCCCCAGCCCCGAGACTGCGGAACCGAACACCGAGCGCGCGGACGTCCCAGAGCGCAAATACGAACACACATTGCAGACCCACGTGCACTCGGCCGCGCCTCTGAGCCGAATTGCCACTAACTGGGGGGCCGACGCCCGCAATGCAGCAACAGACGCGCCTGCGCAAGAAACCGCGACATTGGGGCAGCCCTGTAGGACGCTTTGCGCTCCCAAAGACGCAACTGCGCCTGAGTGCGCCGGCGCGACTGCGCCCACTGCGCAGGGACGCCTCCGAACGCACACGCGCCCGCGAGCCCACATGACGCGCGCTTCCCGCCTCGCGGCAAAAGCCACCATGTGGCCGAAAATGCGGAGCAGCGTGCCCTGCCAACTTGCTAGCAGCCAAACCCTAGGGAAAGGTGAAGCGCCGAACAGTTTGCCGAAGGGCAGGGACTGCTTGCAGCTACCGCTGCGGACAGGGGTCATCGGCATTGCCCTTGCCAGGTTGCCTCGCCCAAGCCGTGCACAGGGGTCTTCGGCATTGCCCATGTCAGGTTGCCTCGCCCATGGCTGAGATGAGAATCATCGGCATTGCCCATGTCAGGTTGCCTCCTCTCCATCTCGCCGGCAAAACCTGCGACGAGGAGCGCCAGCAAAACCGAACACCGAGCAGCCGGCACCAAGAAGATCGCCCCCAGCGGCCCACCGAGGGAGCGCGCCGCCAGTGACCAACACCGCGGGCACCATGGCCGCGAGCACGCGGCCACCGAGCCCCCGAAAGGGAACTGCGGCGCCACCGCCCCCAAGGGCAAAGACGACGACGACGCCGACGACAGACAGACAGACAGACAGACGGACAGACAGACAGACAGACAGACAGACAGACAGACAGACAGACAGACAGACCAACGGCCCAGAGAGACCGACGGACAACCGCGACCTCACCGAGGCCCCCAGCCGCGTGAGAAGCAACACCGCCGACGGGAAGCGCCGCCAGGCACCACCAGCTCCACCAGGAGCACCCACTTTGGGATAAGGCGAGTGAGCAAAGAAGCGGAGGAGTACACAGACAACTCCGGCCGCTCGTTGTTTTCTCGCGCTGAAAACGCTACGCGCGGAAGAATGTTGAATGGGGGTTATGCTGTTTTTGAGTGGGATCTTGTATTCAGGATTTTGCCGTCAGTTTTTAGCACGGTTTGTTTATTCTCGCCATGCAAAGCAGAAGCTCGCTTGCATCTGCAGTCCCCGAACCCAACAGAACTTGCACATGCAGCCGCATTTGTTGCGTTGCGTTGCGGCGGGAGGGGGGGCGTCTGGATCCACCAGTGGGTTGCTTCACCACATGTAGCGAAACGGCGAGTTGCAGGATCGCCTATGGGTACACCAGCTAGGTTTGCATTGCTTCTGTTGTCCTCCGACTGGCGACCCGCCAACGACCCACCCGCGACCCGCCCGCGACCCACCCGCGACCATCCCGCAACCCGCCCGCGACTCACCCGTAACCCGCCCGCGACCCACCCGTGACCCACCCGTGACCCAGCCACATTGCGTTGACGCAGAACCGGCGTTGGCGGCGGGCTTGTTGCGCAAGGAGTCAGAAAATCTCCTGCAGGCTGCCCTCGCAGGAGCAAAGGGCAGCGACGTGAAGCCTGCTGCTGGGCTGGGCTCCTGGGCAAACGCACCAGGCCCACAGCCCAGCAGGACAGCCTGCAGAAGCAGCCAACCAAGACCCCAAGCCGCATTCGCGGCACAAGGGTGGCAGAGGGTGGGTTGCGGCGCCGCCAGCGGAAGAGCCCTCGACCTGCGCGAACGCGCGACAGCAATTGAAGCCGCTCGGGCGTGTGAGCCGCACGCCCCCTCTTGGAGGCAACGAAGCATAGGGGAGTTGCGCTTGCAACCCACGGCGCTCCACGGCGCAAGAGAATTGCAAAGAGGCAAAGAGGTCAGAAGGCGAAGAGCACCCATTTGGCACCGGTCACCTTGGGAGATTTTCCTGCCCCCCAAACCGCTGCGCGATTTAGGTGCTATGAAAATCTCCTGCAGGCTGCCCTCGCAGGAGCAAAGGGCAGCGACGTGAAGCCTGCTGCTGGGCTGGGCTCCTGGGCAAACGCACCAGGCCCAATGCACCCAGGGCCCAGCACAGCAGCTGCCATGGCACGCCTGTGTCTGAAACGCAGGAAGCCCAATGCACAGACAAGGCGTTGTCTGGCGGATGCTTGGGCTGGCCAGAGTGATGCTTGGGCGAGCCTCGAATGCGCGGAGTCGCGCTCCAATTGCAGATCAGGGCAAGCCTTCGCTCGATAATTCGCTTCTCGATTGCGAAGCCCGGCGCATCTGCGCCCTAGTGTGTGGGATCGCTCTGATTGCGACTTCAAGCGCGTCTGCGCCCAAATGCGCAGAATTACCCCAAACGCAGTATCTGCCTCACCTGCGCCCGACAGCGCCGACACGCGCTGCAGTTACACCACTGGGACTGCGCCCGAATGCGCAGAGGTGCGTTGCCATTCTAGTACCCGGCGCGCCTGCGCCCGAACAGACAGAATCGCGTTCCCATCACATGAACACACCTGCGCCAGAACGTCCAGAACCACGCCACGAATGCGAAATTCGGCGCGCTTGCACCTGAATGCCGAATCCTGCGTTGGGAAGGACAGCCGGCGCGGCGCGCTTGCGCCCAAATGTGCAAAATCGTGCCCCGATCGGAATTCCAGGCGCACCTGCTCCGGTTTAGGGTTTTTGCGACTCACAATTCCAGAAGTACTTGTCCCTCGGATTCCCGATCGGATTCAAGGTTCGATTGCGGGTTCTGGCGCGCCTGCGCGCTTGCAGTCAAATTTGCGGGATCGCGCTCCAACTCTTATATCAGAAGACGTGATTGCGATTCCGGCCGCGCCCGCAGCCAAGCGTACGGAATCGCGCTCCAATTCCGATTCCGGACGCGTATGTGCCAGATCCGAATGTGATTCTGGGCGCGTCTGCGCCCGAACGCGCGAAGTTGCGCCCCGATTGAAATCACAGACGCGCCTGCGCCCGAATTCGCGGGTTCCACCTCGATGTGCATTTTCCCCCGCGCAATCGCACTCGAAATGCGATACCGGGCGCGCTTGCGCCCGAATGCACGGAGTCGCGCACCCAGTGCGATACGTGGCGCACCTGTGCCCGAATGAATGCACGGAATCGCGCTCCCGTAACAACTATTGGCGCGCCTGCGCCCGAACGCGCAGATCGCATCCCGAGTGCAAAATTCGGCGCGCTTGCGCCCGACTGCGCCGAATCGTGCGCCCAATCGCGCCGAGACAACGACAACCGGCCCGGCCGCGCTGGAATGTGCAGAAACGTGCCCCGATCGCAATTCTGGGTGCTCCTGTGCCGGCACATGGATTCAGGCTCGGATTGCGGCTTTAGACGCGCACGCAATCCGATTGCGATTCTGGGCGCGCTTGCATCCAGCGCTCTTGCGCCCCAATGCGCGGAATTGCGCTCTGAGTCAAAATCTGGGCGCGCCTGCGCTCGAAACCAAGCAATCGCTTCCGCCTCTGCACGGAAGCACGGAATCGTGTTCCGATGGCAATTCCGATTCCATTTCTGCAATCACGATACTGGGAACGCCTGCGCCAGAATACGCAATATCGCGGCCCGAATGCACAGAATCGCGCTCCCATCACAATGCTGGGCGCGCATGCGCCCGAATGCCCGCACTCGCGTCCCGATTAGTATCTCCAGCGCGCTTGCGTCCCAGTGCGCGGACTCGCGCTGCCATTGCGAGAAGGCGCGCTCGCGTCCGAATGTGCCAACTCCCGCGCCGCTCGCAATTCCGGACGCCCCTCTCCTCTGCGCTAAAACGCGTAGGTTCGGGATTCGTTTGCGGATGCAGGCGCGTCTGCGCCTGACTGCGCGGAATCACCGGAATCACGTTTCTATTGCGCTCTGAGCCGCTTGCGACCGACAGCGATTCTGCGTGAGCTCATGCGCCTGCGCACAAACGCGCGCGGAATATTCTCCGGTTGCAATTCCAAGCGCCTGCGCGCCAAAATGCGCCGGATCGCGCTTCGATCGCAATTGCGAGCAGGCCTGCTTCGAATCATGCGAATGTGTGCTCCGATTGCGGCAGCGCGCCTGAGCCCGTATGCTTGGCAGCACGCTTCGATTGCCGTTTTGGGCGCGCATGCGCCGAAATGCACGGATTCGCATTCCGAATGCGATTCCTGGCGCGCTTGCGTCCGAGCGCGCGAAATCCGTTTGCAATTTCTGGGAGCTTCTGCACCAGATTGCGTGAATGCGGGCATCGATTCCAGTTCCTGGCGCGCCGGCGCCAGATACCCCAGCATGGCGCACGCATCGCAATCCTAGGCGCGCCTGCGCCAGATTGCGCGGATTCGCGCTCTGCTTGTAATTCTGGGAGCACCTGCGCCAGCTGGCGCAGATTCGCGTATCGTTTGCAGTGTCAGACGCGCCCGCGCCAGATTGCGCCGAAACGCGCTCGCATTGCCATTCTGCGCGCGTCTGCGCCAGATTGGGCGGAATCGCGTTCGGTTGCAATATGGGGTTCAGAGTGCGCGGATTCGCGCTCTGCTTGCATCGGCGGGCGCTGCTGCGCGAGATTGCGCAAATTCGCGCTCGGACTGCGATCATAGGCGTGTCTGCGCCAGATTGCGCGGAACCGTGCCATACCCAGCGCGCCTGCGCCAGATTGCACGGAATCGCGCGCACATTGCAATTCCGCGCGCGCCTGCGCCAGATTTCACGGAGTCGCGCTCCGCTTGCAATTCTGGGCAGGAAGGCGCGGAATCGCGCGCTGATTGCAATTCTGGGCGCGCCTGCGCCCGATTCCGCGGAATCGCGCTCCGCTTTGCATTTCAGAACGCATCTGCGCCAGATTGCGCGAATGTGCGCGACGATTGAAATTGCAGGCGCCCCCCGCTCCAGATTGCAGAAGCGCGCGCGCATTGCAATTCAGGGGGCTGCGCCAGATTGCGCGGATTCGGGCTAAGCGTGAAGTTCTGGGCGCACATGCGCCAGATGTCGCGGATTCGCGCACCGAATCCAAAGCGCGCACGCGCCAGATAGCGCGGAACGGCGCTGGCATTACAATTCCGGGCGAGCTTGCACCAGATTGCGCAGAACCGCGTTCGTTTGCAATCCTGGGCCCGATTGCGCGGATTCGGGTTCGTTAGGTCGGGCGCTTCTGCGCCAGATTGCGCGAATTCACGCACAGATTGCGATTCCAGACGCGCCTGCGCCAGATTGCGCGAAGCCGCGATCGCATTGCAGTTCCGGGCGCCAGTGCCAGATTGCGCGGTCTCATACTCGGCTTGCAATTTGGCAAACCTGCGCTAGATTGTCGCGGATTTGCGCTCCGCTTGCAATGCTGGGCGCGCCTGCGCCAGATTGCGCGGAGTCGCGCTCGCATTGCAATTCCCTGCGCACCTGCGCCAGACTGCGCGGAATCGCGCTCGTCTAAAATCGTCGGCGCTCCTGCCCCAGATGGCTCGGATTCGCGCTCTGTTTGCAGCCGCGGGTGCCCTGAGCCAGATTGCGCGAATTCGCGCACAGATTACGGTTCCAGACGCGTCTGCGCCGAAATGCGTTCGACCCAGCGCGCCTGCGCCAGATTGCGCGGAATCGCGCTCGCATTGGGATTAGGGCGCTCCTGCGCGGGAGAATTCGAGCCCTGACTGCAACATTGCGCCAGGTGGTTGTGCATGGAATCATGCTCCGATTGCAAACTCGGCAGCTTGCACTGACCCGTCAATTTGCTGGGAAACGGGAGGATACCTCTGGACTCGCGAACTCCCCTGCGGAAACGAAACGGCCCCTGATTGGCGGAGCTATCCCAGAACTGCGGTGAACCATAATCACTACAAGACCTGCGGCCTGACCCCCTACCAGGAAGGGACAAGACGCGGCCCGACCTGCGGGCACATGAACCCACCTGCGGCCACGTACGAAATGGTGCCCGACCTGCGGGTGCACCTCCCTGCGCGAACGTACGGCAAAAGCTGGTGCCCGACCTGCGGGTGCACCGTCCCGATCTGCGGGAATACGTGGCAGCAGCAGCCGGTGCCCGACCTGCGGGTGCACGCCCCTGTCGCGCGGGGCCAGCGACACAGGAAGTTCGCCCCCACATCGGAACCTTCTGCCGGCTGGTTCGCTTGGCCAGCCACCGGCAGGAACCAGAATCACCGTCTTGGACACAGCTGCCGCGCCGTGGGCACGCCCTTTGGCGAACAGTGCAACCCCTTGCTCCTTTCTTAGGAGCTGTGCAGAGCAGCCTGCCGCACGGCTGTTGCACTGTCCCCACATGGGAACCTTCTGCCGGCTGGTTCGCTTGCGGCGCCGCCAGCGGAAGAGCCCTCGACCTGCGCGAACGCGCGACAGCAATTTTGTGCCCGATCTGCGGGCGCACCTCCCGTCCTGCGGGAGAAGCTTGCGGCGCCGCCAGCTCACCGGTCCTGTGGGGGCCGCCTCGGCCCGGCCGCGGCGTGCCGCCAGCTCCTTACTCGTGCGGGAAGCTGGGCACCCTGCACCTCCTTGCAGAAAGGCTTTCCCCTTCTGCGGGAGCCTTCTCATGTGCCTTGCTGGACAATGGCCCGAGCCGGCCAGCCAGCCAGGAGGAGGAAGGTGGAGGCGAGCGGGAGGTGAAGCCGCTCGGGCGTGTGAGCCGCACGCCCCCTCTTGGAGGCAACGGAGCATAGGGGAGTTGCGCTTGCAACCCACGGCGCTCCACGGCGCATTCATAGAGAATTGCAAAGAGGCAAAGAGGTCAGAAGGCGAAGAGGCACCCATTTGGCACCGGTCACCTTGGGAGATTTTCCTGCCCCCCAAACCGCTGCGCGATTTAGGTGCTATGAAAATCTTCTGCGTTCACGTTCGGCCATGCGCCCGTGAAGTTGGGCGTCGCCTCCGCGCTAACAATTGGCGAGCGGAAATGTTTGGCGCCGCCAGGTTGGCCCAGACTGGACATCCACCAGGGCCCCAACCTGACCAAGGCGCCGCCCAACAAGCGCGTAGCCACAAGGGCGGGAATGGGCGGGATGCGAGCCCAATGGGCGCGCTTGCACCGCACGGCCTGGGAACGACGGTGGGCGCCGGCCCCCGTGCAGCCTTCACTGCGACGCCGCCGCCACCTGCCAGCCCAGGAACAGCGGAGCGTGGCCCAAGGCACGCCAACCAACCAACCAACCAACGGCAGGAGAAGGAGGAGGAACCGCCTGCCGCTACGCAGCGCGCGGCCGTGAGAACCACCTGCTGCAATGCAGCGCACGGCCGTGAGCATCCGCCTGCTGCGCTGCAGCGAAAGGCCGTGAGACACCACTCCGCTGCACCACAGCGGTGCCAAGGCTGTGAGAAGGAAGGAAGCCCAGAGGCACAGAAGCCAAGAAGCCTACAAAGGCCTCCCTGAAGATTTTCCTGCCCCCCAAACCGCTACGCGATTTTGGGGCTATGAAAAGTCGGCGCTTGCGGCGGGCTTCAGAGTTGCTTCCGAGCCTCGCAGCCTACTCACGACCCCCACCCACTCAGGTGATGCGCCTGAAGTTCAGGCGCCTCAAGATCGCCCCCTCAACTGGGGCTGAGGCGCCTGAACCCCAGTTTGAGGGCATATTGTGGCCATCCCGGGCGACTTGTGCAACACATTGGAGGCTGTCAGGGCCGGGCGGGCCACCTTGGGACCGTCTTGTGAAAAATGTCGGGGCTCCGAGGTCCGCGCTGAAGCGATCTTGGGACACCTCGGAGGCAGAGGACGGGACGGGCAGAAAGCATTGGAAACACGGCTTAGTTTCAGTCCGGCGCCCTCCCGGGGGCGTTTTGGGGCCCTCGTGGGCTACTTCCTGCTCGCGTGGGTGCCATGTTCTGGCCCTCTGCGGCGCCTCCTGGAGCCACCTTCGAGGCATCTGGCGCGCTCTTGGCCGGTGCGACGCGTCTCCACGAGACCATGGGGATCCCAGGGCAGCCCAGTATGACCGAGGGGAGGCTGACGGATGATTCCCCAGGTTGCCTTTTTTCAAGAGAGGAACTATACCCGGACTGGACAACTGGCATTTACTAAACGGCCTTGGGCGTTGATTAAACAGCCCTGCCTTGTTCGATTCCCTTCTTTGGGCGCGTTTACTGAACGACTTCGCGTGTCGGGGTGGTCATTAATGGAGGTGGATTGTTTGATTCCTATTTTCGTTGGGCAGTGGAACGGACACAATACTGGAGAAGCGAGCGAGACGCAAAAACAGTGAAAAAGGGCACGAGGCAGCAGACCGGCAGGAGATCCCACGGCGATGCGCCCCCGAGTGGGCTGGCGTGCTTCATTCAGGAGGGAACAAAAACACACGACAGACACAGTTAATCGTCATTCCCGAGAAAATCTCCGCGGGCTACCATATATCTCATCCCCACAAATGGGTCGACGCTCCCGCGCTGCCGTTGGGCCAGCGGGAGACAAGGCGCCGCCAGACTGGACCCGACTGGAGTTTCTCCACGGGCCCGTCTGGCAGGAGCGTCGACCCAACCGGAAACGCAGAACGAACGGGTGGATGTGGGTGGGTAACACACCGCACTTGCGGCGCTGCAGGGTTGCCACGGGCCACTGGCGCCAGGGCGTTCCGCCCTGCAGAGCAGCCTCCCTCAGGGCTGTTGCGGCGCTGCCACGGGCCAAGCGCGCCAGAGCGTTCCACCCTGCAGAGCAGCCTCCCTCAGGGCTGTTGCGGCGCTGCCACGGGCCACTGGCGCCAGGGCGTTCCGCCCTGCAGAGCAGCCTCCCTCAGGGCTGTTGCGGCGCTGCCACGGGCCAAGCGCGCCAGGGCGTTCCACCCTGCAGAGCAGCCTCCCTCAGGGCTGTTGCGGCGCTGCCACGGGCCACTGGCGCCAGGGCGTTCCGCCCTGCAGAGCAGCCTCCCTCAGGGCTGTTGCGGCGCTGCCACGGGCCAAGCGCGCCAGGGCGTCCCGCCCTGCAGAGCATCCTCCCTCAGGGCTGTTGCGGCGCTGTCACCGAAGCTGACTGCGGGAAGGCAATGGCGACGAGGAGCGGCGGCGAAGTGGCAACGAGGAGCACCAGCAGAGAGCCACGAGGTCGCTGCAAGGAGCCACAGCGCACGCCACCAGCGCCAAGCCAACCAACCGACCAACCGAGGGAGGAAGCGGAAGAGGAACCACCTGCCGCCAAGCAGCCCTGGGCGAGTGAGAACAACGCACGCTGCGGCCAAGCGCATGGCTGACCGAGGCATAGAAGCCAAGATGCACAAAGGCAGAGAGGCGCACTCATGTGCGCCCTGAAGATTTTCCTGCCCCCCAAATCGCTACTATGAAAATCTTTGCGGGCTACCATATGTCTCATCCCCACAAATGGGTCGACGCTCCCGCGCTGCCGTTGGGCCAGCGGGGGACAAGGCGCCGCCAGACTGGACCCGACTGGAGTTTCTCCACGGGCCCAATGCTTCCAGTGTGGCCAGGCTGGCGGCGCTGAGCCACGCAAGTGGCGCGCGCGCAGGAGTCAAGTTTTGCAACGAACCCTGCGTGCCCAATGCATGCAAACGCGACGACTGTGTGGTTCGCCACTCACAAGTGGGCAAGCGCCGCTTACCAGACGCTATGCGCGCAGGACAACAGCGCCCCTCCGCGCCGGGCACGCCTGCGTGCCATTACACCCGAACGCGATCGGATTGGAACGCTGGGCGTGCTTGATTCAGATCCCAAGACAACCGAGCGACGGAGCGCGCCTGCGGCCGAACGTTCCGGGCACGCTTGCGCCTGCCTGCGCAGAATCGGGCTCCGATTATGATTCGGGGCGCGCCCGCAACGGAACCTGGAATTACCTTTCATTGCGATTCTGTGGGCGCGCGCGCCAGCGCCGCAATCGCATCCCGGCTTGGTCGCGCCTGCGCGCGCCAGTTCGCGCGCTGATCGAGATTTTAAACGCTCTGCGCCCATGAGCGCGAATCGCGCTCCGATTGCGCCGCAAGACACCTACGCACATAAGCGCTGCCCGCGCTCTCCGATTGCGATAAGCGCTGCCTGCGCGCTCTGACTGCGATCCTTGGCGCGCCTGCGCCGGAACGCGCTCCGACAACGAATCTGCGCCCAAGCAACGCCAGAATGCGCGGATCGCGCTCTGATCGCGCCCGCGCTCGAACGCGTGCACTCACTCGCACTCCAATTGCGCTCCTGGGCACGCCTCCGCCTACAAGCGCGTAATCGCGAACGATTGTGATTGCGGGCGCGCCTGCGCCTGCACGCGCGGAACCACACTTCGGCATCGGCTCTGGGCGCGCCTGCCATAATCGGCCTTTAAATCACTTGTTATTTTATGGGCGGGAAAATGGACGAAGATGGCCAAAGCCATTATATTAGCCACGGCTTTGCGTGGTACGCGCCGTGGCAGACGTTCTGCAATTTCTTGTTGTTCTTGCGGGAACGTGCGTCCCAGGACGCTCCCATGTGCTCTGGCGCCTCCGTCGGGGGGCAGCGGTGTCGTCTCGTCGTCGCGTCTGTCTTGTCTGTCGTGTCCGTCCCGTCGGTCTGGTCTGTCTGTCTCGTGGTTGCGTCTCCTGGGCACTGGCTGCCGCAGGCAGTCGACGCCAGGGGAGCGCCGGACACTGCGGGTTTACCCGCGCTCGCGCAAGCCTCGCCGAGGCAGGAGACGTGCGCCAAGCACTGCGGGTTCACCCGCGCTGCGGCGCTGCCTTGCGCAGGCTTGGGCAGGAGGCGTGGGCAAGGCGTGGGTGAGGCAACCAACAAGGCTCTGCCGATGATCCCCGTTTTTGCCAAGGGCGAGGCAGCCAACCAGGCTCTGCCGAAGACCCCTGTGTGTGTGTCAAGGGGGTTCCTGGCCTTGCTGCCAAACCCAAGGCCCGTGCCCTGGCTGGCCTGTGCCTCTCACCAGTGGGTCCCTGGCCTTGCTGCCATACCCCAGGCCCGTGCCCTGGCTGGCCAGCGCCTTCCTCGTCGCCAAATGCTTGTCGCCAACGTGCAGGTTCTCCTGTCAGGCAAGGCGTGGGTGAGGCAACCAACAAGGCTCTGCCAATAACCCCCGCTTAAGCCAGTGGCGAGGCTGGCTTGTGCCTCTCACCGGTGGGTCCCTGGCCTGGCTGCCACACCCTGCGCTGGCGCCGGTAGTGGCCGCTGTCTTAGTGGGCCCCTGGCTGTTGCCAGGGCCCGTGCCCGCGTTGGCGGGTCCATCTTGCAGTGCGTCCCTGCCTTTGCTGCTATACGCCGTTCGCCCAGGGTCCGTGGCCCTGGCTGCCATACCCGGTCCCGTGTCCGCGTCGGCGAGTGCCGTCCTGCAGGGCGCCCGTGGCTTCGTTGCCAAGCCCAGGCCCGCGCCATTGCTGGCCAGGGCTTCCTCGTCGCAAGCGCGTGCTTCTCGTCGCCATGTGCGCTCGCGCTCCTCGTCGCCATCCGGTTTGGCTTGCCGTTTTGTCACTTTGCCCGAAGAGCCCGCGTGGCCCGAGCGGGCCCGAGTGGCCCAAATCCGCGTGCGCCAGAGAATGCGGAGTCGCGCTCCATTTGCGCAAGTGGAGCCCCATTGGGTCCCTGCGAAATCGCGCGCACCCAGGGCCCCTGGTAGCTGTCCAAACGAACCAGCTGGGAGGAGCTTCCCAATGGGGAACGGGTCCCTGCCCAACGAGGCATGCCCAGGGGATCCCTGCCCAATTGGGCATCCGAGTGCGATTACGCGCTCCCGCTTCCAAAATGGAATTTGGAGGGGTGTATCGCCTTTCTGCGCCCAGATGGGCAAGAGCGCGCTTCCGCGCTCGCGCGCCCAGAGCGGCGCTCCGAGCGCGATTGGCGTCCCCGCCGAAGCGGGTTATTCCGGGTGCGATTTCGCGCTCTTGTGCCCAGACACGGGCAATTTGAGCGCAAAATTGGCATCGCGCGCCCAAGCGGGCATCCTGAGCGCAAATCGCGCGCCCAAGTGGGCCATTCCAGGTGCGATTTCGCGTTCCTGTGCCCAAACGGGCAATCTGTGCGCAATTTCGCGCTCGCGCACCCAGGTGGGCAATCGGAGCGCGACTTCGTGCTCGCGCGCCCAGGCGGACCTGCGATTTCGCGCCCTCGCGCCCAGAGGGGCAATTTGAGCGCAATTTAGCGCGTGCGCCCAGGCGGGCATCCTGAGCGCGAATCCGCGCTCGCGCGCCCAAGCGGGCCATTCCAGGTGCGATTTCGCGTTACTGCGCCCAAACGGGCAATCGGTGCGCAATTTCGCGCTCGCGCGCCCAGGTGGGCCATCGGAGTGCGACTTCGTGCTCGCGCGCCCAAGCGGGCCATTGCAGGTGCGATTTCGCGCTCCCGCGCCCAGGGGAGCAATCTGAGCGGAATTTCGCGCCCGCGCGCCCAGAGGGGCAATTTGAGCGCAATTTAGCGCGTGCGCCCAGGCGGGCATCCTGAGCGCGAATCCGCGCTCGCGCGCCCAAGCGGGCCATTTCAGGTGCGATTTCGCGCTCCGCGCCCAGACGGGCAATTTGAGCGCAATTTAGCGCTTGTGCGCCCAGGCGAGCAACCTGAGCGCGAATCCGCGCTCGCGCGCCCAAGCGGGCCATTGCAGGTGCGATTTCGATCCGGCGCCCAGACGGCAATTTGAGCGCAATTTAGCGCTTGTGCGCCCAGGCGGGCAACCTGAGCGCGAATCCGCGCTCGCGCGCCCAAGCGGGCCATTGCAGGTGCGATTTCGCGCTCCCGCGCCCAGGGGAGCAATCTGAGCGGAATTTCGCGCCCGCGCGCCCAGGCAGGCATCCTGAGCGCGAATCCGCGCTTGCGCGCCCAAGCAGGCCATTCCGGGTGCGGTTTCGCGCTCCCGCGCCCGGACGGGCGATCTGAGCGAAATTTTGCGCTCGTGCGCCCAGGCGGGCATCCTGAGCGCGAATCCGCGCTCGCGCGCCCAAGCGGGCCATTTCAGGTGCGATTTCGCGCGCCCGCGCCCATGCGGGCAATCTGTGCGCAATATTGCGCCCGCGCGCCCAGACGGGCAATCAGAGTGCGAATCCGCGCTCGCGCGCCCAAGCGGGCCATTTCGGATGCGATTTCGCGTCCCGCGCCCAGACGGGCAATCTGAGCGTAGTTCTGCGCTCGCGCGCCCACGCAATCAGAGTGCGAATCTGTGCTCGTGCGTCCCGCGCGGCCGTTCGGGATGCGATTTCGCGTCCTCGCGCCCAGACGGGCAATCTGGGCACAAATTAGCGCTCGTGCCCCAGGCGGGCATCCTGAGCACGAATCCGCGCTCGCGCGCCCAAACGGGCCATTCCAGGTGAGATTTCGCGATCCCGCGCCCAGGCGGGCAATCTGGGTGCAATGTTGTGCTCGCGCGCCCAGACGGGCAATCAGAGTGCGAATCCGCGCCGCGCGCTCAAATGGGCAATTCCGGACGCCTTCCCGCGCTCACGCGGCCAATTGGCCCATTTTGGGCGCGATTTCGCGTTCGCGCGGTTAGATGGGCAATCTGAGCGCAATTGCAACCCGAGCGCAGCTTTCGGAAGCGATTTCGCGTCTTGCGCCCGGAAGGGCGATCTGGGCGCAAATGCGCGCTCGCGCGCCCAGACGGGCAGCCCGAGCGTGATTCCACGTTCGCGTGCCCGAACGGGCCCTTTGAGTGCTATGTCGCGCTCCCGCGCTCAGAGCGGCAATCTGAGTGCAACTGCACGCTTGCGCGCCCAAACGCGCGACAGCACATGGCGAAGATGCGCGGGGTTGTGTGGGTTTCGCTCCTGCAGGGCAATCTAAGCGATTTCCTCCAGCGACTGGGCGCTGCCGCGCTCAGAATTGAAATATGGTCGCAATTTCGCGCTATGTAGCGCTGGCGCAGGCGAACCTCCGCACAAGAGCGCGTAGACGCGCACAGGCGCGGCGTTTCGGCGCGCGAAGGCGCGCGCGCGCAAGTACGTGGCGCAGGCAAGTGCTTGGAAGCGCGCAGTGCCGGACGCGCCGAGCGCAGACGCGCGAAATGCTTGGAGGCGCGCAGCGCCGCACTGAAACGCGCACGGTCGTTCAGGCGCGTGCAGCCGCACTGGCGCGCAGGCGCAGAGACGCGCGCAGAAGCAAAGGGACAAAGAAGCGGTCAGAAGGGCGCAGAGCGCAGCATCGAGAGGGGTGCGCTGGGCACGCAGGAGTGCGCATGGCCGCCCAGGTGTATTGGCACGCAGAAGTGCGCACTGGTGCGGCGGAGGCGCGTATTCCGTAGTTAAGCGCAGAGAGCGCACAGGCGCGTAGAGGCACGCCGCGGCGCGCGCCGTGCGTTGTCGCGCGGCGCAGAAACAAGCTGCGCGCCGAAGCGCGCGGGCCCGCGGAGCGGGGCAGACGGAAGCGCGCAGCAGCGCGAAACGTGTGCGAAGGCGCGTAGAAACGCTCAGTAGGGCGCAGGCGCACAGGCGCCCACAAGGCGCAGACGCACACGGGCGCCCGGGGCAGGTTTCCCGCTCCCGCGCCCAGACGGGTAATCTCAAAGCAATTCCACGGCTCATGGCCGCAACGGGCGCCCGGCGCGCCCGGAAGTGCAATCTAGGTGTGCGGAGGCGCGCTAAGGCGCACGGGCGCGCTGAGACGCGCGGTGTCGCACAGGGGCTCGCAGTGTCGCGGGCGCAACCAAATGCGCGCAGAGATTCGAACGCGCTGCAGACGCGCGCGTAGGAACGCAGAGCAGAGAGGCGCGCAGCAGGCGTGCAGGCGGCAGGCACGTTCGCGCTGAAGCGAGGTTCGGCGCCCGCTGGCGCGGACCCTTGTGGCAGCTGCGTGAACCAGCTCTGTCCTTGCAATGGGCGCGACGGATTCCGACAAAGCTTCCTCAGCAGCTGCTGGGCTGGTCTCTGGGTGCAATGGGCGCTAGGGTGTTCCCAGGCGCCCAGCCCAGCAGCAGGCTTTTGCCTTCGCCCACTGTTCCTGCGGTGGACAGCCTGAGGAGATTTTCTCGGCCCTAAAATCACTTGTTATTTTATGGGCGGGAAAATGGACGAAGATGGCCAAAGCCATTATATTAGCCACGGCTTTGCGTGGCACGCGCCGTGGCAGACGTTCTGCAATTTCTTGTTGTTCTTGCGGGAACGTGCGTCCCAGGACGCTCCCATGTGCTCTGGCGCCTCCGTCGGGGGGCAGCGGTGTCGTCTCGTCGTCGCGTCTGTCTTGTCTGTCGTGTCCTGTCTGTCCCGTCGGTCTGGTCTGTCTGTCTCGTGGTTGCGTCTCCTGGGCACTGGCTGCCGCAGGCAGTCGACGCCAGGGGAGCGCCGGACACTGCGGGTTTACCCGCGCTCGCGCAAGCCTCGCCGAGGCAGGAGGCGTGCGCCAAGCACTGCGGGTTCACCCGCGCTGCGGCGCTGCCTTGCGCAGGCTTGGGCAGGAGGCGTGCAGCGCACGCATTGCCACTCCCACCCGCCCAGCTGCTGAGCGCAGCGCTTCAGGCTTTCCGCTGGGTCTGGGCGCTAGGGTGTACCCAGGCGCCCAGCCCAGCAGCAGGCTTTTGCCTTCGCCCACTGTTCCTGCGGTGGACAGCCTGAGGAGATTTTCGCACGCTATCGCGCCGAGCGCACCGGCGCGAGTCAGACCGGTCGCGCTGGTCACGCCGGTCGCGCTGGTCGCGACGGTCGCACCAGTTGCGCTGGTCGCGCCTGTCACGCCGGTTGCGCCGGTGCCGGTCGCGCCGGTCGCGCCGGTTGCGCCGGTTGGGCCGTCGCGCCGGTTGCGATGGCTGCGCCGGTTCCGCCGGTGCTGGTCGCGCCGGTCGCGCCGGTTGCGCTGGTTGCGCCGGTCGCGCCGGCCACGCCGGTTGCGCCGGTCGCACCGGTTGCGCCAGCGCCGGTCGTGCCGGTCGCGCCGGTTGCGCCGGTTGCGCCGGTTGCGCCGGTGCCGGTCGCGCTGGCCGCGCAGGTCGCGCAGGTCGCGCCGGTCGCGCCAGTAACGCCGGTTGCGCCGGTCACGCCGGTTGCGCCGGCGCCGGGCGCGCCGGTCCCGCCAATCACGCCAGTTGCGCTGGTCGCGCCAGTCGCGCCGATCACGTCGTGTGCTGGTCGCGCTGGTGCTGGTCGCGCCGGTCGCGCCGCTTGCGCCGGTTGCACAGGTCGCGCTGGTCGCGCTGGTCACGCCGGTTGCGCCGGCCGCGCCGGTTGCGCGCGGGTCGCGCCTGTTGCGCGTGTCGCGCCGGTGCCGGTCACTCCAGCGCTGGTCTCGCCGGTCGCGCCGGTCGCGCGCGTCGCGCCTGTCGCGCCGGTCGTGCCAGTCGAGCCGGTCACGCCGGTTGCGCCGGCCGCGCCGGTCGCGCCGGGTGCGCCGGTTACGCCGGCGCCAGTCGCGCCGGTCGCGCCGGTGGCTATCGTGCCGGCGGTCGCGCCGGTGCCGGGCGCGCTGGTCGCGCCGGCTGGTCGCGATGGTCGCGCCAGTTGCGCCGGTCGCGCCGGTCGTGCCGGTCGCGCCGGTTGCGCCAATCGCGCCGGTTGCGCCAGTGCCCGTCGCGCAAGCCGCGCCAGTCGCCCCGGTCGCGCTGGTTGCGCTGGTCGCGCCGGCCGTGCCGGTCACGCCGGTTGCGCTGGTTGCGCGAGTGCCGGTCGCGCCGGTCGCGTCTGTTGCGCTGGCCGCGCCGGTCGCCCGGCCACGCCGGCTGCGCCGGTCACGCCAGGTGCCGGTGCCGGATGCGCCGGTCGCCCCATTTGCACTGGCCGCGCCGGTCGCGCTGGTTGCGCTGGTCGCGCTGGTCGCGCCGGTCACGCCGGTTGCGCCGGTCGCGCCGGTTGCGCCGGTGCCGGTCGCGCCGGTGGCGCCGGTCGCCGGTCGCGCGAGTCGCGCCGATTACGCGCGTCGCGCCGGTGCCGGTCACTCCGGCGCCGGTCTCGCCGGTCGCGCCGGTCGCGCGGGTCGCGCCTGTCGCGCCGGTCGCGCCCGTCGCGCCGGTCACGCCGGTCGCGCCGGCCGCGCCGGTCGCGCCGGTTGCGCTGGTTGCGCCGGCGCCAGTTGCGCCGGTGGCTATGGCCGCGCCGCTCGTGCCGGCGGTCGCGCCGGTGCCGATCGCGCTGGTCGCGCCGGCTGGTCGCGCCGGTCGCGCCAGTTGCGCCGGTCGCGCCGGCCGTGCCGGTCGCGCCGGTTGCGCCAATCGCGCCGGTTGCGCCGGTGCCCGTCGCGCAGGCCGCGCCGGTCGCCTCGGTTGCGCCAGTTGCGCTGGTCGCGCCGGCCGTGCCGGTCACGCCGATTGCGCCGGTTGCGCCGGTGCCGGTCGCGCCGGTCGCGCCTGTTGCGCTGGTCGCGCCGGTCGCCCGGCAACGCTGGTTGCGCCGGTCGCGCTGGGTGCGCCGGTGCCGGTTGCGCCGATCGTGCCTTTCGCACTGGTCGCGCCGGTTGTGCCGGTCACGCCAATCGCGCCGGTCGCGGCGGTTGCGCTGGTGCCGGTCGCGCCGGTCGTGCCGGCTGGTCGTGCCGGCCACGCCGGTTGCTGGTGCCGGTCGCGCCGGTCGCGCCAGTAGCGTTGGTCGCGCCGGTCGTGCCGGTCATGCCGGTTGCGCCAGTCGCGCGCCCGCACTTCCGCAGCTTCGAGCGCGTGAAATTATGCACTAGTTGCGCCCCCGGGCGCGCCTGCGCTCGCAGACGTGGAATCGCGCACCGATGGCAAGTCCGGGCTCGCCCGATACGCGGAATTGAGCCCGCCCCGGCCTGGGGAACCCGCGCCCCGCTGGGCACTAGTCCTGCGGAGTGGCGACCCGTCCCGCGGGTGCGTCCTGCCCACCGCGCGGGCGGCTGTCCCGCTCACGGACGGCCTGTGGGCGCCCGGCTCCCCTGAGGCCTCCTGCGGCATGGCGACCCGTCCTGCGGGTTCGCTGCCCGCCTAGCCGGCGGCCTCATCCTGGAAGTGCGCTTCCCGCCCTGCGGGATAGCGGCCCGCCGTGCGGGCGCACTGCCCGTGCTGTGGGCGACTACCCGTCCTGCGGGGCGCCTGGGCCCGAAGGCGACGGCACACCTGCGGCAGCCACGGAAACAAAGTAAGCACACCTGGGCCGCAGCTGCTGCGAAACGAGCCCAATTGGGCCCGAACGCGCCGCCACCTGGGGCAGCCGCGGAAGCGAACTGGGCACACCTGGGCCGCAGCTGCTGTGAAACAAGCGCTGAAGTGGCGACGAGGAGCGGCGGCGAAATTGGCGACGAGGAGCGCCGGCAAGAAGGGACCGAAGGCAAGTGCGGCGACGGGAGGCGCGCAGCGTTGCCAAACCTGGGGCAGCCACAAGAGCGAACAGGACGCGACAGAAACAGCACACCTGGGCCCGAACGCCCTGCCACACCTGGGGCAGCCGCGGAAACGAACTTGGCGCACCTGGGCCGCCGCTGTGAAATGAGCACACCTGGGCCCGAACGCGCCGCCACACCTGGGGCAGCCACAAAAGCGACCTGGGCACACCTGGGCCGCAGCCGCCGCGAAACGAGCACAGCTGGGCCCGAAAGCACCGCCGCACCTGGGGCAGCCGCGGACGCGGCTGGGCACACCTGGGCCGCGGCCGCTGCGAAACGAGCACACCTGGGCCCGAACGCGCCGCCACACCTGGGGCAGCCACGCCAGCGACCTGGGCGCACCTGGGCCGCGGCCGCTGCGACACAAGCGCCGAAGTGGCGACGAGGAGCGGCGGAGAAACGACGAAGAGCGGCTGCAGGGTGTGCGTGACCTGCGGGCGTACCTCCCGGCCCGCTGGAGCGCAAGACAGCAGCTGGTGCCCGACCTGCGGGTGCAGCTCCCGTCCTGCGGGACTGCGTGCCTGAAGATGGTGCCCGACCTGCGGGTGCACCTCCCGACTTGCGGGAAAGCGAACTGAGCACACCTGGGCCGCAGCCGCTGCGAAACGAGCACACCTGGGCCCGAACGCGCCGCCACACCTGGGGCAGCCACGCCAGCGAATTGGGCACACCTGGGCCGCGGCCGCTGCGACACAAGCGCCGAAGTGGCGACGAGGAGCGGCGGAGAAATGATGAAGAGCGGCTGCAGGGTGTGCCCGACCTGCGGGCGTACCCCCAGACACGCGGGAACGCAAGACAGCAGCTGGTGCCCGACCTGCGGGTGCACCACCCGTCCTGCGGGACTGCGTGCCTGAAGATGGTGCCCGACCCACAGGTGCACCTCCCGACCTGCGGGAAAGCGAACTGGGCACACCTGGGCCGCAGCCGCTGCGAAACGAGCACACCTGGGCCCGACCGCGCCGCCACACCTGGGGCACACCTGGGCCGCGGCCGCTGCGACACAAGCGCCGGAGTGGCGACGAGGAGCGGCGGAGAAATTGGCGACGAGGAGCGCCGGCAGGAAGGGACAGCGACGCAGGGTTGCCACGGGCCACTGGCGCCAGGGCGTTCCGCCCTGCAGAGCAGCCTCCCTCAGGGCTGTTGCGGCGCTGCCACGGGCCAAGCGCGCCAGAGCGTTCCACCCTGCAGAGCAGCCTCCCTCAGGGCTGTTGCGGCGCTGCCACGGGCCACTGGCGCCAGGGCGTTCCGCCCTGCAGAGCAGCCTCCCTCAGGGCTGTTGCGGCGCTGCCACGGGCCAAGCGCGCCAGGGCGTTCCACCCTGCAGAGCAGCCTCCCTCAGGGCTGTTGCGGCGCTGCCACGGGCCACTGGCGCCAGGGCGTTCCGCCCTGCAGAGCAGCCTCCCTCAGGGCTGTTGCGGCGCTGCCACGGGCCAAGCGCGCCAGGGCGTCCCGCCCTGCAGAGCATCCTCCCTCAGGGCTGTTGCGGCGCTGTCACCGAAGCTGACTGCGGGAAGGCAATGGCGACGAGGAGCGGCGGCGAAGTGGCAACGAGGAGCACCAGCAGAGAGCCACGAGGTCGCTGCAAGGAGCCACAGCGCACGCCACCAGCGCCAAGCCAACCAACCGACCAACCGAGGGAGGAAGCGGAAGAGGAACCACCTGCCGCCAAGCAGCCCTGGGCGAGTGAGAACAACGCACGCTGCGGCCAAGCGCATGGCTGACCGAGGCATAGAAGCCAAGATGCACAAAGGCAGAGAGGCGCACTCATGTGCGCCCTGAAGATTTTCCTGCCCCCCAAATCGCTACGCGATTTGGGGGGCGAACACTAATCGCACGTCTGGCCGGCGATGTCTTGGGGCGAGAGCCACCAGTATCCCGGCCAGAGAGCGCAAAAACCCAGAGGGCGGGAGGGCGGGGAACAAAGACGCACCCCACATGCAGCCGCAACTGGAACACTCGGCGGTGCGAGCAACACAGAGCACCCAGCACCAGAGGCTCGAGAGGCAAACCCCCAACCTCCAGCATCGGGCCCCGCCAGCTCCCGCGGAGCCACCAAGTGTGCGAGACGGGGCCACCTGCTCTCTCGGGAGAGCACGACGCGCACGAGGCAGAGCCGCTGGCCCTCTCAGGAGGGCACCAAGCATGTGAAACAAGAGTGCTTGTCCATTATGGCACCTGGGCCCCAGTACGCAAACCAAAGCCCCCAGAGGCTAAGAGGATAAGAGTGGATGACGATACGCTCCGTCGTCATATTTTCCTGCCTCCCAAATCGCATGGGTTTGCGCTCTTGTGCGTGCACAGGGCGAACACTAATCGCACGTCTGGCCGGCGATGTCTTGGGGCGAGAGCCACCAGTATCCCTTTGCACCCCAGGACATCCTGGACAGACACATCCTGTGCAAACGTAGAACCCCAATGCACACAGGTGTGTGTGTGTGCGCGCGTGTGGGAGTGTTGTATGCCGCAAGTACATGTTCAACCTGCTTTTTTTTTTCTTCTCCGTCAGTCCTCGCCTGAAGAATCAGAGAACTCTATTAAGAATTCCGCTTCAGCTAGCGTCCCACGGGCTTTGGCCGAGGCGTACGCGAAGGCGGTGACTCCCCGCCAGCCGCCAGAGTAGAAAAGGGCAGCCGGGCCATTCGCCTGCACGACCTCCGTGGCCCAACCGCGGCGAAACGCATGAGTGCCCCAGGATCGCGCTTCGGCGAATCCCAGAGCCTGCGCCGCAAGCTTCAAGCAAACCAAGGATTCGTTATATGAGATCCCCGAAAAGGGAGTGCTGCTGTCAGCCAATCTCCGCCTCAAGACGCATGTGCCGCATAGCGTCTTCCCTTGCAGTGCACAAATGCAACGACGAGAGACTTCGACAGGTTCAGAGCAGCACTTGCGATTTGTGAAAGTAATCCGAATGGCCTCGGTGCCTCCGGCGGTCGCCTCAAGCACAACCCGCGCCCGAGATTGACCCAATTGCAGCACCTCTCTGTAACGAAGGCAATAATGCCGTGCCACGACCCATGAATCGCCTATCTCTTCGTAGCCATTTTTGTAGCACCACTGCGCCAGTTTCCGAGTCTGATCGGCTGTCGCAGGGATTTTGAGACGACGAATTGCTCTTCCAGATTTCTCTGCTCCACGTACCACACGTCCTGTGTCAAGCAGCGCCCCGACAGGTGTCCGCGTCCACCGCAGGATAGTCCTCAAATGGGACAGATACTTGCCGAGAGAAGAAGCACTGCGAAAAAGGACCACGAACGCGTCCACCTTTGCCTCCGACGGCGGCCAAGGATCGAATCCGTGCAGAGAGCAACTTTGGCCATACAATCGAAGCGCCGAGGCGTAACCCCTGGCACTGGCCTTCCAGCCACAGAATTCGATCCACATAGCTTCTCTTTCGAAATCCATCTTTGCAGTGCTCCCCGAGCGCCGTGTCACTTCTGCCCGGGGCGTCTGCTCTGGAGGTGCCAACATCAACGTATCGACAGCCGCCATTGCGACAATCAGTATGTCTGGCGAAGGCAATTGCGCAGACAGTCGTATCATGGTACAAACTCCCAGCGCAGCCATTGCCCTCTCTGTTTCGCAGCATCATGAGCAACACATGTACCTGCAATCTTTGGAACAGCAGCCGGAAGTGGTGCTTTAGCTTGCACGGGGCTCCCGGGTTTGGCATTGCAAGTGCCGGTTTGCGCGCAGATGACTAGAAATTGCTTCACAAATGACACTGGCCAACGCTGAAGAGGAACCCAAATCATGCAAGCCTCTTCCGCCGAGATGCCTTTGAAGTCGGAAGGACCCGTGGCGCCTTCGTTGAGCAATTCCCGTTCAAGAGTATCGATCTCGGCCGACTCGCCAGAAACAGCACTGGCGCGGCGCAACAGAGGTGCAAGCCATGATTCCGTACGTGGACGAACATTTCTGCTCCGTTCAGCTGTGCCGATGAGAGCGGCAGCCCGGCTAGAATCCAGAAAATTAAGCAAACCGCGATTCATCGCGGACTGAAAAGAAGCAGCTGAGCCGGCGGCTACGGAAACGAAAACACGATGTATTCCGGTGCTCGCACGGAGGAAGAACTCAAAAGTTTTCGCTTGAGTATAGCGCTCCTTTGCGCTCTGCACCGACACTGCCGCCGAAAGCTGTTCCTCGAAACTATGGCCTGAAGGCGTCTGCCCCGGCCGGCCACACCGACAGGCGATGGAGATGATCTCTTTTCCACTGCGCTCCGCTGCATTCTGTCAGTCTCCCTTCCATGGCACGGCAGCTGGCCACTGCCACGGGATCTGCCGGAATCCGCGCTCTGCGAATTCAGCGGCGGGCGCTGCAAAAGACTCGCTCCTGGTAGGGCCGTCTGCCAAATTCAATTTGGACGGCACGCGCACCGCATGCAGCAGGAGGCCTGCAGCAGCTACAGTGAACCAAAAATCATTGACAACTTCATTGTAATCATCCTGGCGGCTCGCGCCCCGGACGAGAGTATGAAGCGCGACGTTGCTATCAATGAATAAGACGGTTTCGCAATCCTTGAGCCCGTGCTCAATTAGGACTTGCACACTGCAGATTGCGGCCACAAGCTCCCATAGAGAGATCTGCGTACGGCGCTGCTGAGCCCAGCGCTTCGCCGCCGCAGGCACTGAAGCAGCGGACCACGAACGCATAGCCACAAGAGCGCGTTCCGCACGCGCCTCGGAATTCTTGCGCTCCTGCTATTGGCTTGCCAGTGCAAAGCAGCCAGATAAGCTCTGGCGCCGCGGCCGAAAACTACGGAACCGCCCCAGCTGAGCCGACCTGCCAAACGTTTAGCTTCAGCTGGCCGGAGAGAATTGGCCTCTAAAGCGCAATCTATGCACCGGATCCACTTCTCGAGTTTCTCCCGACCAATCCAAAATGCAATGGCGCCTGGCCAAGCGCGGGCGCAAACTCCGAGCGCAGTTGCGCTGGATGCATCGTCGACCGATTTCTTTTGGTCCAACTCCCATCCCAGGAGCTTTATCACCTGGCGGGTGCAGTTTGCAGTGCCCCTCGGCCCTGCAAGTTCGTATGAATTCTCTTCTGTACGATCTGCGGCAAACAGGTCGTCGACAAAGCGAGGCGAGGCAATTAAAAATTCCTGCGCTAAGAACGCCTGGACAAAACTGCCAAAGCGATGCCAAGAATGCACCGAGCTTAGAGCCCCGAAAGGGCACGCGAGCAACTGCAGTCCTGAGTTCTCAGCTGCTGCGGCTGCCCACGAGACTACGGCAAAACGCAAGTGGTCTGCGCGGAGAGGTAAACTCTTGAAAGCGCTCTTGAAATCTTCCTTGCGGAAGCGAATCTCAGCGTGCTCGCCGCACCCTGCGATTAAAGCAGACGCTAAACTAACCAGCGAATCTAGATTGTCCACTGGGAGAGCTTCCCCGACGGACGTAGCTGCATTCACATCGGAATCGCTAAAATCATCCACGAGGCGCACCTTTGGGGTCAAATTGCCCTCTGCGTCCTCGCGGAAGCCTTCAAACACAGGAAACCGAGCTGTTATAATGGAAGTAGCGGGCGACAGTGGTGTCCACCACGCCTTCCGCGTCTCGACTTCCTCGTCGCACTTGGCATTGAAAGCGTGCGAAATCGTAGGCTCTCCTATCTCAGACCGGCGAATGCGTTCCAGAGTCGCATTATTGCCGGCTCGAGCTCCGTCCAGCAGCATTTCTTCGCTCATGCAATCGGGCTTGTAATCTACCGCAAGCGAAGTGCCACTTCGCGGAAGCTGGCCGAGAAGCGGGAAACCGTACTTTAAATCCTCTGCCAGCGCTGCGTCAGGCCACTCCATGGCCGACGCAATCTCGGCGAGCAAGCGGATATTCTTATCCGGGCCCAAAACCTCGCGCACATGGTACGGCAGAGTTGCGCGTTCCTGTGCCCAAGCCTGGCTCGTCACACGATCCCGCTCGCGCCAAAATTCTAGCTTCTCTGCCCGAAACGCACACAATTGAGCAGCGCTCATTGCCGTGGAGCGCTCCACTGCGCGCGCCAGAAGCGGCGGCAGAGGGACAAAGCCAGAGACGCGAGGCAAAGAGTGGGCCCACTCCAGATGGGTCCAGGGAGTCATAGCTCCCACGCGGGACGCATCGAGCAACAATGCATCCACCGCGTCCTTGAAAGTGGCGAAAGGCAAAACTGCAGAAGCCGAGCGCTCCCTACTGCTTGACCGGGTACCTGGATCCGAATCACTGTCCGGACCGTCATCGCCACCTCAGCGGCGATCCTTCCAGCCGCCCCACTCGGACTTGCTGGAGCGGTGCTCGCCCTTGCCTGTCTTGTCCTTGCCGCCGCCCTTGCCGGTCTGAGCTGGCGTCCTCGAACGGTGGCGGCTGGGAGAAACGACCTGGCGGTTGTCGGCAGCACCTCCCTTGTGGAACGTCTTGCCGCCCCGAGACTGCCCTGCAACTGTGGGCGCGGGCGCGGCAGACCCTGCGCCACGGCCGCCTCCTTTCTTGCTGGCGCGGGCGAGGGCATCGCCAGCCTTGTCCCTGGCCTCCCGGACCATGTCCCGGTCCAAGTTCGTGAAATACCACCTGGCTGTGGCGTCCTCGCCGTTCTCGAAGGCACGAGCCATCTCTTTCCGCGCCAGCAAATCATATTGATATGCGGTGTTGACGCCTCCAGACTCCTCGGCCACTTTGGTGACGAGAAAGATGTACGCCAGCAGCTCAGTGGGCGTGCAGACTTGGGCGAAGCAAAGTTTCATGCCCCACGAATACAAATGACCGATGAAAGTCGCAAATCCGTGGAACGTTGTCTTCTCCTCTGCAGCCCTGGCCTTGCGGACCTCGAAGCTCGCCTTAAGCCGGTCTTCCCAAGAGCCTTCGGTGGGCATCGCCTCGATGACGGGGCTCCGGGACCAGGCGGGCCGATGGAGGACCTGGAGATCATCCCCATCCGTGCTGCCCACGAAGGGGCGCCCGTTCTCGGCAGCCACCTTGCCGGCAGCTTCCCATTTGATCAACTGATCTTCGTTGGGAAGGGCGTCCTTGGGAAAGAACGCGAGGCCGATCTCCTGGGCGCGTGTGGCGCGATCGTAGGAGAGGCTCTTCTTGCCCGGCGCTCTGGCCTCGCGATGGCTCTTCACGAACTCGTTCATAGCCTTGGTGAAGCCCTCGGCTGCGCTCGAGGCAGTGCCGCCAGCAGCCTCCAGGGAAGGCTTGGTCTCCTTGCAGCACTTGTCGTGGACGCGAAGGGCGTACACAAGCATCGCGGGCGTCACTTTCACGGCCTGCCAGCTCGAATGATTGCCCTCTCCTGTGAAAGGCGTGTCATTGACCCTGATGGTCGATTTCAGCAGATCACGGATGACTTCATCCGCGTAATCGCCGGGGTGGACGCTGCTCACAGCTTCGCTCATCATGCGGGCCACTGCCGTGTACCAGCGCAGATCGTGTCTGGCCTTCGGCTCTGCGTCCAGCCTGAGCACGAATTGAACCCACTTCTCGCGCTGCTCTGCAGAAGCGCTGTTGAAAGCACTCCCCGGCATCCCCTCGAGATCAGCCTGGATCTCCTCACGAGAGAAAGACATGCTGACACGTGGCAGACAGAACAACTGTTGAGAGCGGGCTGAGTACAGAAGAAGCAGTGAGCAGAAGAGGACTTCGAAAGCACTCTCAGCCGGCGGCTACGGACATGGAGCAAGAGACAGAAACTGAAAATCGCCCCAGCCGATGCACAATGTGGACGCACCACAGAACGCCTTCAACCAGGATCGCTTGGCGCAAAATTTGGAGCACACCTTCCCTCGGAGCCGCGTCGGCGCAGTCTCCGACTTGCCACGCCAGCGCTGTCCTCGCCGCCGCTGCCAGAGGAGGAGAGGAAGGCCATAGATGGTGCAATGAAAAGAGCGCCCACTTTCAGGCGATTTGCACAGGGGCTTGCGCACATCCTGCACTAACAGCTGGGAATTTTTGGGCGCGGGCACGCCAACCCAGGAGCACGATTGCTCGGATTGCGAATTTGAACGCACGTGGGCGTCAGGACACGCACTGGGCGTGCAGACGCCCAGGAGCGCGAATTTGCGTTCGGATTGCACACTAGCGCGCGCCTGCGCCCAAGGAGGCGAAAAGAAGCAGAAACTGCAGTTCTTGGGCGCGCGGACGCCCAGGTGCAATGTCGTGCGCAGATATCGAACTTGGGCTGCGTGGGCCCAAGAGACGCGCAATCGAGCGCAGAAACCAATTCTGGGCACCGATTGCAAATCTGGGCGCGCTTGCGCGCCAGACCGCAGAAAGGAGCCCACAATGCAATTCTGGGCGCGCGGACGCCCCGGAGCGCAAATTAGCGCTCCGATTGCGATACCGCCAGCTTCCGGGCGCCAGAAAGGGGAAAGAAGCCCAGAATGCAATTCTGGGCTCAGACGCCACGGAGCGCGAACTCGGCGCTCAGATTGCCAATCTGAACGCGCCTGGGCGCCAGACCGCGGAAAAGAGCCCAGAATGCAATTCTGGGCGCGCGGACGCCCCGGAGCGCAAATTAGCGCTCCGATTGCGATACCGCCAGCCTCCGGGCGCCAGAAAGGGGAAAGAAGCCCAGAATGCAATTCTGGGCTCGGACGCCACGGAGCGCGAACTCGGCGCTCAGATTGCCAATCTGGACGCGCCTGGGCGCCAGACCGCGGAAACGAGCCCAGAATGTAATTCTGGGCGCGCGGACGCCCGAGAGCGCGAATTGGCGCCCATATCGCCAATCAGGACGCGCCTGCGCGCCAAACCGCGACAGGAGCTTAGAATGCTATTCTGGGCGCGCGACGCTCCGGGAGCGCGAGTTGGCGCTGAGACTGCAAATCTGGGCGCGCCTGGGCGCCAGACCGCAGAAAAGAGCCCAGAATGCAATGCTGGGCGCACGGACGCCCAAAGCGCGAATTGGCGCTCAGATTGCGAATCCGAGCGCGTCTGGGCGCCAGACCGCGGAAAGGAGCCCAGAATGAAATTCTGGCGCGCAGACACCCAGGAGCGCGAACTCGCGCTCAGATTGAAAAGCTGGTCGCCCCAGGGCGCCAGAAGGGTAAAGGAGCTCCGAATGCAATTCTGGGCGCTCAGATTGCAAATCAGGGAGCGCCTGCGGCCATTCTGGGCGCTCGAACGCCCATCAGCGCGCTTGCGCCTCGATTGCGGCCTGGGAGTCAGACCGCCAAGAGCAGCACCACCTGCCATTCTGGGCACGCCGACGCCCGAAACTGCGAGCAGCTGCGTTGGGCAACCCTCCGGCAAGGAACACAAGGACCCCAGCGGAGTAACATTGCAGCGGCGCGAGAGCACAAAGCACCCACACTGCGCACAGCGCTGTGAGTCTGGCGCACCGCAGCACGTTGGCACGCAGCAGTGAATGGCGCTCAGCGGCACCAGAAACGCACACAGTGGAGCAAGCAGAAATGCATACAGCGGTGCAAAAATGGCGCTCAGCGGCACCAGAACCGCACTCAGTAGTGCGAAAATGGCGCTCAGCGGCACCAGAAATGCACAGCCGCGCGAGAATGGCGCTCAGCGGCACCAGAAATGCACTCAGCGGTGCGAGAGTGGCGCTCAGCGGCACCAGAAATGCACTCAGCGGTGCGAACATGGCGCTCAGCGGCACCAAAAATGCACTCAGCGGTGCGAGAATGGCGCTCAGCGGCACCAGAAATGCACTCAGCGGTGCGAGAATGGCGCTCAGCGGCGCCAGACAAAGACAATCTGCGGCTACAATTTGGGCGCCAACCTTGAACACCAACACGACGGGGGACCCACGAGCTGGCCTTCGAACTTGAACAACACAGAGCACCCAGCACCAGAGGCTCGAGAGGCAAACCCCCGACCTCCAGCATCGGGCCCCGCCAGCTCCCGCGGAGCCACCAAGTGTGCGAGACGGGGCCACCTGCTCTCTCGGGAGAGCACGACGCGCATGAGGCAGAGCCGCTGGCCCTCTCAGGAGGGCACCAAGCATGTGAAACAAGAGTGCTTGTCCATTATGGCACCTGGGCCCCAGTACGCAAACCAAAGCCCCCAGAGGCTAAGAGGATAAGAGTGGATGACGATACGCTCCGTCGTCATATTTTCCTGCCTCCCAAATCGCTTCGCGATTTGGAGGCTAAGAAAATCTCCTGCAGGCTGCCCTCGCAGGAGCGTTGGGCAGTGATGTCAAGCCTGCTGCTGGGCTGGGCTCCTGGGCAAACGCACCAGGCCCCCAGTCCAGCAGGGTAGCCTGCAGGAATAGCCACAGCCACAGCACATACATAGGGTGGCAGAGGGTGGGTTGCGGCGCCGCCAGCTCTCCCATCCTGTGGGCAGCGCGGCGCCGCGCGCTCCATGACGGAAAGCCTTCCCGTCCTGCGGGGGCTCTTCCTGTCACAGCGCTGCCTCCCGTCCTGCGGGAAGCTCGGCCTCGCTGCGGAGTGCCTCTCCCGTCTTGCGGGACATTCTCTCTTCTGCGGGGCGTCGCCCCGCTGCTGCGACGTGCTGAACGCGGATCGGAGCATCCGCAGCGAGGAGCGCTCTCCACCGCACATCCCAGCCACCAACCAGCCAGCCAGCGAAGAGGAGGAAGACGGAGGCGAGCGGGAGGTGAGGCCGCTCGGGCGCGTGAGCCGTAGCCCCTGTTGGAGGCACCCAGGCAGAGAGCTGCGCCTGCAACACAAAGCGCCCGACGTCGCATTCTTTGAGGGCTGCCAAAAGGCTAAGAGGCCAGGAAGCGAAAAGGCACCCATTTGGCACCGGTCACCTTGGGAGATTTTCCTGCCCCCAAAACCGCTGCGCGATTTCGGGGCTATGAAAATCTCCTGCAGGCTGCCCTCGCAGGAGCGTTGGGCAGTGATGTCAAGCCTGCTGCTGGGCTGGGCTCCTGGGCAAACGCACCAGGCCCAATGCACCCAGGGCCCAGCCAAGCAGCTGCCGAGGCAGACCCGCGTCTGAGATAACACCGGGCCCAATGCACAGACAAGGCGTTGCTTGGGAGATGCTTGGGCTGCGCGCGCGCGCGTAGAGAAGACGAGCTGTCTTCTGCGCGCACTCAGGTTGGTGCACGCCCGCGGGCCACATCGCTGTGCGGCCGGCTTCGGCTCCGCTTGACCGTTTGCGCGGCCTCGCGCATCGCCTCCGCGCGCTTCCGCCGCGCCCGCGCCTGTCTGCGCGCGCTTCCGTTTGCCTGAACGCGTAGGCGCTGGCGCTATCATTTATGCTACTACGCGCCTTTGCGTGCCTCTGTGCGCCTGCTTGGTATGCGTGGGTGTGCGCACTTCTGCATACTTCGGCGCGCTATTGCGCGCTATTCCGCGCGTCTGTGCGCTCCTTACGTTTCTGCGCGCGTCTCCGCGCTTTTGCGCCTGCCTGCGCGCTCTGAGTGTATCAGCGTGCTTCTTTTACTCTTCTGCGCGTCTGTGTTTGCTTCTGCGCGCATGTGCGCTTTTGCGTGCTTCCCGCGTTCTGCGCGCCTGTCCGTGCTTCTGCGCGCCACCGCGCGTTCCAGCGCGCTCCATCGCGCTTTTGCGCGCCTCTGCACACGCTTTCTGCGCGCCTGTGCATGTCTGCGCGCCGCTACACTCTGGGCAGTGGAACGGACACAATACTGGAGAAGCGAGCGAGACGCAAAAACAGTGAAAAAGGGCACGAGGCAGCAGACCGGCAGGAGATCCCACGGCGATGCGCCCCCAAGTGGGCTGGCGTGCTTCATTCAAGAGGGAACAAAAACACACAACAGACACAGTTAATCGTCATTCCCGAGAAAATATGGGGAACTACGGGAAGTGGGGGGAAGACGAAAACCTAGAAAATAGTGAAAAAGATCGGGAATCTTGGGATGTGTGTCTATTCATGTGTGTGCTCCTAGGCGCCTTGGTGCAGGAGAGTTGACAAACGAAGCACTGTTGTCATGCCCTCTGCCTCTTCTCACTCCATTTCCAGCCTCGAAGTGCTTACATGCTTGCGCCACGCGAGGTGAATGACCACGCTGGGAATGCCATTGTGCTCACCTGCAGGACGGGAGAGAATGCGAGGAAAGCAATTGGGGATCTGCCACCTCGAAGCAGCGTCAATCATTTTCATTATGTTGCGTGTTTCTTGTTGTGAACCCGCCCCAGCTTCCGTGGCGATCAGTCTTTGGCAGGCCGAGAATTGCAGCACGCTGGTGATGTCCAAGTTGGCAAGCCACACCCAGTCGCACCACACACACACACCACACACACACACACGTACAACCATGCATCCACACACGCACATACACACACATACTTTTTTTTGCGTCGGCGGCTAGGCAGAGAGTGACTGCGCTGGCGAGGGCGCCGAGGCGAGCACCGCCGCCGGACGCGGGACCCGGCGCAGGAGACGAGGCGACCCCCCCCCCGAAGGCCTCGCGGCGCGCGGAGGACCAGGGGCGAGGTCGATCCCGCTCGCAGAGGCTCGCGAGCTGGACGACGGGCCGTGCTCCGCGGCTGGCCTGTCTGCGCTGCCGCCCGCCGAGGACGCGGACCCTGCCGCCGGAGACGCGCTCGGCGCGACGCAGGCGGCGGCCCCCAGCGCCGAGGCCCGGGCGGCCTTGCCGACGGCGCGGGGCAGGCCGCCGACGGCGCTGACGCGCTCCGCCCAGCGCCCAAGCGCCCCAGACGGGCACCACGGCCGCCGCGCGTGCTGGCCCGATCCTGGCGGCGCTCGGCCCGATGAGGGAGAGGCTCGAGGCGCGCGTCGGAGCTACGGAGGCACCCGCGCCTTCGACTGCCTCCGATGGGAGTGACGATCGCCCTGCTGGCGCGGCGGAGGCGGCGGCGCCCCCTGACGCTGCCTCGCAGGTACACGGAGCGACGCCTCCGTCCCGGCCGCCTGATCCTCGTGCCATTGCGCTCGCCCGCAGGGAGGGGGAGTCGTCCTCCCTCCTTCTCCTCCTCCGCCTCCTCCCTCCTCCCTCCTCCTCCTCCTCCTCCTCCTCCTCCTCCTCCATCATCCCTCTTCCCTCCTCCTCCCTCCTTCCTCCTCCCTCCTCTTCCCTCCTCCTTCATCCCTCCTCCCTCCTCCTCCCTCCTTCGGGTGGAGCGGGCGTCGGGGTGGGAGAGATTGAAAGTGGCCCCGCCGGCGCGGGTGGTCCGCCTGCCTAAGTGCAGGACCGTGGCCACGAGCCTGTCACGTGTTCGTCGTTTGTGGTCTGTCGTCGCTGCGGGGCCTACGTGTCCCGCGGGGCCAGGCGGCTCCAGAGCGGTTGCACTGGAGCTCTCCCCCCTCGCAGGGAGTGCAGCCCTGCCGAGGGAGAGCGGCGCCGACGACACGAGCGCCTCCTGGCAGGGATGCACCCCCGCACGGGTGCCAGCCTTAGCGGTGCCCTCGCAACCTTTAGGGGCCTTGGGGCGTGGTCCCTCCTGGTCCTGCTCGGTCTGGGCGGCCCGCGTGGCTGGGAGATCCTGGGGTCCCGTCGCCTGGGCTGGCACCTGTGCTTGCGTAGGGCTTGGGGCGAAGACTGCCCGTGTTGGCCACCGCGGCCAACGCTCCTGGGAGTTATCCATCCTAGACTTTTCGGGAGGCCCTTGTGGCCTGCCACTCGGCCCAAGTGCTGAGTGGCCCTGGCGCCCAAGCGGTGCCGCACGGTGACGCTTAGACACGTTGCCAACTGGCCGAGTCGGCGGCTCTTATGGCGTTCCAACAGAGACACACACACACACACACACACACGCACGCACGCACACGCACAGACACCCGCGCGCACACACACACAGTCACACACACACGCACACACACACACACACACACACACGCACCCACACACACACACACACACACACGCACACACACACACAACCACACACAGACACAAACGCACGCACGCACGCACGCACGCACACTCACGCGCACACGCACTTACACACATACGCACACGTACGCACACGCGCACACGCACGCACCCCCACACACACACACACACACACACACACACACACACACACACACACACACACACACACACACACACACACACACACACACACACACAC